>JAAGEH010000307.1:30621601-30768375 GCA_011751065.1 Lasiurus cinereus
AAAAAAATATCAATAAAATATATATTTTTAAAAAAAGATAAATGCCAGATGATTTCACTTATATGTGGAGAGAGGTTGTGGAGATGGGTGAAAAAAGGTGAGGGAATTAGAAATACAAATTGGTAGTTATAGAATAGTCATAAGGATGTAAAGTCCAGCATGAGAAATATAGTCAATAATATTGTAATAACTATATATGGTGTCATATGGGCACTGTATTTATTAGAATTAACACTTAAGTCATATAAATGTCTAATCCTGGGGTTGTACACCTGAAGCTAATATAACATTGTACATTAACTATAATTTAAAATTTAAATTAAAAAAAAAGAAGCTGCAGAATCTGCCCCATGTGGTTCAGTGCTTGAGCATCAACCTATGAACCAGGAGGTCACAGGTTCGATTCCGGCCAAGGGCACATGCCCAGGTTGTGGGCTCAATCCCCAGTGAGGGGCATACAGGATGCAGATCAATAATTCTCTCATCATTGATGTTTCTCTCTCTCTCCCCTCTCTGAAATCACTAAAGAAATGTATTTTAAAAATAAAATTAAATAAATAAAATGAAGGAATAAGCCAAAATGAAGGCATGGGATCAAGAAAAATAGGACTCAACTAAAGTGTAAGAAATTCCCAGAATGTCAGCTAAGGGAAGTCCCAAGATGACAACTCTGCAGCAGGCCTAAAAGGAAACAATCCAGACCAAAGCTGGAAGGACAGCTACAAAAAGGATGGGTAACGACAGGAACAAATGGAACTGGTAAGTATATCTGGAAGATGTGACCATGGGGAAAACTGCCCTGAGAAGCATTTTATGAAGCTGCTAGAGGGTACAGAAAGATTTTTCTAGACAAAACTAAGCAAATGAAAAAATTAGGCATTAAAAACAAAAGATTACACAAGAAAATGAAATTATAACAAATTATCTCAGCAGTAAGAAATATTTGGTCATAATGATGAAAACTATGAATATGAATTTACCCTAAAATTGTGGAATAACAATATTAGAAAGATGAGGAATAGTCTAGTTTTTAAAACCTTTAAACATCTATCTCTTTAAAAATCACTGACATTTACAAGCTGCCAATTATTCCATTCTAAGAAAAGCCTCTATTTTCTTAAAGTTAACATTCTATTTACACTTTCAAGTAAAAAATTCAGTAAAATGTTCTGGTTCTGTCTTGGGATATATCACATGGTCATTCTAAGAAAGAAAAAAAAAGTTAATAAATGCAAAGCAAAAACTAACGAAAATTAGATGATCTATGTAAGTTTTTTTCCCAATAAAAAAAAATGGAATTTTTCACGAATGTGTGTGTCATCCTTGTGCAGGGTCCATGCTAATCTTCTCTGTATTGTTACAATTTTAGTTTATGTGCTGCCGAAGCGAGCACTGATCTTATAAGTTTTATTGATTACTGCAATAAGATAAGGCATTTTGTTATCTAATACGTTTGTTCTGTTGTTTATTATACTAAAACTAGAGGCCTGTTGCACATAATTTGTGCACGGGACAGAGTGTCCCTCAACCTGGCCTGCACCCTCTCAAATCTGGGACCCATCGTGGGATGTCCGACTGCTGGTTTAGGCCACATCCCTTTCACAGTCTGGGACCACTGGCTCCTAACCACTCGCCTGCCTGCCTGCCCGCCTGACCCTAACCACTTCTGCCTGCCAGCCTGATCACCCCCAACTGCCCTCCCCTGCCATCCATCTTGTGACAACCTGATGGTGGCTATCTTGTAGTGGCCATCTTGTGATGATGTGGGGGCGGCCATCTTGTGATGATGTGAGAGCATCGTGCAAGGACACGACGCGACCTAGGCTTTTATTAGTATAGATTCTGAATGTTGGATACCTTCAGTACATGTCCCACTTTTTTACTGATTCAGTAAGTTATTCAGTCTTACATGGGCTGTGAACTCTTCAGCAGTTTACCTCTGTAAGCACCAAAGCCTGGTTATTTTGTTTTAAAAATCTAAAATGTTCTGTACATTTTTTATAAGAAATTTAACTTTTATTTGATAACTCAGGCTGTCATGCAAAATAGTTTCAATACTATGACAGAGGCTTTAGGTGTATAAAGTATCAATCTATATACTAAGTGGGCCTAGACTGGTATCCTTTTATAATTCTCTTATCAGTCTTAACTCTCAATGATCCTTCCTGTATCTGAATTCACCCACCCTTTAATCTGTTATGAGGTTAACAAAAACCAATTATCATGCTTCTGACTCAAATAACACTTACTAAATGCCCTGCCAATAATAATAATACAAATAATTTCTGTTAAAATTGTATCCAATGTAAAAAAATTAGCAGTTCCTACTGAAGACTTGAAAAAAACAATTCTAATATAAATAAAGGAGCTTAATTGCTTAACGAAATTGAGAGGCTAAATCTTTTGGATGTTTGTTTTTTGAAGGATCTATTCTTTGTTTCAGTATCTTAATAGCTAACTTATGGTTCCGATTCAGATTGTTCAATCAGTGAGCTATGGGATAACTGAAAGGGTTCACTAAACTATGCTAGGTGCTATTCAGGTGAACTATCCAAGTTAGGGTAACACTAAAAAATAGGAATATATACCTAAAACAAAACACCTGGTTGCTCATTCACTATTGAAAAATTTTTTACAAAAAAGCCCAGAGAAGTAAGAACTGTATTACATATTAGAACTTTCATATTTGTAATGATAACTATACTGGAGGCCTGGTGCATGACATTAGTGCACTGGGGGCGGGGGTTGGGGGAAGGGTGGCTCAGCCCTGCCTGCGCCCTCTCACAGTCCAGGAGCAGGCCTAAGCCAGCAGGCAGAAATCCCCCAGGGGTCCTTGAAACTGCCACCACTGAGCTCGCCAGCCATGAGCCCAGCTTCTGGCTGAGTGGTGCTCCCCCTGTGGAGTGTACTGAACACCAAGGGGCAGTTTTTGTGTTGAGCGTCTGCCCCTGGTGGTCAGTGCGTGTTATAGCGACCGGTCATTCTGCTGTTCAGCTGATTTTAATATTAGGTGTTATCATATAGGATTGAATGCATGTATGTAATCTTGCTATTTCAATAATACTGTTGCTTAAGAATCTTCTTAACTGATTTAAAACAACACCTTAATTCAGTATATCAGAGCTTTAGAAGGATATAAGCACTTCCCAAAATAAGGGAAATATTTTTACCATTGAATTTACCATCAAGACACTGAAAAGCAATCCTCTTTGATTTTTAGTTTGTTTGTTTTGTGTTTTAAAAAATATATTTTATTGATTTCTTACAGAGAGGAAGGAAGAGGGATAAAGAGTTAGAAACATCAATGAGAGAGAGACATCGATCAGCCGCCTCCTGCACACCCCGTACTGGGGATGTGCCCGAAATCAAGATACATGCCCCTGACTGGAATCGAACCCGGGACCCATCAGTCCACAAGACGATGCTCTATCCACTGAGCCAAACCGGTTTCGGCTGTTTGTTTGTTTTTCTCAATAAAATAGCTCTGTAAAAAACATAAAAATTTGCCTGTTTGAGCGTAACAGTTCAATTCTGGGTCAGGGCATATGCCTGGGTTGCCAGCTCAATCCCCAGCATGGGGTGTGCAAGAAGCAGCTGTTTAATGATTCTCTCATCATTGATGTTTCTCTCTCTCTCCTCCCTTCCTCTCTAAAATCAGGAAAAAAAATATATTTAAAAAAATGAAAATCTTAAACATACTAATATGTATGTAAGTCACTAATCAAAAAAACCTAAATAGGTCATGGAAAAACATCTTTCCCACATCATTGCTTATATTCAGACTTAATTAGATAAGCTGCAGCCTTCAAATGGAGAATTCTAAATGTAATTTAAAAGTCTAGAAAATTTTTTCTTTCAACAGCCATTTCACTTTAAGGGCCCTTTTAAAGTCAGAATTGTTGAAGAATGCTTACTTATTTTCAGCCACTCCAATATACTGACAGCGGTATACTCAGATTCACTTCCTCATTCAAAGAACTTTAGAAAAGCAAACAGTTGATACATCACAATGCACAGCTTTTCAGGCACTTATAACTTTTAAATGTAACCATTAAAAAAAACAAAGTAGCTTTAAAATACTAACCAACTAAAATTCCAGACCTAAAGTAGTATCAAAACTGCTTTCCTAGAAGCAACGTTCTCCAAAGCTGAGATCTTTACTTTGTGCAGGAGTACCAGATGGCTATGCTTAGATGTCAACACTTTATTACAGGCAAAAACACCAAGAAAGAAGTGAACTGTTGCTACATACTCATTTACAGCATCTTTAAAATTTGTGAAAATAGCCATTCTAATTCAAATTCACAGAGAAACTTTTCATGATGTAAGCTACCATGAGGTCAAGCAGTGCTAAAACTGTATGTACGGTATTTCATTTTTCCTTCCCAAGACAAAAATACTTTTAACAATACTCCGTATTAACGGATATTTAGATACTTGAAGCTTCTGATCCCCTAAAAGATGTCATTTTCAACCAGCCTCCCTGCTGAACCCTTGTCAGATCCTTGTGCATCAACAGCTGAAAAGGGAGAAGCATCTGTTTCAAAGAAATGCTTTCTGAAAAGTATGTACGGCTAGCTACATTTCGAAACTGTCTGAGAAGGACGCATAAGAATTTGCCTTTTTTTTTTCTCTCTCTTCTGATGCTAAAACACTTTGTAGCCACTTGCTCTGACCCCAAAACCTTAACACTCCGGATTGTATCATTTGCTGCAGAAAAAGGGGGAAAAAAAAAAAAGAAAAAGGCTGTAAACGCTTTCTAAAGGATGGTATTTCAAACAGGAACGCTCAAAACACTTCTTCAGCCTATGGAGCGGAAAGAAGAGGGGAGGGGAGGGCACCTTACGAAACAGCACCCACCTCGGGCCCGGCACGCCACCTCATTTCCCTAATAGGCAGGAAAGGCTCGGGCCTCGGGGAGCTTCCAGCTGACGCCGAGCCTCTCCCTCCACACCCCTTTTTTTGACAGGGTTTTCTGGCGCTGGAGCCCTGTCACAAATATGAATTCCAGGACCAAGTCTAGACGGCCTAATAACCCATCCAGCGAGCGCCTTTTCTGTTTGTTGTTTGGCAAGAGCAAACCCTCCGGGGTCCCGTTCCCTCTCCCCCTCTCTCTCTCCGTAGCCGAACACTCCGAGGCGACCGGGTCTTCCGGACCCGAGCGATCCCACACCCCCTCAGCGCCTGAACTGACAGGCAGAAACGACATACCAGAGAAAACACGAGTTTCGGCCCGTGCCCTCCCGGGGACCGAAATCACCGGCTCCATTTCCTGTCCCCGGCGCAGAGCCCGACGCCTCTCGGACCCCCCTCCAGGCTGGCGCACGCGGCCCCCCGCGCTCCTCCAGCCGGGACGCGGCGAGCGCGGCGAGCGCGGTGGCGGGGCCCCGGGGGCCCTCCCCTCCCTGGCCGGCGCCGGCGACCCACCTCGCGGCAGCGGCTTCACCTCCCCGTTCTCCTCCCGGGCGGACCCGCAGGCCTCGCCCGCCCCGCCAAGGCCGTGCCTCCGCCTCTCCTTCTCCCGCTTCTCCTTGGTCCTGCGCGGCTTGGCGTTGGCCGCGGCGGCGGCGGCGGCGGCCGGCAGGAGAGGGAGAGGCTGAGCGTGCAGTAGCGTCGGGGGGACCAGCAGTTTGCGCGACACCGGCTGAGACGAGGAAGCTGCGGAGGCTGCGGACGGGACGGCCGGGCCGGCGGAGAAAGAGAAACTGTTCCGAGCGGAGGACGGGGAGGGGGCGGCAGGAAGAGCAGCGAAGCTCCAAGGCGCGGGGCTGCCGTAGCTCGGAGGCGAAGGAGCCACCGGCGGCTGCAGCTGCCTGCCGTTCCCGCCGCTGCCCCCTTCTCCGTTCAGCCTCCGCGACGCCTTCTTCTCCTCGGTCCGGACCTTCTTGGCGGACAGAGGGCCCGGCGGGTCCCGCGAGGCGGTCTGCAGCTTGCCAAACGGTTCTTTCCCCGAGACGGGGGCGGCGGCGGCGGCGGCGGCGGCAGCGCCGTGCGCCGAGCTCGGCGGTTCCGCCATTTTGCGCTCCTGTTGTATTTACTCTCCTCGGCTCCGGGCGCGGGGCAGGGGCGGGGCCCTCCGCCAGGGGCGGGGGGGGCGGAGCCTCCGGCCACCGGCCTGGCCCGTCATTGGGCGAGCCTTCCTGAGGGATCCATCGGAAAGCCTGTTAAAGGCGCGAATCTCGGCCCGAAGAGGCGGGATCGCCAAGTGGGCCCGCTTCGGAGGTCAGCGCGCGGCGGGGACGCGTCTCGCGGCCCGGAGGGAATGCGCGGGGGCCCTCTCCGGTGGTCGCCTGCGCGAACTCCGGGGCTCGGTGAGTGTCCGGGGAGGAGGACCCCCGCCCCGAAAACACCCAACTCTGGCCCGGCCCGGATCGCGCTCGTCTCCGCCGCCTCGATGACTCTGTCAGAGCACTTTCTCTTCACCTTTCCCTTGGGTTCCCTTGGCCCCTCCCCGCCGCTTCGCGCCCAGAAAAGCTGAATTTCGCAGACGCTCTCGGCTCGAAGGAGAACATTTTTTTCCGGGAGTTAAGTCGCTCCTTGGTTTTGGCGGTAGTCGCTGGATGGGAGGGGCTCAAACTCACTCGGTGTTTTGAAAAGATTTGTTACTGTTGTTAAAATCGGCCACTCTTACAAGTTTGCGGGAAATAACTCCCTGCGAAAATGCCAGCCTGGAACTTTCGGATACTTCGGAGCTCCGAGGTAAGAGTCTCCGGGGGCGGGGGGGGGGGGGGGGGGATTTTCTCACTTTTGTGATTGCACCCTTAAAGATTTTAATTTTACCGTAATTATTATTACTCAGACTCGCCAAGAAAAATCCGTTAGCAGTATCTGTAGATGTTTGGAAAGCGAGGTTGTGTTTTTTTTTCCCATTGTGTTTTTAGCGTTTAGTGTTCCAACTGTGTGCTTCGATTTCTAGTTTGGAAGATGAGGAATTGGGGGGGATGGGCTTACAGTAATACGGTTGCAACCCAAACTAGGAGCACGACAGAGGAATAGACTGTAAAAATAAAACAGTCAACTCAGGAAACGACCAGTCGAAGGTTATTTTTTTTTTTAGTCCTAAAAAGGGAGAGACCTCAATTGTCTACAGTTTTCTGGAAAACAGTTAAAAGTCACTGTCCAGGATTTGCCAATACTTATTTGTGACTTGATAAAGTTGGGTTTTTGGCCCCCCCCCCCCCCCCTTTTGTGTTTTGTTTTTTTTTTTTTTAGAATATTTTGGAGTCAACATTTAATAATGGTTTATAGCATTGTTTTTTTTTAGGTGCCTCCAAATTTTAAAATGAAAGTACTTACTTGCATTAATACAGAACAAAGGAAGCAAGTGAAAACTGTAGCTGGAGTTGACTGGCAGCAGATGTCTTCATGAAAAGTATCATTGGTGCAAGAGTGTGCAGAGAGGGTAGAGCTGGAAACCTGCTGCTGCTAACTAGCTTTGTGACTGCCGTCAGGGTGCTTCATCGATCAGAATCTCTGTTTTTGTTTAAGTGAATAAATTTGATTGCATGATCAGTAAGGTCCCTTTAAACGTCTGCCTTCTGTATTCAAGAAACTTTTCAAAATCACACTGAAACCATTACAGTTAAAATAGCTTCTTAATTGTTGACCCTCCAGATATAGAAAAGTGTCTCATATACATTAATGTAGTGCCTGAGACTTGTACCATTTATTCCCTCATCTCCCACACAGACATTTGGAAATCTGACTATATAAGGTTCTAGCTAACATAAACTCTCATCTGTGTGATGTGTTACTCCTTGCACTATATACTGTTTTCAATTTGCAGAGCCTGGGCAAGAAAGGCTACGGCGGCTCACATACCATATGTCCAAATATTTAAGTTATAAATCAAGCTGAGAAACTATTTTTATTAAAAATATTCTACTTTGTTACCTTGACAAATCTACTTAAATAATAATGCAGAAGGTTAAATTTTCAGACTTTGAGAGATGGATTGACTGTATTCTCTTCCCATTCCTAGCTTCTTCACCTGCCACACCAAAAGGGACCATAAATTAATGCAATGAGCATGTCCAAGCTTATGTCCACACTCCTCACGCCCTGCAAATAGTGATGTGTAATCAACAACTAGATCTGCCCTCAGGTCTAGCCAGTCTAAAAGAGGAGTGCAGGCGCCCCAGCTGGTTTGGCTCAGTGGATAGAGTATTGGCCTGTGGACTGAAGGGTCCCAGGTTCGATTCCAGTCAAGGGCACATGCCCGGGATGGGGGCTTGATACCCAGTAAGGGGTGTGCAGGAGGCAGCCAACCAATCAATGATTCTTTCCCTCTCCTTTCCTCTCTGAAATCAATGAAAATATGTATATAAAAAAGAGGAGTGCAGGCCCCTGGCAAGCATGATCTCATAGACACCTTGCCCTTTGCAATAGAAGGAGGGTCCTTATCCAAGTCTAACAGCAGCACTATTACAAAACACTAGAGGCCCACTACACAAAATTCGTGCACGAGGGTATGTCCCTCAGCCCAGCCTGCACCCTCTCCAATATGGGACCCCTCGAGAGATGTCAGACTGCCTGTTTAGGCCCAATCCCAGTAAGATAGGGCCTACACGGGCAGTAAGACATCCCACTCACAATCCAGGACTGCTGGCTCCCAACTGCTCACCTGCCTGCCTTCCTGATTGCTAACCGCTTCTGCCTAGCCAGCCTGATCACCCCCTAACCACTTCCCTGCCAGCCTGATTGATGCCTAACTGCTCCTCTGCCAGCCTGTTTGCCCCCAACTGCCCTTCTCTGTGGGCCTGGTCACCCCTAACTGCCCTCCCCTGCAGGCCTGGTCACCCTTAACTGCCCTCCCCTGCAGGCCTGGTCCCTCCTAACTGCCCTCCCCTGCTGGCCCTCTTGTCCAGCATCCTTTGTGTTGGAGTGAGTCAATTTGCATATTACTCTTAGATAGGATAGAGGCCTGGTGTACGGGTAGCGGATAGCTGGTTTGCCCTCAAGGGTGTCCTGGATCAGAGTGGGGGTTTCCTTGGGGTGTGGGGCAGCCTGGTCGAGGGGCCTGTGGTGGTTTGCAGGCCAGCCGTGCCCCCTGGCAACCCAAGCAGAGGCCCTAGTATCTGGGAATAATTTATCTTCTATAATTGAAACTTGAGAGGAGCCAAGCTTCCTGCTTGCTCCATGGCCACAGCCATTTTTGTTGGGATTTATTTATCTTCTATAATTGAAACTTGGTAGCCTTGAGTGGAGTCCACAGCAGGCCAAGGCTGCAGAAGCTTGGCTTCCTCATCGCTAGAGGCAACACAAGCCTTCTGCTCTCTCCATGGCTGCAGCCATCTTGGTTGGGTTAATTTGCATACTTGCTCCTGATTGGCTTGTGGGCATGGCTTGTGGGTATAGCGGAGTGGTGGTTAATTTGCATTTGCTCTTTTATTAGATAGGATACCCAGTTATCTCTTCTCTCCCATGTATTCAGCCATTTGTGTTCAGCCATTCCCTTTCAACTTCAGTGGTTGGCAAACTGCCGCTCTGTTGACTAATGAGTTTGCGAACCACTGACTAGACTCTCGATTCCAATAATTACAGGCTGTTGTTATTCCTTGTGATTAAGCCCCTATCCCAGTGATCGACAAACTCATTAGTCAACAGAGCAGTCGGCAAACTCATTACTCGCAAGCCAGTTTGCCTATCACTGAACTAGATCATTACTAACAATAATGAACTAGGAGAGAATTCCCACCATCATCAGTTCCTACTGGCTTCATCTCTACTAGTACTAAAACCATCCACTTCTCTTCATCTCACCTGAAAGACTATACTAGCCTTTTCTGGTTTCATTATAGGTATTCTAATTTTCTCAAATCTGTTCTCTATTCTACCCAGAATGCTCTTTTCTTTTTCTTTTATTTTTTTTAACATTTTTATTGATTTCAAAGATGAAGGGAGAGAAAGAAACATCAGTGATGAGAGGGAATCATTGATCAGCTGCCTCTTGGACACCACCTATTGGGGATCAAATTTGCAACCCAGGCATGTGCCCTTGATTGGAATCGAACCTGGGATCCTTCAGTTCATAAGCTGATGTTCTATTCATTGAGCCAAACCAGCTAGGGCCAGAATGCTCTTTCCAAAACCTAATCTAATCATATCACTTTTCCCTGCTTCAGACCTGTCAATGGCTTTCATTGCTAAAGACCAAAATCCTTAATATGACTATAAGACCCATCATGATCTAGCCTCTTCCTCTTCCATGTCAAAAGAAAAGGTCTTTAAAATGAAAAAAAATAATAATAATAAATGAAAACAGGGGAAGAAAAAAATTAGAGAAAGGAGAGAAAAGGTCTCTAATTAGCAGATTGCACCATGCTATCTTTCAACCTAGAACTATTGTATATATTGTTCCCTCTACCTGGAAATGCTTTTTTACCTATGCTTTTATGGTGGTTTGCATAACAAGCAATTATGTAATGGCCATAACAGAAACAGATATCATGAATTACTCTTCTATTTCTAACATGCATGACTTGATGGACAGTGATACCATTTACTGAGCAAGGAAACACAGGAAGAATGACAAGTTTGGGATACTCTTTGACCTTGGTCCTGATGAACATGAGGTGCTTGTGAAACCTCAAATCCTTTGGATACCAGTGCGAGCCAAGGTTCACTGTCTCTTCTCTACCAAGTGATAAATCTGGGGCTCCTCTTTGACTTCTTATTTTCCTTCACCTCCACATTCAGTCACTCATTATTTCTAGTCAGTTTCTATTCTCCCTTACCACTGCTGCTTCTTGCCTTCTGGCCTCAGGTCAACTTGGATTATGTCAATGATTTCCTTCCTAACTGGGTCTGTCTTCTTCCAGTCTTCCATCTTCTACTTGCTAAGTATCTAGATTTTTTTAAAATATATTTTATTGATTTTTTTACAGAGAGGAAGGGAGAGAGAAAGTCATGAGAGACATCGATGAGAGAGACATCGATCAGCCGCCTCCTGCACACCCCACTGTGGAGATGTGCCCGCAAGCAAGGTACATGCCCTAAACCGGAATCGAACCTGGGACCTTTCAATCCGCAAGCCGACGCTCTATCCACTAAGCCAAACCGGTCTTGGCTATCTAGATTTTTTTAATGTGAAGTTTCTTAAGAAACTGTGCAAGCCAAACAAACATCTGTGGTTAGATAACCCAATCTATCTCTTCTCCCTTTCACTCTCAGAAAAATCAGTGGAAGAGTATCCTCAAGTGAGGGTTAACAAAATAAAATACAATTAATGTTTATTCTTATAGAAGGCTTGCCCCTCTCAAACCTCTGGCACTATCATGAGGGGATAGCTTCTTTTCATGGAGACTGCCTGTAGTTATGGGCAGTGACCAGCTGAGTTGATCAAATCTAGGGACTGGCAAAGAAGTGTTTGGGATCGCTCGATGGATAATTCATGGAACATTAAGACAACACTTTTTTCCAACATATACTAAAAATAGACTTGTGTGCATCTGTAAGGCTGAGTTTTATAACATTGGTTAGCATATCAGTTCTCAATGAATGGTGATTTGCTACCTCACAGAGTAGCCTGTTCCATTTTTGTATTGTCCTAGTTATTAGAAAGTTATTTCTTTCACTTAACTGAACATTTCTCCTTCTGATAAGCATTCGTTGTAAACCATTTTACTAGAACCTCAGCAAATAAGGCCAATCTTTTTGTTGGAATTTTAAGATTTAATTTCATTTAATTTGGAATGGCTTGCCTGGCTACTTTTAAAAAATATATATTTTTTAAATTGATTTCAGAGAAGAAGAAGAAACAGAGATAGAAACAGCAATTATGAGAGAGAATCATTGATCTGCCTCCTGCATGCCCCCCCATTGGGGTGAGAGCCCAAAACCCTGGCATGTGCTTTGACCAAGAATTGAACTGTAACCTCTTGGTTCTTGGGTCAATGCTCAACCACTGAACCATGCCAGCCGAGCTCTCTGGGCTACTTTTAATCTTTTTATCCGTTTCAAGAGAAGTGAAGCAGTAGATAAAGTGCCCCAAGTGAAGGTGAGATTTTAAGATTTGCTAGTCACTGCATTTATTATTATTATTATTGATGTTTTACAGAGAGGAAGGGAGAAGGATAGAAAGTTAAAAACAAGAAGAGAGAAACATCAATCAGCTGCCTCCTGCACGACCCCTACTGGGGATGTGCCTGCAACCAAGGTACATGCCCTTGATCAGAATTGAACCCAGGACCTTTCAGTCCACAGGCCAATGCTCTATCCACTGAGCCAAACCGGTTTTGCAACTGCATCCTTTTTAATGAGGCAACTCAGTCTACGCCTGCATAACTGCCACAATTATTCTCCTAAATCTTGAAGGAATCCCCACTTCCAGACGGGCAGGCTTGTGCTGGAATAATAATAATAATAATAATAATAATAATAATAATAATAATTACCAAATAATTAAAAGCTAAATGACTGTCCTATTCCCTCCCTTCACCCCCATTCCTAAACCACTTACATAACTGGTAAAATAGTGTTAAGATTTTTCTCTTGAATGCTAGGAAATCCATTCTCTCAATACCTTGCTCTTGGTATGTACTGGTGTTTCCCATTCCTGAGATAGTCCTAGGTTGTACAGAAAGAAGTGGCTGTCCCTTTGGCCTCATTATCCCTCTCCACATATTCTGTGCTGCACTGTCCCCTGTCCTCTTTGTTCAGTATCTATTCCAGCACCAGTTCTGTAATTCAGAGTGTTATCTCTCACCCTCAGGCCAACTCTACCATTCTCTTCATGTTTTAGTTTTAAACTTTTTGAAAATAAATTCCTTTATTATCATCATAATGAGCTCCTGGGGAAGAGGAGATAAATATGCACATTTGATCAGCCAACTTGAACCAGAAACAGTGATATAACTCCTAGTGTCAGGTGTACAAACGTATTAATGAAATTTGGACCCTAACCGGTTTGTCTCAGTGGATAGAGCATCAGACTGCAGACTGAAGGGTCCCAGGTACAATTCCGGTCAAGGGCATGTACCTTGGTTGCAGGCACATCCCCAGTAGGGGGTATGCAGGAGGCAGCTAATTGATGTTTCTCTCTCATCGATGTTTTAACTCTCTATCCCTCTCCCTTTCTCTCTGTAAAAAATCAATAATTTTTTTTTTTAAATTTGGAATACAGAAAAGTAAAAATCTGTAACTGTACCACATTAACACAAATACATTTATCTATTTATTTGCACATTAATATTCATTGAATAGGAGAAGAAACCAAGATGGCAGCATAGGTAAACACTTAAACTGCAGCCTCACACAACAATTTCAAAACTGTAACTAAAAGACAAAATGGACATCATCCAAAACTACAAGAAGGCTGGTTGAATGGAAATTCTACAACTAGAAGGGAAGAGAAAAATCACACTGAGACTCAGAGGAGCTACAGGAGGCGGAGGTACTGAGATGTGCAAGCGCGAAGAGGACTGGTGACTGAGTGCACAGTTGGCTTTCTCAAGTGAGAGGGAGACAAAAGCTCCTGACTGCACTGAACTCCAGTTCTAGGTGAAACTCTGGGGACCCAGACTCATATGGGGTGAAACGGACTGTCAGGAAAGAGAAAAGCACACTGAGACTCAGAGAAACTGCGGAAGGCAGAGGTACGAGTCGTGCGCATGCAGACAGCGTGGCCAACTGAGTACACAGCTGACTTTCTCAAGCGGGAGGGAGGCAAAAGCTTGAACTCCAGTTCCTGGTGAAACTCTGAGGACCCAGACTCACTTGGGAAGAAACGACTGTTTTGCAGCAGGCAAAACTAGAGGGCGACTTTCTCTCAGAGGTGCTTACAGTAATTACCACGGGACACTGAGACATAGGGACCTATTAGGACAGGGCTAATGGGAAACCAATGCTGTCTGCTTTGCCCAGAGACTCTGCCCTATCCAAGCTGAGCACAGAGGCTTTTGCAAATCTTGTCTCATAAGGGTGTCTCAGCACAAAAGTTCTCCCAGCATAGACACAGCTGATCCTCACAGCCAATTGACCTGGAGGCCAATTCTCCCAGTGATATCAACAACAATCAAGGCTTAACTACAACAAGACTGTGCACACAGCCCACAAAGGGGTACACCAAGAGTGTCCCCCTCAGATAATGGAAGGCTGAGCCATGAGCCACTAGGCCCTATTGCATTCCTCGCACACAAAGCCACTCTATCAACTCAGGGAAACAACAAAATGCGGAGACCAAGAAACAGATCACAAATGAAAGAAATGGAGGAAAGCAAATGACTGGATATAGAGTTTAAAACCACGATTATAAGTTTTGTCAAGAATTTTCTAGAAAAGGCCGATAAATTTAGCGAGACCCTTGAGGATATGAAAAAAGGACCAACTAGAAATTAAGGATACACTGACTGAAATAAAAAATATTATATAGAGATCTAACAGCAGACTAGAAGAAGGCAAGAATCAAGTAAAAAATTTGAAATATAAAGAAGCAGAAAACACTCAACTGGAAAAGCAAGAAGAGAAATGAATCCAAAAATATGAAGATAATGTAAGGAGCCTCTGGGACAACTTGAAGCATACCAACATCAGAATTATGGGGGTGCCAGAAGAAGAGAGAGCACAAGATACTGAAAACCTATTTGAAGAAATAATGACAGAAAACTTCCCTCACCTTGTGAAAGAAATAGACTTACAAGTCCAGGAAACACACAGAACCCCAAATAAAAGGAATCCAAAGAGGAGGACCACACCAAGACACATCATAATTAAAATGCCAAGAGCAAAAGACAAAGAATATTAAAAGCAACAAGAGAAAAAAGTTAGTTACCTAAAAGGGAACACCCATACGACTGTCAGTGGATTTCTCAATAGAAACTATGCAGGCCAGATGGGAGTGGCAAGAAATATTCAAATAGCAAGAACCTACAACCAAGATTACCCAGCAAAGCTATCATTCAGAATTGAAGGGCAGATAAAGAGCTTCACAGATAATAAAAAGCTAAAGGAGTTAATCACCACCAAACCAGTATTATATGAAATGCTGAAAGGTATTCTTTAAGAAGAGGAAGAAGAAAACTGTAATGGTAAAAATTATGAACAACAAATATTTATCAACAAGTGAATCTAAAAATCAAGTGAATAAAAAAATCTGATGAACAAAATAAACTGGTGAATATAATAGAATCAGGGGCATAGAAAGGGAGTGGACTGACAATTCTCGGGGGAAAGGGGTGTGGGGGGTACCAGAAGAGACTGGACAAAAATTGTACACCTATGGATGAGGACAGTGGTGGGGGGTAAGGTCAGTGGGTGGGGTGGGAACCTGGTGGAGGGGAGCTATGGGGGGAAAAAAGAGCAACAATTGTAATCTGAACAATAAAGGTTTATTAAAATAAAAAAATATTAAAGTTTAGTAAGGAAGTTATAGCAAGGTAGAAATAATCACTAATAATATTTTGGTATATTTTCATTGAATCCTACTGTTATAGTTTTTTAAATACATTGCAATTATACTGTCTCTTCAGTCTTATCTCCTTTATTTTATTTTTTAACTTCCAGCACAATGGGAATGACAAAAGGAGGTGAAGCCACCTGTGCCCTCCGAAAAAGTAAAGCCTTGTTCATTTGCTCCCTTCTTGTGTCTTACAAATTTTATAGCCTCAGGCTTCCACTCAAGGTCTATAGTTTTTGCCTTGCCTGGTTTCTGCTCTTTGTAGCAACAATCATATTTTGCATATAATTGAATCATATTCCAGTAGTGTTTTCAGTTATTTTTTAAAAATATGTTTTTGCCAAAACCGGTTTGGCTCAGTGGATAGAGCGTCGGCCTGCAGTCTGAAAGGTCCCGGGTTCGATTCCAGTCAAGGACATGTACCTTGGTTGCGGGCACATCCCCAGTAGGGGCATGCAGGAGGCAGCTGATCGATGTTTCTAGCTCTCTATCCCTCTCCCTTCCTCTCTGTAAAAAATCAATAAAATATATTTTAAAACATATATATATATATGCATGTTTTTATTTGTTTCAGAGAGAGGAAAGGAAGGGAGTAGTGGAGAAAGAAATGTCAATCTGCTGCCTCCTACTGGGGATCATGCCAAAGTCTTGTCATGTGCCCTGATGAGGAATCAAACCATGAACTCCTGATTCCTGGGACAGTGCTCAATCAACTGAGCCACACCAGTGGGCTCCAGTAATTTCATTTTTTAAAAAAAATATTGCAGTGGTTTTTAGTATATTTACAAAGTTGCACATCACCACCACAACCTAATTCTAAAAATTTTCATCACCCCAGAAAGAGACCGCATATCCATTAGCATTCTCTATTTCCCCTTGTCTTTTGCCAGCCCAGGTCAATCATTAATCTACTTTCTGTTTCCATAGGTTTGTCTTTATCACTGTTTGTAGTGGGGACAGGTACGATGGGGAGAAAAGTGAGCTCTCATCTGGAAATGAGCTTCTACTTCTGATCTCTGCTTGTCTTATATCTCTAAAATTTGAAGTTGAAATTTGTCACTTTGAAATTTTCTTTCAAAAATTCCCATCTGATCCCCAAAAGATATTGAGATATCTATAAACATATGTATACCTAAGTTTTTATCTTATTTCATATCTTTAATCCTATTTCTTGTGAATGACTAACCCTAGTACACACACACACATACTAGTACATGCCCACCTTGCCCTGAGTTATATTTCAAAGCCTTGTCTGAACTTAAAATAAGGGCACCATGCCTCAAACACTTTCTCGTAATTCTCTAATTCCTAGGTTTTTCATATCAGGCTGCCATGCCTGTATCTTGCTGATGTTAGATAAGATAGCCATAATATTAGGTAACAGTGAATGGTAGGAAACTAGATTGAACCATGGGAATGGCTTAGCACAAACACCCCTCTCCACCATGTGCACAACTAGAATTGAACTTGGGCAAAGGAAGGAGGGTGGGGAAGGTCAGTACAGGAAGGCTCTTTAGTGGGTACTTTTCCAATGAGGGTGTATTAGCCTCCCTAGCTCCCCCCCCCCCCCCCAGGAGTGATCCTTTGTGATGTCTGAGCTCCCCATAGCCACCAATGGCTGTGGAGAGTGCCCTGATGACAAAACAAAGCTGAAGAGGTGTGACTCCTCATTGCCTTGGGGAGGGGTATATATACAGAGGACAAGACCCCTGGGATAAACAATTGAGAGCTTAAACATGGCAAAAGTGACCAAGAAATCATGGGAGCAACAATCCACAAGCACCAAGCGGTGGAAGAAGAAGAAGACCCGCTCTCAACCTAAATCAAGACGCAATAAGGTCAGATGATCCTACCCAAGAACCTCTTTTCCCCATTTATATCCTCTACTGGCCACTCTCCCCAGATAATCCTGCCTCTGCCTGGCACAAACCTCCTCCTTAGTTCCCCCTTCCCACCCAACCCTATTTTTTTCTTCCAACCCAAAGCCCTCTACGCTGATCTTGTTGCCTTACTAGGTTCTGAAGATATACAAGAAGATAAAAAGACCATTTCACATGACCTCAAGAAAAAAATACTCTCCTAAAGTTACAACTACTTCAAGAAGGCGGAAGAGAGGGAGAAGGGCTAACAAATTTCAGCCATTACCGTAGACTGAGCCATAAGCAGCCAGGCCAAGCCCAGCGTACCCTATAAAAAGACACCACTTGAAGATAAGACCCCTGCAAACAATACCTGCAGAGCAAGCTTCAGAGACCTCAGACAATCTGTTGCATCTAAGTCCTGGCTGCTGAGAAATGGCCAACTGCATAGGGACTTACTCAGACACTAATGTGGAATGGTGGTTATTAAAATCAACAAGGTGTGAGAAACCCCTCCAAAAATAAAAATAGGCTCTCTGCCAGAAATTGTGTTGCATTAGTGTTTGAGATTGTCTCTCAAAATGAGAGTGAAATAACAGAAGCTCAGAATCTTTGCTATAAAGTAAGTCCCCGGTTCCCCCACATCCACCTGAGGAGAAAATGTATGTGCAGCTGCCAAGGGTGGGAAGATATCCTTCCACCAGATTCCCCAGCTGTAGAGGACCAATTTAACAATTTCTTTAGTGCTCAGCACCCAATTTAAATGTGAGTGAAATCAGCAGAACATAGCACTGCCCACGTACACTCTAGGCTTAAAGGCAGTGGAGAAGGGAAGGGACAAAGTATAGATGTCCCCAGGATGTTCTGACTTTCTCAGTCATGATGCAGAACTGAGCTGCTCCAGTCGTGTGGGTGTGATTCAGTTGGAAGTTGAAGGCCACGGAGCTTCATAAACTCCCTCATCTTCTGTTGACCTTGAGGTGAGTTGTAATAAAGGACAGAGCAGCACCAGGCCCAGGCATCAGGAGAGAATAATTGTGGCTACATCACAAGCAGAGATGCTCATCTCTGGTCTGATTCTGCCCAGCCGCCCCAGTCTCACCTTCCCCATCAATTATCTCTTCATTTGAAGCAAGGGTTGGGAACTTCTTTTCTGCCCAGGGCCATTTGGATATAATATCATCTGTGGGCCATACAAAAATTACCAACTTAAAAATTAGCCAATTAAAAAAAAATTAGCCTGCTATATATTTAGTTAAACATTTACTAAACTTACCCCTAATGCCTTAGCAAGGCTAGACCAAATGATTTTGAAAACCTTATATGGCCCATGGGCTGGACGTTCCCCACACCTACTTTCAGGGCTCAAAGTCCCCAGCAGAGGCAGAAATGGTTAGAGTTGCAGTATTCATAATATTGGATGGTTCTCATCATTGATGTTTCTCCCTCCTCTCCCTTCCTCTCTGAAATTAATAAAAATATATATTTTAAAAAATCAGTGATTCTCCAAGAGAATTTAAAACACCATGCACCTTCCTAATTTTAAATTGGCATCCTAAATATCATGAATCTAAATATTTACTGAGAATGTAATTCCTTTTGTTTGTTAATCCTCACCTGAGGATATTTTTCCATTGCTTTTTAGAGTAGAAGGGAGAGGGAGAGACAAAACATCGATGTAAGAGACACAAATCAATTGGATGCCTCTTTGCATGTGCCCCAACCAAGGCTGGGGAACTGCAACCAAGGTATGTGCCCTTGACTGGAATTGAACCTGGGGATCCTTCAGCCCACAGGCCGACACTCTCTTCACTGAGCCAAACCAGCCAGGGCGAGAATGTAATTTCTTACTGTAAATACTGATATTTAAAATAAAACTGTCACATCTTTTTTTTTTTTTAATTTACAGTTCAGTATGTATTTTTGATCAGATAAATTCCATTCCACCTTGCTATGAAATTTGATGAGAGGTGCGCCACAAGATTGGGTTATTATTTGGCCTTGCAATTTTCTTAAAAACTTAGAACCTGCTCAAGCAGTTGAACAAATGCATGGTTGAGACTCAATTCTTTGCCATGCTGTATGAATGAGATTATTTTTTTCTGTATATTTTTAAAAGCTGTTATCTGATATTGGCTTAAACTATAGGATGAGTGCCTGCCTGACCTCTGTGCACTCTGTGTGCTTACAGAACACATTAGCCTCAAACTGCACCTAGCAGAGGAGTGAATAGAATCAAGTGTATGTGGTTGTTTGTAGGGTTCACTTACAAATCAGGTGTTGTGTAACATATTTTGTGAACACGAATGTCCTGACTATTTTTTTGCTAGTGGAAAATATAGATTTGCTGAAATTTAAAATGTTCATGGCATAACATTGAAGCCATTTTTGGCCTCCAAGTATCTTTTTAGTAAATTTAATAAAACAAGTTCCTTTGTCTCTAGAACAGTGGTTCTAACCTGTGGATCGCGAACAGCTAGCAGGGTCTCCTAAGACCATCAGAAAACACAGATATTTACATTAAGATTCATAACAGTAGCAAATTACAGTTATGAAGTAGTGACAAAAATAATTTTATGGTTGGGATCACCACAACATAAAGAACTGTATTAAAGGGTTGCGGCATTAGGAAGGTTGAGAACCACTGCTCTAGAAAGATGGATCCACAGGAAATTGATAGCATTAGTTGCCTCCTAGAAGGGGAACTGAGTGTCTGGGACAATGTAGAGGGAAACTTGATTGTATAACCTGTTGTATCTATTGACTAAGCCATCTAAATGCATTGCATATTCAATTTTTTGAAATAATAAAGTTAACTAGTTAATTATGTAAAAATTTTAAAAAGCCTGTTCTTGCCAGAATTATAATATGTAGTTATTTTGGTTTTCCATCATTAAAACATTTCTCTAGTTCTTAAAGATTTAGCCAACAAGCATGTACAATAATAGCATACTGACAAGATTATTACTGGTGGGAAGACATCAAAACAGTATAATGAAGCCAGGTAAGCAAAAAGGAGCCAAAAGTAGAAACTCAGACTCAGTGTATCCCAGCTTTTTATTTTAAGAAATATAAAGATTAGTACAATGAACATCCAGATTAACACTTCACCTGGATTTCACCAGTTAAATATATTGCAAATATGATGTCATATTTGCTTTATCACTAATATGTATTGGTCTTCAGTAGGGGCCCAAGAGACCCCAGTGCTGACAAACAGCTTCATCAGAAGGTCCTACCAGCCCTATGTAACCCTAGAGCATATTATTCTATCACCAGAACAGCTGGTATGGTATTCTCTAAGATACCGAAGACCTGAGGATGCAACCCACTTTTATTTTAAATATATTTTATTGATTTTTCACAGAGAGGAAGGGAGAGGAATAGAGAGTTAGAAACATCGATGAAAGAGAGACATCGATCAGCTGCCTCTTGCACGCCCCCCACTGGGGATGTGCCCGCAACAAACGCACATGCCCTTGACTGGAATCGAACCTGGGACCTTTCAGTCCACAGGCCAACGCTCTATCCACTGAGCCAAAACAGTTTCGGCACAACCCACTTTTACAATTTGGATCCAGACCCTTTTATTGTGAATGAAAATTAAGAGAAGTCAGCATTTACTGAGTTGATCATTAACTTATGTCAGGTGTATTGCAGGGAGGTGCTGTGGAACTGGCATAAGAAAAGCAAAAATTAGTGCTCCTTGGAGGATTTATATCCATTTATAATAAATCAGTAATCCAGTAAGTAAACTGTTTCTCTGAGTTCTCTGAGCCACTCGAGTAAATTAATCAAACCCAAAGAGTGGGTTGTGGGAACCTCTAATTTATAGCCAGTTGCCCAGAAGTACAGGTAACAACTGGGACTGGTGATTGGATCTTTGGTTGTGGGAAGTTTTATAGGACTGAACTTTTAACTTCTGGAGTCTGATCTGTCACAAGGTAGATAGTGTCAGAATTAAGCTGAATTGTAGGACACCCAGCTATTGTCTGAAAATTGCTTGGTGTGGGGAAGACACCCACATATTGTAATTGGTATCAGAATCATAGTAAACAAATGGATCCAGAGTTTAGGTGCTACAGAGGAAACAAGAACAAATTCATTAGAATATCTGCACCTAAGTTAAAAACAAATTATCAGGCTAATAGAAAAGCTTTAAAATAAAAGTGGTCAAACTGTGGTTTCATCTTTCTCCTCTGCATTTAAGCAGTAAAGAGTATAAACTAGAGCATTGGTCGGTATGTTCATTGGTTACAGCGTTGGCCGGAGCACCAAAGGCTTGTAGGTTCAAGTCCCAGTCAAGAATACATACTTGGATTGCAGGTTTGATTCCCAGCATGCAAATGCTGTGTCTCTCTCACATAGTTCTTTCTCTCCCTCCCTCCCACTTTTTCTTAAAAAAATCAATGGGAAAAATATCAAGTGAGGATTAACAACAAAAAAGTGCAAACTAGAGAATAAATATTTGTCCACATACTTTGTCCAAAGGAGAATATACTTCAGAGAGATAACTATGTCCATTGGAAGAAAAGGGGATGTAATATTTAATAGTTTAGGACAGTTCTGGAAAGAACCTTGTATCTCAAGAGGCCAGAAAAGCTGTTTACCATGCTGCCTCCCCTCTCTGACACACAGGAATTACCCTTATTCAGGAGACAAGAGACAATATCAGAGCTACTTTCTATTCTCACTAACCTGGGTCCCAAAGAAGGCCCCCAAATACATACTTTTTTTCTTTAAAATATTCTTCATACTTGATCTGATTTCTACTTTTTAAATGCAATCCATCAAATGCTTTTTCTATTTCCTAAGTTATTTCTACTTAAGTACAAAACTGAGTTTAATAATCATATGCAGAATTCCAGGTATAGACAGCTTCATTTGTCCATGTGCTAAAAGCCTTTTAGTTTGTTTTCACAACACTTAGTTTCTACTTCCATTGCTCTGTTGTTTTGTTTTGTGCTCTTAATCTCCCATGATTTAACTTTCTATTTAATTTAAACTTCAGACTTGGGAACCATCTCTTCACTTGTAGTTAATTGTTCATCTACCTAAATGTCTTGCAGTTGACTGGACATGCCCAGTTCTTTTAAAAGGTGTCTCATAGGTTTAATTTCATAAACCTTTAATCAGTTGCTCTTCTCTGAACATTCTCCAAGTTATTTCTCTCTATATAGGATGGCATGTAAAATTAAATATAGTTTGTTCCAACTGAAGCCTGACCAATGCCAAAAAATAATTGCTTCTCTCCTTTTTTCATATGTTATTACAATCCTGTAAAGTATCTCTTATTTCAACATAGAGAGACTCATCCAACTTAGCATCAACCATAATTATTGGATCTCACTTGGCTTTGTTTCAACTATGCTGTCTTAGCTAGTATTTCCACGTTTGTTGCAATTCAGTAGCCTATTAAAATTAAATGTTAAGTCCATAAAAGAATTTCCTTATTTTTCCTTCAGAGATTGTTCTAAAAACAATTAGTATACGGTAAGTAAGAACTTAGAGCTTGGGGTCTCCAGAACTAAAGCTTGAATGATTCTGAGTACATTTGTGATATGAGCTGAAAAGGATTCAAATGGTTAGATACCAGGAGAGACTGCAAAAACTGTGACATAAGCAGGCTGCCTTTGTTTCAGCTTTCAGAGTTCACTTGTAAGCAGTTTCTGCTAACTTAAGCGAAGGGGAGTTTATTGGAAAGATGTAAGATGATTTTCAGGCTGGATTACCATGCTTGGACATCAGCAAACACCAAGAATACTCCAAAAAGCAGAATCTCAGCAATGCTCTACAGAGGAAGAACATTAGCACCCACTTGTTGGAGCTGCTCCCTAGTCATTCAGAGTTTAAATTTTAGGCACTGGAGAAATGGGGAACCCTAACAGCGATAAGGCACAACCCACACCCTTCAGAACATTGCAGTCTAGGAAAGAAAGGAAGTAGATACATAAATAATGAAATACAAAACCAAGTGTTGATCATGCTATAAGAATATTCCAAAAGCTGACTTCCGGATTGTCTTCTAGTTACAGAGAAAATAGACATTTCCAATAACTCAATGTACGTATGGTTGTTGGTCAAGGGCTTTTAACCTATCTTTAACAACCTCTTATTCAACTTCTCCTCCACTCAGGTTCTATGTTTCCAATCTGGTAAATGACAAAATGAAAAGCAGCAATCCTTAAAGGTACAATACATGGCTTTATAAACAGGGTGAGCTTTATAAAGGCACCCTTAGTACTTATGTCTTAACCTTGCTCTGGGAAAGGCTCACTTTCAAATAACTTATACTTTTTTTTTGACGTCCTCATGCAGCACTTGCAACATCAGTGAAACAACACATTGGTATGTCACATTTTGATATGCGATAATCACAAGTAATTATTCAGAGTGTGTTATTAAAAGGGGACCAAAAAACAATAATTCAATGTGGTGACAACTCCCTGCATGCCAGCTGTAACTTTACCCCTGTCTCAGAAAATCATATTGGAATGCTAAATAAGTATTGTATATGTACATGTGCATACACAAATAATCCAACAAGGAAGTATGAACACTCAGAAGTCATAGTTGCCTATGCCACATTATGTGTCCTTTTTATTATAAAATACCCAAAATGGAATTTGCCATTTTAACCATTTTCAAGTGTAGTTTAGTGACACCAAGTACATTTACATTTTTGTGCAGCCATCACTACCATTCTCCTAAACTTTTTCATCACCTGAAACTTTATATTTTATCAATTAATTTTATTATACATCCCTTGAGAAAAAACTTGAGATGCTTTGGGAGGCTGAAAACAGAATTCCTGTTCTTTGTCCAGTACCTGCTAGTATATAGGAAGAATGACTTTGTAGGCATGTTATTTAATTGCATTATAGAATTTTAAAAATATATATTTGTATTGATTTCAGAGAGGGAGGAGAGAAACAACGATGAGAATCATTGATCACCTGCCTCCTGCATGCTCCCTACTAGGGATTGATCCCACAACCTGGGCATGTACACTGACCAGGAATCAACCATGACCTATTAGTTCATAGGTCGACACTCAACCACGGAGCCACACCAGCCAGGCTTCATTATGGAATCTTAATTTGGGAGAGTTTTTAGATTGTCCAATTTCCAAAACAACTTGGGAGACCAACATGGAGTTTTTTACTTTCATTTTTGCTAAGTACGATAAAAAAACCAACTATCATTCATCACCACTGTTCACAAAAAAGACATCTAAATAAATATGAAAGTCCTAAAGACATATAAAAAGGAAATTTGCCTTTAAGAAAATGTTGTTCACTGCATATTTATTTTTCTGAGTGTATCAGTGATTGGTGGAAACCATGACAGAGAAATAGCGTTCTGAGAAGGAACAAATGAATTACTTTTTAAAAATATATTTTATTTTTTACAGAGAGAAGGGAGAGGGATAGAGAATTAGAAATCTCCATGTGAGAGAAACAGCAATCAGCCGTCCTCTGTACACCCCGCACTGGGGATGTGTCCGCAACCAAGGCACATGCCCTTGATCAGAATTGAACCTGGGAACCTTCACTCTATCCACTTAAATGTTAAGTCCATAAAAGAATTTCCTTATTTTTCCTTCGAAGGAGGCAGCCAATGATTCTCTCCCATCATTTTTTTGTTTTGTTTTTATATATTTTATTGATTTTTCCACAGAGAGAAAGAGAGAGGGATAGGGAGTTAGAAACATCGACGAGAGACATCAATCAGCCGCCTCCTGCACGCCCCCTACTGGGGATGTGCCTGCAACCAGGATACATGCCCTTGACCGGAATCGAACCTGGGACCTTTCAGTCCGCAGACCAACGCTCCATCCACTGGGCCAAACCGGTTTTGGCTCCCATCATTGTTTCTATCACTCTCCCTCTCTGAAATTAATAACATATATATTTTTAAAAAGGTAATTTAAAAACTGCAATGTACTTGAATTTCCTGATGTGAAGTTACAAAAGGAGTGGCATTAATAGTAGTGATTCAAATTCCACTTGACTCTTATTTTTTTTAAATACATTTTTACTATTGATTTTTTTACAGAGGAAAGAAGAGGGATAGTTAGAAACATCGATGAGAGAGAGAGATCAATCAGCTGCCTCTTGCACGCCCCCTACTGGGAATGTGCCCGCAACCAAGGTACATGCCATTGACCAGAATCGAACCTTGGACCTTTCAGTCCGCAGACCGAAGCTCCATCCACTAAGCCAAACTGGTTTCGGTTCCACTTGACTCTTGCCCCTAATTCACAGAAAAGGGAAGCTGGCCCTGACAGCCAGCAAGGCTGCTTCTCCCTAGCTATAGGCTTCTGCAGGACCTGCCCCAACAGTCAGTCAGCTGTTCCTCAGTGGGGGAAGCAATGTAGACTACTGAATTTCCTGCTGCATGCTCTTATTTTTATGTTAAGGTTTATTTTTGTTAAATAACAAAAACTTTCTGTAATAATGCATCAATTGTGATTATACTGGAACCAAACAACCTGAACTCACTCATTCCCTCAATGTTCTTCATGCTGGGTATAAGTGGTAAAAACAAAAGAAAAACTAAAAAACAAACTCTTAAACCCCTGCCCTCCTAGAGTAACAGATAAACAACTAATATTGAGTTTACGATGCCATCTAATTTCCACAAACACATCTTGATTTTCATCAAGTTTTCTGATCTAAAGAAGTGGTACCTTTAATAGCACAAATGATTTTCGAGGAAGAAGCAGGGGTCAGAAAAATAATTTTTATGATTAAAGCAGCTAGATTTCAGATTGTCTCTTACTATAATTGATGCCATTTATACTCGATGCAACCCTTCCCTAGACCTTTACCAGTACATGATACTATAGACTAATTTATTTCCTAATGCATTTTATGGCGTTTGGAAGCCCTCCAGTGGCCAAATGCTGTACCTGAAAAAAACCCATTATGCTTAAGTGTCCTTGACTGGGAATAGAACCTGAGACCTTTTGGTGAGTAGGCCTACACTATTTAACTACTGAACAACATCACTCTTTTTAAAATATTTTTATTGATTCGAGAGAGGGAGAAACATTGATGTAAGAGGAAACATCCATCCATTGGTTGCCTCCCATATGCTCCTGCTCAACTAACTGAGCCACACCAGCCAGGGCTTGAGGCATCCTTCTTGATGGGGTGCTTTATAGTGAAGGTGGCTTCCTCATTCAGGAGTGACTTCCTGATCTTGGCAGGAATCCAGTTCCATAATGTGAATTTGTGAGCCATTCCTGAAGCTCAGTTTATAAGCTGTATTTTCAACCCTGCCAATCATTTGTAATATATATACCATGTAATAAATCCCTTTTGGCTTAAATTACTTAAGGTGGCTTTTGTCCTCTGCATTAAACCCTGATCAAGACATCTCCTATAAGAAAAATTATTGTCAAAAACAACCTCTCTGATTTAAAAAAACGAAGTGAATCTAGTTAAACTGTTAAGTTATGAGCATATAATTAGATATTCTAGAAAAATAAACCATATTTTAAACAATTTAGTCATTTTACATTCCTGCTGTATAAATTTCCTAAACATAAACCTAAGTACTTCTTAAACATTTAAAAATTAATCCATGTTAAGCAAAATCCATGTCCATTAATAAAGACAAGTTTATTGAAAGGTAGTTTAGATGCTGTCTTAACAGAATTTTAATTCAATAATGTGGATTTATAAGGAATAAATCTTCAAAGTCTAGCAGAAATTATTATTTAATTATATAAATGTTCAGAAAAGTTGAAAAAATGATTAGTAACCCATACACCTGTCACCCGAATTCTACAACTAACATTGTTATATTTACTTTGTCACATATGTAAACATTTATGCATCCCTCCATATATTAATCCACTTATTTTCTGATACATTTCTAAATATATTGCAAACAGCAGGTAGCTAATCAATGATTTTCTCTCAATGTTTTTCTCCCTCCCCCTTCCTCTCTGAAATCAATAAAAAAATATATTTATAACATGTTATTGTATACATACTTTAAATACAATGAGAAATGCTAAACTTTTAAATTTTACATTTAATACAGTAAATTATTTAAAAGCTTTTCACATTTTAGTTTTAGAAAGTATTGGGAATTTCCTAATAGATTACATGTAATAAAGTAAACATTTATAAAACATAATTTGAAATATCCCAGGTGTATAAATCAGCTGTACATTTGTGTACTCATTTAACATAATCCTACTGAAGATTATGTTAAAAAAAAGTACAAACTTCCAGTTGTAAAATAGATATTACACGGATACAATGTATCCGTAGTATAGTGAATATAGGCAATAATACTGGATTGCATATTTGAAAGTTGCTGAGAGTGGATCTCTAAAGTCCTCAATGCAAAACAAAATTGTAACTATGAAAAAAATTAAAATTACTGATTTTAAGGAGTAATATAGAACTTTAATATTTGGCTATTTTGGAATAAATCTGTAATATGTTCTTGCTGAAACACCGGCAAGTGAATTCTCGTCAAAAATGTTATTAGATCATGGCAACAGTACACGTGCCATGTTATCTCTCAGAAATGTAAAATGACTGGAATCTTTGGAATTCCCTCCTGCCACTAATTCAACAAAGCCCAGATTTGTTATAGTTTAGAACAGACATTTCTCTTTGAATTAGCCAAGCATAGCTGCGTGCCACGGTTTAAATTGCTTACCATCTAAGTATTGGTCATTTACATCTTGTAAGATATGTGCAACTTAAAGACAAATAGCAGAGGAAACATTACTGCAAATCTGTTGAGTATAGTTTATATTTAAAACTAGATCTACTTTGCACCTTTTTGTTAATCCTCACTCAAGGATATTTTTCCATTGACTTTTTTAGAGTGGAAGAGAGGGAAAGAAATATCAATGTGGAGAACATATCAACTGGCTGCTTCCTACACATGCCCTGACCATGGCCCTGGCCGGGAGGAGCCTGAAACGGAGGTACATGCCGCCTTTGACCAAAATGGAACCCGGGACCCATTAGTCTGCAGAACAACTTTTTTAAAAAATACTTTTTATTGATTTTTTTTTACAGAGAGTAAGGGAGAGGGACAGAAAGTCAGAAACATCGATGAGCACACCTCCTACTGGGTATGTGCCTGCAACCAAGGTACATGCCCTTGACTGGAATCGAACCTGGGACCTTTCAGTCTGCAGGCCGATGCTCTATCCAGTTAGGGCTGAGAACGACTCTTATCCAAACTGGCTAGGGTGATGTACTTTGCACTTTTAAGATAATATGCAGGGGCTGCTTAATGAGTTGATGTGTCAAAATCTAGATTAGTGCTTTTGCAATTCTCTGTCTGCCAGAATGAAAATATGGGCTTCTGATCTTGTAAGAACTGTGTAACTAAGACCCTAATGGGAGAATATTTAAAAACTGAAACTGATTCACATCTCATTATTTAGAAAGTTATTAATAATATGAATTTTTTATATCTAATATAACATCACTAAAAGCAGGTAACTAGGAAATGTCTGTCTAAGGAAACAAAATCAAGTACATTCCCCAAATTGGCTCTGGCCAAGGAAGCTCAGTTGATTACAGAGTTCCATCCCATGTGGGCTTAATCCCTGGTCAGGGCATACCCAAGAATCAAACCAATGAGCCCTGGTCAGTTTGGATCAGTAGATTGGAGTGTCATTCTTATACTAAAAGGTGAAGAGATCCAAGTCCCAGTCAGGACACACTGATGTTTTTCTCCCCTCACCACCCACCACTTCCCTCTCTCCTTTCCACTGTCTAAAAATCAATGGAAAAAAATATTCTTGGGTAAGGATTAACAAAACAAATAAATGAAAATATTTTGGCATGAAGTTCTATTATTTTCTTCTCCATACGATCATCTTTCTACTCACATAAGGTTACTCTATCTCACTTTAGTCTCTTAATTTCTTCCCCCTTTGGTATGCAGAGGGAAAATACAGATGCCTACTTTAAAAAAAAAAAAATCCTCACCTGAGGATATGCTATTATTGATTTGAGAGAGAAACAAGAAAAGAGAAAGAGAGAGAAATATTGATCAGTTGCTTCCTGTACATACCCCAATCACAGGTCAAATCAGTAAATGGGTATGTGCCCTGACCCAACAACCTTTGGTGTATGAGATGGATGTTCCAGCCAACTGAGCCACCCAGCCAATATTGATGTCTACTAATTTTAGTTCATGGTGTCACAAATCAAAGTTGGTACTTATGAAAGAACTGTGCTCTAGGAATATGACAGAAAACGCCCCCATAAAAGTTTCCCTTCCCTAACCTCAAAAATAGTTTCCTGTTTTACTAGGATCTTAGTAAGCAGTAATGCCTAGGGCTGACTTAAGGATAAGTATTAAAATTATTTTAACTATTATAATTGCAAAGCCATGTGTTTGCAGATGCTCTCTGTTGTTTAATTAAAAGATTAAAAGGTAAGACTGAACCAGCAGATATTAAGTCTAATTTCCTCGGAATGAGGAATGAAAAACCAAGACGAGTAAGCACTGTAAAATTGATTTTTTTAATGGCAGGTCAAATACCCTGAAACATACATATAGTTTGATAGTCTTCTAATCCCAGTTGAGTTCAAATATTAAAGTAACACACACAAGCTAAGAGAATTCAATATTGTTCCAAGGCACTTACTGAATCTCCATGACTAGATGAAAACAAGAACAATTAGGATGGACAATTAGACGTATATAATATAAAAATAACTTTTTGCTTACAATTTACAAAATGTATTATTATTACAATCTTTGATTTCTGATAACCTGCAATGCTGGCTGCATGAATCCAGCAATTTTAAAATTCAGAAACTATTTTCTAAAACTTCAGGGCAAATAATTTACAAATAAAGTACACAAAGATTTAGACCATGCAGAAATTTTACATCTTCTGTTAATAATATTTTATGACTGCAACTTTATCAAATTATATACCTACTTGCCCTGTACATATACAAAATAATGCATACATGATAAAACATTAGCAAAAGAGTAGTCCTTAAACTCAATTTATAATAAAAGTATTACTATATTAACATGTCTACAAGCAGCGTGTAACAGGGTTAAAAGACCTTAAGGCAATAATACTTGAAGTTAACAAAAACAAAAACACCATATGTAATACTTTTTTCTAAGTGTAGTAAGGCAGGTAGATGGTCCCAGCAAAAAATGCAAAGGTCACAATCTACACTGCAGTTAGTCCCACATTTTAAAGAAGAAACACTATAAATCTGGCTTTCAGTGGCACTTGAATTTTCCAGTATAACTTAAAGTGGTTTTTGGCTCCCTGAATCATGTCCATTCTGAAGGTGGACCTCTTGGTCCTTTGGGTTTTCCACAGCGATTACCAAAACCTATAATCAAAACACCACAATAATTGTCAGTGTTCAGAAACATTTTTTATACTGTCTAAACCATGTCAAACATCCTTATCTTCTTGAACAAATAAATTTCCACATAGGAATTTAGAATTTAAACTAAGGAAAACTCCAAACACAAAATCAATTTTCAATTTGTTTTGAGTAGATAGTTCATTTAAGAAACTGAATAAATCATAGCACAACATTTGATAAACTTTGCCTTAAGGAAATCCTGGAATGATGGCAAATGATTTTTTCTCATTCTTGCCAGCATTAATGACATAGTTCAAGTTCTAAAATTACCAATATCTGTTGGACTTTCTGGTATTGGATCTTTCTTGTTACTCGAAGTAGGTGGACATTCTGTAAGTGTCTCTGGGTGAATACCTCCTGCTGGATGATATAAAATGCAAAATAGAGCTATGTTAATCAGCATTATTTGAAGCATCCTATATAGAATTTTCTAATTGTTTTAATTTGAAAAATTAAGAGTTTTTTTTTCTCTCGAGGACATCATGATTTTAGAGGCTCAAATAAATATATACATGATGAAGTAGGGAGCACAGGAAATCATACTAAGTGTTCTTTAGGACACCTAGAAATCTACAGTGAGTACTTCTGCAATGTGAAGCTTATCTTTATGCTCTGATGCGAATAAACCTGGATCTTGTATTTCCTTAAATTAGTTATACTCTGTGCTAATAATTGCAACTGAAATGCTTTTTATATGGAAACCAATGAACTTACTGTCTGCTCCTATAAATAAGTTTTATATTACTTAAATTTTAATTTAATTACATAATTAATGTGTAAAATTAGTTAACAAAAGAAATTAACTGCTATGATTCATCCATTCTTTCACCTTTACCACATCTGTTAAAAAACTTTTCTGGAAACTTGGAGTTAAGTCAATGACCTTTTAATATATGTTGATTCCCTCTTGGTTTCTCTCCCTTCCCTATCCAATCTAGATACCATCCCTGCTTCAATCCAGTCACACTTGCAATGATCCTTGTTCTTCGGTGCTTAGAGTCCAGATAGGGGGTCAGTAAACTTTTTCTGTAAAAGGCTAGAGAATAAGTATTTCAGGCTTTGCAAGTCAATACGATTCTGTTACATATTTTTCACTGATTTTTGTTTGTTTGTTTTTAGGCAACTGTTTCAAAATGTAAAAATCACTAGTTTAGATCAAGGGCAGAACAAGAAAAGAAGCCAATGGCTGGGTTATGCCTGTGTGGTAGTTTGCTAATCCCTGGTCGATTAGGAAAGGCAGAAAAGTTCATTATTACAGTAGAGTGATAAATTTTATAAAACTAGAGGCCTGGTGCACAAAATTTGTGCACTGGAAGAGAGTCCCCTCAGCTCAGCCTGCACTCTCTCCAATCTGGGATCCCTCAGGACCTGTGGTTCCTAACTGCTCACTTGCCTGATGACCTGATCCCCCTAATTGCTCTCCCCTGCCTGCCTGATTGCCTCTAACCCCCTCTGCCTTGGCCCCGCCAACATGGCTTTGTCTGAAAGGTCATCCAGATGTTCAGTCTAATTAGCATATTACACTTTTATTAGTATAGATGCCACCTTGTCCTAAAAATGTAGCTTATTCCCAGGTTTTCCTATCGTGGAAGGGGAGCCCACAGTAGCATCCTGGGTTCTGATCGGAGCTTATGCACTTGTGTGCTTTATCTCAGCAGATGTGATTCCTAGAAGAAGACTCTTGGATGTACCTTGAACATTTCTATCAAATTTGCAAAATCATCCTCCAAAAATGTTGAACCACTTTATACTCCCACCAGCAACCATTTGTTTGCGCTCCATCCCACTTTGATGACAGTATCATTGATATCTCCCTAGAAGTTTCCCTCCCATCAGCCAGGACTGCTTGGTACTTGAGCCAACTTCATTGTTCAGCTGGGGACTTGATTTCCTGAGATAGAATTATGGAGGAGGAAAAAGTTTTCCTTTACCTTTCTGAATTCTTAGTGGAAGCCCTTGTAATGAAAGATAAATCACCAAGAGAAAAACAAAATTTCATTAACATGTGTACCTCATGTGTATGTGGGAGATCCCAGGGAAAATGAGTAACTCCCCAAGGTGGCTTAGAATGTAGATTTAAATACCTTCTTCTCAGGGAATGGGGATGGAAGATGTAGGCCGCTTAGAGGAGAGTAAATGATTTTTAGGAAAGATGAATGGGGGTGGGGAGAAAATAGTTTGTAACGAAGTTTGGGTGTGATGTCGACTTCTACTCTCCTGTCCTGTGTCAGGAGTCAGTCTTCTCTGCCTGATGAAACTTCTCCCCTGAAGAGGACCTATGACATTTGAGCTCCTTTTGGGGGGTTCGATTTTAGTCAGGAGACTTCAGTGAAAGCCTCTGCATGCATTTGCTGTTTTTCAAGCATTTGCAGCTCAATATCATCAATATAACACAGCATATGTTGAGGTGGCATGTTCTCTGATCTTCAGGATAAATCCAACAAAAGCTTGTTTCCTCTCTTAAATGATTTGCCACAGTAGCATTATTCCCTGGAGACGGTATTCTGACCAGACCTTTCTGGGAGTGGTCATAACATACCCTGTGCTTATAGAAAGGAGAGGGCCACATCACTAAATAAATCAGGGTCAGTTTTCTCATGTGGGTAGAAAGGGAGATAAAGTTATGATAGTTTATCTCCCTTTTCACTGGTTTCTTGTGGGTTTATATCTCTGCTGCCCGCCCGCCCCTCCCAGGAGCCTCAGCACTCAACTGCGGGGCTTGGAGCTGCTGGGTGCCAAGACTGCGGGTTTGTCTCTCCAGTCCAGCCCCCAACAGCTCCAGCATTGCCTGGCTGCTATGGGTGTCACCAACTTTGTTGGGTTAATTTGCATACTCACTCTTGATTTGCTGGTAGCGTAATGTAGTGATGGTCATTCACATGTTTCTCTTTTATTAGTGTAGATTATACAAAGGGTGCAATGAGGGCAGAGAAAGAGGTATGTAGGTGGAACTAGTAGTGCTGAGGTATTCAGGGCTGGCTTCTAGGAGGAAATGATGATCTATCTAGTCTGAAGACCTCAATTTTCTCAGTAAAGTAAAGGTCATTTGCTAAGAGTTAGTGGGATGGATGATATTAGAAGAAGTAAAGATTTGGACAATTCGGGTACCAAACTAAAGCATATAAGATAACAAAGCAAAGCTGAGGGCCCAACTGTAGAGAAGACCAGAATTGTAGGCTAATCTACAGTATTCAGTAAGCCCAAGGGATAAAGTAAAATGTTATGGGAATTAGGAACAAGAAAGTGGACTGGAGTGAGAGAGGATGGTAACTAGATTGGTTAGAGAAAGAAAAGGAGCCAGAAAGGAGTTAACATATATTAAGAAAATAAAAGATTCAGGGATCCAGCCATAGCAGTAATCCTATCTAATAAAGAAGGAATATGCTAATTGACCCTCATGCCATTGCATACATGGTGGCACCCACAGCCAATAAGGAGGGAATATGCTAATTGACTGCTCCACCCTCAAAGATGGCAGTGCCCACAGCCACAAGATGGTGGTGCCAAGTCTCTTCAGCCCTGCTGGGACATCTGCCTCTGTAGTCCCCATAGCCGCACAGGGCCAGCCCGAGGCACAGGCAAGCCTCAGATGGCGGCTGCCCAGCTGACACCTGAGACACAAGCAAGCTTCGTATGGTTCTGGGACTGTGAGAGGGGGCAGGCCGGGCTGAGGGGACCTTCCCCCCGCCAGTGCATGAATTTTCATGCACCAGGCCTCTAGTAGTAATTTTTTAAAAAGGTAGTCATAATAGCATAATAGTCATAATAGTAATGAAAAAGATAGCCATGAGTGCCAGGCAGTGTTTGATACTCTATATATGTGATTCAACAATCTGCTAGAATAGGTACTATTATCTCCAGTTCACAGAGAAGAAAACCTAGGCTCAGAAACATTAAGCAACATGGACAAAGCCACATGGTAAGTGAAACGGTAAAAATAGGATTTCAGGTGGCCTTGACTCTAAAGCTTTTGCTCTTTTACTTATATTGCCTCAGGAAAGTAGATAGAGTAATAGCTGATATGGAACCCAATTAGGCAAACATCCAGAGAGAAGATGAAGCAGAATGGAGGATAAAGGCAGAAATGATAGATGCACTGAAGGAATAGGATGTTTGATGAGCTGCTTGATGGTACTGATTTATAAGAATTAACAATAACTTGACCTATTTAGCATGATAGTAAAAATAATGTGGTAGGAAAAAATTTTAACTTGGCATTATACATTCAGTTGAGCTACATAATCTTATGGTCTTCACAAATGTATTAAGTCCTAAAAGATTTCCAAATTAATCTATTTTTAGGGGCCCAATTCAATCACATATATTTATTTAAATCATTGCTAGATCTGGGTTCTAAGTGGTTTTATAGCCAAAAGAAAATTATACACTGGGAAATACAATAATTTCTTTCCTATCAGCCTGTAACTACTAATAAATGTCGTTATTTTCCAGATCAATAATAATATCTGGAATAGTAATTGAATTAGGAGAATTATATTACATAATTCTGGTTTTAGAAGAGGTATCCTACTTATTTTCACATACAGAAATAACCAAATAAATAGCATATACCACAAGACATGCTATTTTATAAAAATTAATTTTATAATCCATAGCAAAAAGGAACAAAATCTAACTTACCACATTTTTCACTTCCAGAGGTTATCAAGCCCTGTAAAGATGACATTTAATAACTTTACAAACAAATATAAAAAATGTGTCTTAGTATCCATCCAAATAAGCTTTATCAGTGTCAATGGAAAATAATGTTTTCAATTAAGCTTAAAAAAATCCCGCCCCCAAAAAACTAATTTTATTTATTCATTTTTTAAAATATAATGTTACAAGCAATAGACATTAATATTTCAAGAAAAACAATCTTAAATATAATGTTACATGCAATAAACATTAATATCTCAAGAAAAACTATTTTAGCCCTGGTCAGTTTGGCTCAGAGCTGATAGAGGAGTCGGCCTGCGGACTAAAGGGTCCTGGGTTTGATTCTGTCAAGGGCGCATGCCTGGGTTGCAGGCTTGATCCCCACTAGGGGGCGTGCAGGAGGCAGCCAATCCATGGCTCTCTCTCATCGATGTTTCTATCTCTCTCCCTCTCCCTTCTCTGAAATCAATAAAAATATATTTTAAAAAAATTTTAAATGTTTCATGCAATACCAATTATTCAAGAAAAACTATCTTTAATATTACATGCAATAAACAATATTTCAAGAAAAAAAGGATTCTAAGTATAATATTATCAAAACTGTACTACCAGAGTGTATGTTATCTCAAAAGTTGTAGGAAATATTAAAAATCTGCAAATAACAGGATTACTTCTATTATATTCTAAAATATTTTCCCCTCCTCTGGATCTATTTTTGTTCATCAGTTTATGTTGTTCATAAGCTTAAAATTTTTTAAGTGTATGGTACTTTATATTGGGAGTAAAAGATAGGGAAATTCCTTTTTTTCCTTCTAGATGAAAACTGAAAATGCAGGAGCTATTACACAAAGGAATATACACACTACTGCATTTTGCCAGTATTTTACCTTATTTACCAAATTATGATACCATGGATTGTAAGCCATACCATCATTCTTACAGGGTTACCACTATATTTTATGTGACAAAGTGTATCACTGGTTTTTAATCATATGTTAAGATGTGTACCCTAATATAAGTGATATTAAAATATGGGAGAAATAGGAGAACATTAATGTTGACAAAACACCCACATTTTTCCACAGCTAAAGTATTTAGGTACCAATACATTTCCTGAATGTGGAAAGAAACCTCATATACCTAGTGTTATAATGAAACGAAAAAAGTCTAGGAAAGTACTAGGACCCTGAAAATAGTAAGTCCAGTTCCATTCATACCTCCAGAATGATTTGGAACATGGCACAATTTATGAATTTCAAAAGCAGCTTGGGAAAATAACACTCTGAAGTGATGAGATAGTAATATGTAGACCATGTTGCCCTTGTAAAAACTCCAGATCTCACATTTCATCTGAAATATTTGCACAAGAAAAGCTGTTAAAAATTTTATTTAATCATCCTAAGCTACAGTTACAGACTGACATACCTTGAAGTGGGGTTGGGGGGACAAGACTAGATAAATCAAAAAATATATAAACTAATATGCATAGTCCAAGGACATAGGCAATAGGGTAATGAAGACCTGGGGGTTGAGGAGAGGGGAGGGGAGGAACTGGCAGGAGGGGAGTAAAGGGAGGAATACTGTCAACAATAAAAAAAGTATTTAAAAAGAAAGTTAAAAAAAAGATAAGCAAAACAGCAAAAACATTGAACTCTTGCTGTTTTAATACCAAAAGGACTCACTTCAGATTTTTTTTGTTCAGATTCTTCCTGACTTTGAAGTTCACTCCATTCAGATTTTACAGGTGTATCTGACAAAAATGAAATCTTACAATTAAAATTAACATCTTTATTTCTTGAAATTTCTTGCATTAGGTAATATATAAAAACATCCTATAGATTTTTAGAAACTATCACTTTCATAAAAAATTTTGTTTCTATCAATTTAAAAATATTTAAGTTTCCCTCCTTAAAATATAATTAAAATAATTATATAAGCTCACTATAATCTATAGATTTGACAGAAGATTTAATATTAAATATGTGGCTTCACTGTTTTTAACATTCTTAAAATCAGTTAAAATTAATAAAATATTGGTAAAATGTAATTCAGATAAAAAGTAGTGAGCACTTCTGTGAATATATGAATAAAGCTATTTCTGTACTCTTTCTGGAGGGGAAGGAAGAAAAATACAGTATCAATGCTTTGAAATGTGGCCACCCATCCCAGTTCTCACTGGTAACTCTTATGGTCTGAAGTGTCCCTCAATTAACACCAACGGAGTGGTATTTATCTACAACCCAATTTACTATTTATACCTGATCTGGCACCAAGTGAACCAATCAATGTCTTTTCTTAATGAATGAAAAGATACCAAATTGTATTTTTTCATACAAGGAATTAAAAACAGTTGTCAATATCAATTCAACCCTGTTTTTTTTTAATTTAATTATGTAGTTCAATAGCAACTAGATTAAAATCAGCCATGTTTCCCAGAGTTTAAAGTAGAATATGAATTATTTTTGTAAAACCAGAAGATACTCACTATGTTCACTTGCTAATACAAAAGATTCAGGAGTTCTTTCAGGGAGAGGAGGAGGTAAATCTTCACTAACATCAACATCTATATTAAATACATAACATTTAGACAAATTATGAATTTGTTTAAAATGTTGACTTATTAAAAATGAACTTATCTAAACAAAGTGACCTTCCTTGAGATTCTAAAACTCACTACCACAAGTATCTAAGAGAACCAGTTTTTCAAATGTGAAGAATAAACAAATCTTTACCACTTTGCTTGTCAAGAATTATGACAGTCCTCACTCTTAAAGCCTTTTTTTTAAATAACTGTGGCTCTTTCTTCTCAACTACATGTTCCTCCTTGAATCTCTGGATTGTATTTTCTATGTTATAAACTTGTTATAGAGGTTATTCAACCAAAGATAGCATACTTTACATAGGCTTTTTTGCAAATCATACATTGTGTGGGAGCCTAGTGTAGTCAAGTTTGAGAAATCTTTGAGGACACCTGAGTCAGTTTTAAAATCAGAATTCATAACCAGGAATTCTTGTCAAGCAATAACTTATGCCAAAGGTTGTTTTAGGTATCAAAACAAAATTATTTTCTTTAATATCCTAACAAGTTCTAAAACAAACAATCAAACAAATGAAAATCTACTTCTTGAGCCAATGGTTCAACTACATGGTGAATAGTAACATTAAAAACAGGACTGCCCTGGTCAGTATAGCTCAGTTAGTTCAGCACTGTCCTGTGTATCAGAAGATTGGTGGTTCAATTCCCTATCTACTGGGGGCAATTCAGGAGGCAGCCAGTAGATGTTTTGCTTTCATATCGATGTTTTTTTCTCTCTCCCTTCCTCTCTCTAAAAATCAAGCAACTATGAAGAAAAAAGGACTGCTTATAGTTATGTTGCGGCACAGAATGCTTACACAGAAAAATCTTCAGTTAATACCAAACTAATGTACCAGAGTCAGGTAATGGTGAAAAGAAACCTGAAATCACATTTACAGTTATCTTTGCTTTGAAATACAAACAAAATAAAGCAGAAGTGAGCTGCTGTACAATACAGTGCTTTCAACTATCCATGTACAGTATTTTAAAGGGACTCTTGTTATCACCAAAAGACTGGACATGTGCGTGGCAGTAAATTTAACGAGCATCCCTTCCTGTTCTCACCAAGTTCTATTTCTAGTAGTCATTAAAAAAAAAATTTCATAGACCCAAGACACATACATGCCTGATATGCCAAAAGAAAGAAAAAAAAAGCCCCAAATGAAAATTTCTTATCTATACATTTTTTTAAAAGTAGTTACAATTTGATAGTTATATTTCTTTTTATTGTTTGTATTTTTATTTATTTCAGAGAGGGAGAGCGAGAGAGAGATAGAAACATCAATGATGAAAAAGAATCATTGATTGGCTGCCTCTTACACGATGGACCAAACCTGCAACCCAGGTCAGGAATGTGCCCTTGACCAGAATCGAACCTGGGACCTTTGGATCCACAGGCTGACGCAAATTGAGGGAGAAAAATATTATCAAAACTTTAAATTATGGCCAAGTGGTAAAGTAGTATTTATTGTGGTAACCAATATCTTCTGAAAATCCTTCAAATAAAACACAGAAAAAGCAAGAATATAGAGAATCCTAAAGCTGAGAAAACTAGCTTAGAGTCTCATTTACTCTATTAGATACATTCTCAAGATAAAAAAAATACAGTATGTCTGAGTTGGAAAAAATAAAGGTACAACAAAGATGGTACTTATTGGGTCAAAAATAGAAAAGGAAAATCATCTTTCAGGTTCACAGTACCTTTTATGCCAGCATGTTATAAATAGGTCTGTCTGTGTCATTATAAAAGTTCACTGACAAGTAAATGACCACTAATAATCTATCAGTAAAAAGCTTTTATGTTTATATATTTGATCTCAACTTTTTGGTCTGTTTAAGAAAGCAGCCATGATTATTTTTAGTAGATCAAATTGTTTCAAGAACCAATAATACATATTGGGAACTGAGCACATGTATTATGTTGAAATAATAAGAGTGCTTAATTAAATAAGAGCAGCGATGACTAATTACAGATATATCCCACCACTCACTACTGAAAGGATTAAAATTCCCAGTCTGCTGAGTAGTTGCAATACTGCTTCTTGTGTTAAACTCAGGATTGAAAGCAGCTTCTTTATCAAGAACTTATGAAGAAAGGTTTAAAAAATTTTGTAGTCAAAAGAGCATAAAGATTAAGTATTTATTATAAACATGAGTGCAATTAAGTGGCCTATCAAGCCATTCTACAATATTTGTGCCACTGTTACTTCAAGCAATTATCTTTCTTAAATTATTTCTATTATACAGACTTTTGACCCATGTAAAATACTAAAAACTATAATACAGGGAAAAAAAAGAGAAAAATTTTCAGTTATAATTGAAACATTTTGAAAACACAATCTAGTAATGCAATGTGATCATATTAAGATAATAAAAACTTTAAAAAATTTATCTAAAATAATGAAATTTTGCTATAGATTTTAGAGTCAAGTATGGAATAAAACATAATGAATTAGTAATACAGCTAAAGTGCTTAGCACAGTGACTGGCACAGAGTAAAAATATGTGTTAAATACTATTATTACCTTTTTCAGCACCTGAATGTATTGTTCCTGCTATATCATGCCTAGCAATGGACATTGGCAATACTTTCCTTGTAGATATGCTTTCAGTACTAGTAGAAGCAGAAACTGTGGCACTTGCTGTTGAAATATTAGTTTTATTCTTGGACACAGCACTGTCACAGTTCCTTTCATCTGAGTCTGAGTCATCCGAGTGAAGAGGATTAGTAAAACTGAGGGGTGCTCTGAATACAGGTGAACTGCTATGATGATCCCCAAGATCATGGGTTTCGACTTGTTTTGTGGGGCTTGGTGTTAAACTCACAGTTTTCATTGTTTGACAGTGGGTATCTGAGGATATCGCTTCAGATGAATCGGGCATGGGCAAGGTATTTTCGGGTCCATGAAATGACCAATGTCCTTCTTTATCAAGAGGCAAGCAGTCTGGCCTTGGAGGTATGTCTGAATTCTTCTGTAATTCTTCTAGTGGGATAACTGGAGCTTTATTTGACAGTGTTCCACTGCAGTCCACACAAGAATTCTGAGAAATATCATCAACTTTCAGATCCCCTGAAGTCAATTCCTGCGACTTAGAGATTTTATCAATTATACAAGGTGAAGCTGATTTAATTTTAATGGCATGTCCCCTATTCAAGAGTGTGTTCCCATCAAAACTTTTTGGTCCCTCTTGGAGAGGGACCTTCCTAATTTCAAAACTTAAATTTCGCTCCAATTTTTTATCTATATGTTCAATGGATTCATTTTTCCCTGGAAGTTCTGCTGATTTATTATAATTTCTGTTGAGGTCTGTTGAATGTTGTTCTGATGAAACCACATGTAATACAGGCTTTGGATGGTATCTGTCATTGTCCTGCCACACAGTAGTGACTGTTGGAAAAGCTGAAGGGGGAGAAGGAGTCAAAATGGGTGGCACTGGGTGAGGCTCTGGTGGCTGCAGTATTTCTTCCTTAGCATCCCCTTCTACGAGGCAACTGAAAACAAGCATGAATAAAAGGCTATTGTAAGAATGTTCCTCCTTTGTAAAATAAGTTGACAGCTAACAATTATGTAGTTAAATCTATAATATTAAGTCAGTAGAGTCTATAATTTATAATGAAAAAGCATAACTTGTCAAATTAAGAAAATTTAATGTTTAACAAGGTAATACATGTACACAATTATACCATCATTTTATATCTCTTATATAAGTTCTTATTTTCCTCTACTAAGTGATCTGGGTTTCTATGTATCATCAGTAATTCAGCCTAATTTTCCTGCAGACTTGTACACCTCTCTCACCTAGTGAAGCACCAGAGGCATCTCTCTTAGAAACTTTGGGCCTCGTGCTCTAGTGTGGGCTACTGCCTCCCTAGGATACCACAGTGCTGAGGTTCTCTCCTGTTTCCCAGGTCACATCTTTCTTAATTCTGGATATACTTCTTTATTTTGGAGGGGTACAGCCTCCTCTAGTTGCTTCTTAAAAACTATATTTAGGAGACACATTTATTGAGGCTTTGTATATTTAAGTATTATATTTTCAAGGTTTTTGATATTTTTTGAAAAGGTATATAATTCTGTATTAGAAATAATTTTCCCTCAGAAATTTGTAATTCTGTATCCTATTCCTTTAAATGTGAACTTATTTGACAGACCTCCTGGTTTGATTCTCTACTTTCTTATCTCCTCTCTCCGATTTTAAAAAAGTTTTTGTTGATTTTTAGAGAAGGAAGAAAGGAGAGGGATAGAGAGACAGCAAAATAAATGAGAGAGAAGCATCATCAATTGGCTGTCTCCTGCAAGTCCTCTATTGGAGATTGCTATGGGGGATTGAGCCTGCAATCTGGGCAGGTGCCCTAACTGGGAATCGAACGAGTGACCTCTTGGTTCATGAGCTGATGCTCAACCACTAAGACACACTGGCCTGGCTGATTTTCTCTCTTTGTATTTGATCATATTCTTGGAAGATTTCCTTATTCTCTTCCAGCCTCTGTTTAATTTAAATTTTTTGCAATATTTCCAAAAGCTTATTTTTTACCACCCAGTTCTTATTTCATTGTATCAGCATTTTCTAATGAATGAAAACCTGTACAAATACCATTCCCCTTTTTCCCCCCGCCCATCTTTCTTCTGCTATGTATTGTCTTCCTCTTTTCCTGCTTATTTGGGGCTGTCTTTCATGTTAGGGGATCAAAGGTCTGATCTTCCCTGCTTTGGTTCACCATGTGCATGACTGTCTAACCACTATGCATCTGAGGCTAATGTAGAATGATGTTGAATATAAACTAACTGGGGGAAAAAAGTATACATAAAAAAGGTAATTATTAAATTCTACCTGAAAAAGAGAGAAATATTAAAAATGACTGGAAGATGCATATGTATAATGTAAGGGGGGAGAGCTTGAGGCTTAGTGATCGTTTTATTGCATGGGACCTGAACATAGCTCTTGCAATACCAATGGTAGGCCACAATCATCAATGATGATACTTTTCTTCTCTTGGGCTGGTATTTTTTTCAAGAGATACTGTCAACACCAGAAGTAACTATCAATATTCTGGGAGCCAAATAAAGGGTAAGAGCAAGGGTGTTGGAGTACCTCATTATTCAGCATGCAGAATCCTGTTTTCAGTAAGACACACAACCCCATCATCAATTGGACCTGATGTCTTTGAATCTAGAGATTCCCTGGTTCAGCCACTCCAGAGTAAATCCCTCCTACTGTGTGTGTCCAGGATGTGAAAAGCAGTCATCTGTCTGTTCAATTTGATAAAAGGAATCTGGGGTTCTAAATACTCTTGTAGAGACATTCGAGTATTATTCTTGTTTTCAGTACCATCCTACACAAGAGTCTTAAGTAAGATCTCCAATTTCTGAGACTCTCTGGGGATTGTTTGAAGCGAATCATCTTGCTTCTTATTCATTTCCGCACCTTCTAGGCAGCAAGTTTTAACTTTCTTTCGTCTGTTAGGTCCCTTTTCATTGGTCAATGTGCTCCTCAGTTTCCTATATTTTGTCAACATCTCATATGATGACATATCTGCTCCAATTTAAAAAAAATCTTTATATATTTTTATATTTCTTCACTATAATTTTAGGAAATTTAGAAAAGGACCAGAGATAAGTATTCAAACTGCCTTATTTAACCAATATCAGAAATGCTTTTAGAAGAAGTAGTCAACGCATTATGTTGACATGTACATAATATATTCTTCTTGGCTACTCACATTTTAAAAGGTAGCTTTATTAAGGTATAGCTAATAAATCAAAAACTGTACATATTTAATGTATATAATCTGATGAATTTAAACATATGAATATACCCATGATACTATTACTGCAATCAAGGTAATAAAACATATCCATCATCTTCAAAAGTTTCCTGGTGTCCTTTGTGGTATTTACAGCTACTCAAATTTGATTGATAATTATAATGACAGACTTTTTTCTTATCCTCCCTTATTTTTAAGGCTGGTTGAAACAAGGCTTAGAACACTTTACAGCACTTTCATATGCACAAAAATGATAAGCCCAGTCACATAAAAACATGCTATATTCTGATTTACCACTATACTAACCAACATTTGTATTTTCACTAGATATTCTGAAGCAGAAAAGTTCCAGTGAAGAAATACAATATGATTTGCATCATTCTTCTTATAAATAATGTTCTTGATTTCACCTGTTCTGAGGAAAGCATTTTTCACTTCTCAAAAATAAAACAAAATATTCAGAATATGCTTTCTGAGGAAAGCATTATACCAGTTCCAGAAGAAGATAAAACAGTTAACACAACAGTTTGGGTCCTTAAAGAGTACAGAGGAATATTGAAAAATAAGGCTAAAAAGATAGGATGGAGCTCCTATCTTTCCCAGTAAGAAATTTGGACTTTATAATATAGAAAATTTACATTTGTTTGACCACGTTTTAAAATGAGTAACACTATAACTTCTGTTTCAAATATATATTTTATACGAACTTATAAAATTACTTTTCTTATAATGATTTAGGTATTAAATATGTATAAAGCATAATTACATGACAGATTAAATGTAACACAACAAACATGTAGTCTAAATAACCAGTTAACTTACTTACTGAAGCCATACTAAAAAACAAAGTATACCATTTTTACTTTTTATTCATCTTATGCTCTTGTGATTTTATTTTCAGTTAACAATTCTATGTAATAAAAGCCTAATATGCTAAGTGTCTGGTCATCCAGTCATCCGTTCAACCTATCAAAGCCTAATATGCTAATGATATCCTAAGGGTGTTCAACTGCTTGCTATGACATGTACTGACCACCAGGAGGCAGATACTCTGCTAGGTTAGCTTGCTGCTGGGGTCCTGTCGATTGGGACTGTGGGCCAGACAAGCCCTGGAGCCCTACCATGGTCCCTCCTTGGCTGGCTAACCTCCGTGTCCCTTCCCAACTCCGATCATGCACTGATAGGGTCCCTGGGCCTGACATGTGCCCTTTCACAATCTGGGACTCCTCAGGGGATGTCAGAGAACCAGTTTCGACCTGATCCTGCTCAATGCAGAAACTGCCTTCTGGTGGTCAGTGCATTCCCATTGGGAGAGCCCCATTCAGCCAGAAGCTGGACTCATGCTGACGAGTGCAGCAGTGGTGATGTTAATCTTTTCCACCTCCGTGGCAGCACTAAGGATGTCTGATGGCTCCCACACTGAGAAAGTGTGCAGGCCGGGCTGAGGAGGACCTCCCCCCCCCCACACACACACATCAAGTGTACAAATGTTGTGCACCAGCCCTCTAGTTCACAATAATTCTAAAAAATTCAACTCAACCTAGAAGTCACAAGGAACACAATGAAATTCTGCCATTTGACTCACTACCTGAATTTTTAAAAAAAGAACCTTCCCTTAGTATGTAATATAAAGTCATACATAAAAATGTGTCAGAGAGCGACCATAGGACTTGTATGCATGCATGTTAGCATAACCAATAGACACAGACACGGGAGTGGTGGGGGTTTGCCCAGGGTTGAATAGCTTGGGGGAGGGAGAGGTCAATCGGGAAAAAAGGAGACATATTTAAAACTTTAGATAATAAAAAAAAACACCAACTATATGTGTGAGCACATATCCCCAAATAAAATCTCATATAAGGTGAGTGAACATTTTAATGTTACTACTTATCTTTTTGTTTACCAAGGAATAATAGGAGCCAAACTTTGGAGAAAGTATATGAGAAAGGCTTAATATTCTGAATATTCTATTCATATTTTTTCTTCAAAATTAGAAGAGGCTACCATTATTTGTTAGAGGTAGATAACCATATAAATCACAAATGTCAGTGTACAGCTTGAAAACCTCTATTAAAAGATATTAAGAGTAGCAAAATATTTCTTAATTTCATTTACAGCCACTATAGTTTCTTTTAGGACTCCCATATATGGGATAAAGAAGTTTAACTAACTATTTATAGTTTTTAACTGACTACCTCCCATTGGAGATTAAAATTCTAATTTCAGTAGATACCGCAAATTTTGTAAATTCACATTTAACATACTGAGCATTTGAATGCTAAAACTTAAACCCATATATCTACGTTTCTTGATCTTCCTTAGAAAAATATTCTAAAGACAATAATAACTATTACATTTTGCCTTAGTTATGTAATAATAACTATTACATTTTGCCTTAGTTATTGAGAGTAGCTGTAGTCTTTTTCTTTTTTAAAGAGTAATGATCTTGTGTTAAGGTATAAAGACTCAATGCCAACACCCAACCCTAGTTATCTCACCCAACATAAGTTAACTTCTATCAAGCTATTAAGGGGAAATAATTGGTGAATCCTATGTAAAAGAAAACTTGCTCTGAGGAAAAGATTAATCAGTTTGGGCAGATATGTGCTTGAGACAAGACAGTTTAAATCATTCTCAGTTTTATTACATATTTCCTACTGTGCTTCCTTATACAAATAATTCAGTAACTTGATCATAACTCCACATACTTTCATTTAGTGCTTAGGGAAATACTTAAACAAAAAACACTCAAAACTAATAAGTGGATGAAAAAGAATTGAAATTAAATCTTTCTGACTCTGTCTATACCTTTTACATACTATCACATTAACTGACCACTGACTTAGCAGCTACTCTCAAAGAGATGGAGAGAAAAAGAGAACAGAAGTATATGTTTAACAATTATAAATGAGGTTACTAATAACTATTTATGATGTTTGTTAGATGGGTACTAGAATTATCAAGGGAATTACTTAGAAAATAATGTAATTGTCTAACCACTATGCATCCCACCTGAAACTAAGGAAATGTACAGAGTAATATACTCATGTTTGCTAGTAATGTTATAAAACATCTTCACATAAATTCTTCAATTTGCATATAATTTTTGGCAATCATATTATCTGTATAGTCATGAAGAGAAATGGTAATCTTTAGAATATTTAAAATTTTACTGTACCACATACCAAAACATGGTTATGCTCACTGTTTTTAAACAGTATACTACTGAAATTTTATCAAGTGAGACAAAATTTATATAGTACAGTAAAAATTAATTGCATACATATGCTACATCTTAAACAAAAGACTAATGAAAGTATATATTAAAAAAACCCACTTAGAAATTACTCAGCATTTTAAAAAACAGTGAGTAAAATAAAAATGTCCTTTCAAAGAAAATGTGACATACAATACCTGCGAGTCCGTGGTGGTTTGGGAGGGGGAGAATCTTGTTTGTCAGAATCTATGGAGCTGACCAGATTTTCAGTATTAATTACATTCTGCCAAGAGAGGAAAAATGCTTCATTAAAGTTAGAAGAAAAATAAGTTTCTTTCCTCATATTTCAAGTAAATTGTTTCTGGGCTTTTGAAATTTTCAAATATTACCAATTTTTCCAGGTAACAAAATGGGCCTTATATATTCCATATTATAGCCTGAGGGCTGGCTATCAAACCTGGTCCATCTCCAGTTACTGAAAATTCAATTGTGTATAGCAGCATTTCAACATATTTTAAGTGCTACTATAAAAAGAAACAGATTTTCCCAGGTTTCAGCACCACAAAAAACAAACAAAAAAAATAACAGATTTCCTAAGGAAATAAAGATCAAAGATATCTTTTTTAACACATCACTACGCTAGAAACTTAATATGCAGAAGGAAAAATTCAACAACAAAATAAGGCTTATGTCCTTTACCTTCCCAACCTATTGTGGACCTCTTTTGCTCCCTAGTACATTTATTAAACAGGTCCCAGAACACACTTTAATCATTCCTTGTCCTGTTCTCCCTCTGTCATTACATTATTGTCCATTAGTGTATAGAGCCCTATTTCACTGCAGATCCATGTTTATCTCTCTCCCTAAAATCAGTAAACGTATCTTTGCGTGAAGATTAAGTAAATCATGGGATGTAATGTACACATAACTACAGTTAATGATCTGTATTGTATATCTGAAAGTTCCTAAGAGGGTAAACTTTAAAAGTTCTTATCACAAGAGAAAAAATATTTTAACTATGTGTGGTAATGAGTTAACTAGACTTATTTTTGTGATCATTTCACAATATATACAAATATCAATCATTATGCTGTATACCTGAAACTAATAGACTTATATGTAGATTATAGCACAATAAAAAATAATTTGGAAAAAATTTTCTATATGATTAAAAATGTAATGGTTAGGGCAAGGGGAGGTGCAAAAGGGTATGGGGAGATAATGGTGGTGGAAGGAAACTTGATCTGGGGTGGTAAACACAAAACACAGTGTACAGATCATGTGTTGCAGAAATGTGTACTTGAAACTTATAAAATTTTATTTACTAGTGTCACTTCAATAAATCCAGTAAGTAAAAAGGAAAAAGTAAGGGTTAGAATATTTTTTATTTCTATATACTAAGGAAATGAGAGTTTAAAACATCTGTAATTCTATAATATAAAAACCTTAAACTTTGAAAATTAATATTGCATTTATGGGAGGAAATTGGTATATTTTTCCAATTAAAGTTTAAAGAAAAATACACACCTACTTAGCTTTCTGAAATATTAATGAATCCCAATTTAGGTAAGATTATATGCAATAATATGTTAGCATTCTATTCTATATTATAAACTTTGGCTACATTTAGCACAGATTATAACAGGCTTTAGTTAAACTAAAGGAAAAATATGATGGCAATGTATGAGGCCTAGTTGTACAATCATTTCTCTGTTAATGAAGGAAATAAGAATGAGGTCATATAAATGAATTCTTACAAATCTGAAATTTTTACTTGGCTTATAAATAATAGTTCTTACAACTCAAGGATTAATGTTAGATTATACTAACACATTGAGATTAGCATTTGATAATAAATCTCTCATTTAGAAAACCAAGAAATTTCAAAAAAATAGTCTGGAAAATTGCCAAAACTATGGAAAGAGGAAAACAAAGGTTATAAATTCTGCAACTCATTTCCTCATTTTACTTCAATTATTGGAGCTAAATTGATTTAACATGTGATAGCTGTCTTAGGGTTCGATGATAAAAATGTGAACAAATTTTTACTAAAAAAATAGCCCCATATCTTTAAGGACAAGGTGATTAGATAGAGAAGAAAGAAGAGAGCTAGTTAGAAAAACAGGCACAAAGGAGAACAATATAAGATATATATTTTTATCAGGTCAAAAGTTTATATATGTGCCCGGCATGTACTCGATGGTTGAGTATAGACCTATGAATCAACAAGTTATAGGTTCGATTCCTGATCAGGGTACATATCCAGTTTTAGGGCTCGATCCCTAGTAGGGGGCATGTAGGAGGCAGCCAATCAATGATTCTCTCTCATCCTTAATATTTCTCTCTCTCCTCCTCTCCCTTCCTCTCTGAAATAACTTCTCTATATAAAAAAATTTAGATATCCAATAAAATCTTTTTTACTAAAATTTACCTTTATCATTTTCATTTTTTAATTCTCACCTGAGTAGGATATATTGTTGTTTTTTAAAATTGATTTTTAGAGAGAAGAGGAAGGGATAGAAGGGAAGAGAGGAAGAGGAAGAGAAAGAAACATCAATGTGAAGCAACATAGATTAGTTGCTTCCTATATACACCCAGACCCAAGATCAAACCCACAACCTATGTATATGCCCTGACTGGGAATCACATCCATAACCTTTCGGTGTATGGGAGGGACAATGCTCCAAGTAACTGAGCCATCAGCTAGGGCTAATTTTTTTTTTTTTACTTTTAGGCCAGGGCTAAAATTTAACTTTAAATGATAGTTGACACATATTAGTTTCAGGTATACAACATAACATTAGACATTTATATTCCTTACAAAGTGATCACAATTATTTCTAGTAACTATTTGACATCATACAGGTATTACAATATAACTGACTATATTCCCTATGCTGTAAATTTCATGCTAGTGACTTCAATCTATAACTGTATTTCTTTCTTTTTAATATATATATATTTTATTGATTTCAGAGAGAAAGGGAGAGAAGGAGATAGAAACATCAATGATGAGAGAGAATCATTGATTGGCTGCTTCCTGCAAGCCCCCTACTGGGGATCAAGCCCACAAACTGGAATCGAACCCGGGATGCTTCAGTCCACAGGCCAATGCTCTATCCATTGAATCTGGCTATGGCAACAGTCTGTATTTCTTAATCTCCTTCACCTTTTCCACCGACCACCCAACCTCACTCTGCCATATTAATCCTGCCCTCTCTCCAAGTAAGATCTTTTAAAGCTAAAATAACATTGAATTAAGTCATGCAAAAAAGGGACTCAATTTTGGCCCTATAATTCTGGTTAATTAAAAACCATGTACAATAATAACTATAAAACTTTACATTATCATGACCAAGAACAAAATAAAATTCAGGTAGAATCAACTTACAATTAGTTAGGTGGGGGTGGCAGCGAGGAGAGAAAACTGTGAAGGGAAAGGGGGGCTGGCTACCTGGTAGGCCCAAGAAGCTCAGTAACTAAAGGTAATAGCACAGGATGTTTTGATCACAAAAATTCCTAACTCAACAGGTTACAATGGGAAGTCAGGTTCTAGGCCTATGTGATAGATTAATCTTTACCTTGAGCAAGTCCTATATATTGTTTTTGTGTATCTAAGGTAATATATTTAAAATGTCACAATGATCTCTTCTCCCAGCCTCCAGAGATAAATATCAGAACTGGGGCAAGACCACCCCTAACATTCCTCATTGCTATTTATTATCTGCATACCTTTGTAAACTATGTATATTAAATGTTAACTATCCTGCACCCACCAATGTAAAAGAATTATGTACCTTTCAGTTTTGCTTTTTATCGAATCCTAGAGATTTCCTGCTTTACTTTCTCCTGCCTCCTTCTACCACCAATGGATTTACTGTCAACTTCTTTACATCTGCTTTGATTCTACTGTATAAAATAAACTCCAAAATGGTCATTCTCCAGAGCATTTTCTCAATGCAATGAAATTTTGCTTTCAAGTCTGGCCCTTAGCCTTGGCTCAAATAAACTCTTTAAGCCTTTCTTTGGGTTTGGAACTCTTTTGTTCATGGAACAATGCAACTAATGTTTTAAAAAGTAATTAACACTTGAAACAATAAAAAATTATATGAATTTTGACCTAAGAACTACTTTCATAATGTATTGTTTAGAGTAGAATTTAACTTATATTGGAGTTATTAAATATCTATCATAGTTGAGTATTTGAAACAGGAAGGAAAGGAGTTAAAATCAAGGTTAAATAAAAATAATAACTGTCATAGACATTCTCATGTTAGCTAAGATACAAGTAGACAATTACAAAGCTAAATATTACATCTTGGTAAAAGGATTTCTAAAATTAATAGGCCAACAACACCTACCACTCCATCAGCAATTTTTTGGACTCCATGAATTTCATACAGCTGTAGCTGTTTTTCAAACAATTGGGCAATAGCTCTATGAACAAGCTCATACTGCTCCTATTAGAGAGATGAAATGGTAAACAAAGGAAAGACATTAAAAAACCCAAAAAGGCAAATCTAAAAATATAGTTTATAAAGTGTATCAAAAAAACAAACTATACCTTAGTTTGTACTGCAGAATGCCTCTGTGTTCTCATTTCTTGTATTAAATTAAATACATTAAACTCTTCTGGTATTTTCTAAAACAAAGAATATAATAAATAAACTGGATAATTCTTTAGAAAAACAGTAAAATGGTCTTCAATTTTACATATAGACCTTATACATTGTACATGTACTGGCTAACTGAAAACATTCTGAATACAAAAACATTTGATGTACCTTATATCAAAAACTACTTGGCATTGTAAATCTAAAGCTCATCTTGACTCTCAACAGTCAAGCTAGTGAGCCAGATACATGAACAACAAAAAAAAAATGTCCAGCCAAACCATGACTGCATGTGATGGGAATAAAGATACTATGACTAACTCTGATTGGTATATGGAATGAAAAGTGAAGGAAATATAATCTATCTGGAGAGTTGAGGAGCTTGATGTGGATAAAGCCTAAGACTGAAAGAAGGAAAGGTAATCAAAAGAGGAGAGAAGACAGGCTATTTGATTGAAATCATACTATCCTAATATAGCAAAAGCCAGGGACCATCATGACCTAAACGAACAGATGGACAAACGAAGAGCAGGCTACATGGGGCGACCAGGCCGGCAGGGGTTAGTGAGGGACAATGAAATGACTGAACAGCAGGTTGCATGGGGCGACCAGGCCAGCAGGGGGGCTGTTGGGGGTAACCAGGCTTGGCAAGGGGGGCAGCAAGGGCTGATCCGGCAGATCAGCCAGTGAGCAGTTAGGAGCCAGCAGTTCTGAATTGTGAGAGGGATGTCTTGACTGCTGGTTTAGGTCCGATCCTGAGGAATGGGGTCCCGGATCGGAGAGGGTGCAGGCTGGACTGAGGGGGGACCCCCCCCCCCACGCATGCACAAATTTTGTGCACTGGGCCTCTAGTCCTATATAAAAGCCAAGCGACCGAACGGCTGAATGACCAGAATGGACCGATGACCAGTTGCTATGACACACACTGACCACTAGGGGGGAGACGCTCAATGCAGAAGCTACCTCCTGGTGGTCTGTGCACTCACTTAGTGGGAGTGCTGCTCAGCTGACAGAAATGGGCAGCGCTCCCACAGCGGGCCAATCCCTGCAGGCCATGCCCTCCCACCAGTGCATGAAACCGTGCACTGGGCCTCTAATATAAAGGTAATAGAGTTTAAACTCATTCCACAGCCCAGTGTTTCCTGGGCTAGCTATATAAGGACTAAGAAAACTAGGAAAAAATCAGATCTCTTAACTACATCCCTGGAGACTGATTATCATAGACAATTCTTTTGTACACATGTAATTAGAACCATTGAAGTATGCAACCCTGGCATGAGCAAACTTTAAGCAGCTTTTGTAGCATGGAAGATGGCATTCTGAAAAGAAGACAAACTTGATGGAGGTATACTGAAGCAATATTAAAAAAGATAGGTAGAAACAGATTGCAGGCACATTTCTGAGGCAAAACTATTAGAAATTAGGAATCAATAAGAATATTTTGGAGTGATAAAGAAGATAAGAGTTAAGAACAATTCCCATATATTTTTTGCATATATAAAAATATTTTTTTAATTTGTAAAAACTTACTTATGACAAGAGAGATATAGATTTACTGATCCACTTATTTATGCATTCATTGGTTGATTGATGCATGTGCCCCGCATCAAATCTGAAACCATGGCATATCGGGTAGACTCTAACCAACTGAGCCACCTGACCAGAGCCCATCAAAAGATTTTTACATCAAGTCCTAACCTATGGCCCAAGACTGTATTTATGTTAAGTCAAACTGAATCAAATAGGGACTATGTTAAAAAAAAATACAACTTTTGAAATGATCAGAAGTTTATTTTGCTTGCTACTATTAATCTAAATGCCCCTTTCAATCTGAATTTTAATTTCTGACTTTCATGTTAAAACTAGAGACCAGATGCACAACATTTGTGCACTGAGGAGAGGGTCCTTCAGCTGGCCTGCACCCTCTCACAGTCCAGGACGGATTCCTTGGGGGATTGTCCACTTGCCAGCTTGGGCCAGATCCCCGGGGAGCGGGCCCAAACGAGCAGTCAGACACCCCTCTTGTAGTACAAGGGCTCTTGCAGTCCAGGACCCCTAGCTCCTTATCACCCGCCTGGAGCAGAGGCAGGAAAGGCTCCTGCAAATGCCGCTGTGCTCAGCAGCCATGAATCTGGCTTCTAGCTGAGTGGAACTCCTCCTGTGGGAGTGCACTGACCACCAGGAGGCAGTTACTGTGTTGAGCGTCTACCCCCTGGTAGTCAGTGGGTGTCATAGCTACTGGTTGTTCTGCTGTTCAGTCTATTTGCATATTAGCCTTTTGTTATATAGGATGTGATAGATTCCTACCTAAATTTTATTCACTTAAAATTTTTCAGTTGAGTATTAGATTAGTTTTGAGGAATACAAAAATAAAACTTAATCCCAGAAGGTTTTATCAGAAACTCAAAAATTTAAATATTCCCTAGTAAAAGTGAAAACTGACAAAAAGACAAGGGAAAGAAAAAGAAAGAATGGAAGGGGAAAAGAAGAAATGAGATATTATTAATCTTATTTTATACAAGACACAGATTGACATATTCAGGGAAATCATAAAGCTATGAGGAATTAAAAGCTTTTTGCTAATGCATAGAAAATAAGCATATTATAGAATCAACAAATGAACCAAATCTATGTACAACAGGAGAATGGTGTTTTTCAAATCCATAATGAGAGCTGTGTCTTATTTACCTCTGTATCCTCTATAGTACTATACACCATTTTTTGATAGTAGTAGTGGTAATAATAGCGGCAATAGTAATAAAAGCAAACACTAAACAGCACTTGCTATGTGCCACACATATAAAGAACTTTACAATGGTTAACTTAATTCTTATGAATTACTAATATTGTGATTTCCATTTTTAGATTAAAGAAATTGAGTCACCATGAGACTAAGCAATTTGACCAAGATTCCACAGCTGGTAGATGACAGAACCAGAACATTAATCTGGGCAGTTTGGCCAATGAGGATTCTATATTTTGAAAAGTCAATGCAGATTTTACATCTCTAATGTAGGTATTAATTCACATAGAACAAATGGGTGACATATTTACCTTGCTGCCAGTGTATTATCTCAAGTAAAATGCATCATTTATACCTTTTTACTAATCTCTATTTCATACATAGCAACAAAACATATGCTGTTAATTACTGCAATTAGTCACTATATTTGAGAATCATAAGAGATCAATTGGATATAATGTTATATAAAAACATTCTTACCCCAGCTTTTAATAAATTCCATGTATAATCTATGGCACAAATGGCACCTGTTCTTCCACAGCCTGCACTATGAATATAAAATTTGAAAATACAATTTAATTTTTATGACAAACTGTAAAAGAAAAAGCATGTTAATATATTTAGAAGCAAAAATTTTTTTAAGAAATTTGACAAAATTCTACTTATAGTAAAGTACTGTATGTTCACATTAACATTAGTATTTAGATCTTCTTTTTATTAAGTTTAAAGAACTTTCGATAGTGATTCATAGAATACCTAGAAGCCTTTACTGTGGAATTCTAATTCTACCTCAGAAAACCTTAGTTAACAAAATACCTTGTGGAGATAAATTTATTCCAAAAGTATAAGTAGTTTGTTAAACATATAATCCAGAAAGTACTGATAAAGTACATTATAAGCAACTTAGTATAATTTTAAAAAAGCTCTTAACAATGAATAGAATATTGATTTTAAATTGATACATTTGTCAATTCCACACATTTCTAAAACATTTCTAGAATTTTAAAGTCAAGAATTACAATAAAACTTGATATTAAAAGTGTAATAAATACAGAGACATAGACAACTAGATAAACGAAACACAACAGAAAGTTCAGAATCAGCTCTGAGCATATGTAAGTATTTATTACATAACGAGGCCCGGTTCACAAAATTTGTGCACAGGCGTGGGGGTGGGGGGTGTCCCTCAGCCAAGCCTGAACCCTCTCCTATCTGGGACCCCTCAAGGAATGTCTGACTACTGTTTAAGCCCAATTTTGGTAGGACTGGGCCTAAACGGGCAGTCGGACATTCTCCTCACAATCCAGGACTGCTGGCTCCCAACTGCTCACCTGCCTGCCTTCCTAACTGCTCCTAACACTTCTGCCTGCCAGCCTGATCACCACCTAACCACTCCCCTGCTAGCTTGATTGATGCCTAACTGCTCCCCTGCCAGCCTGTTTGCCCCTAACTGCCCTTGCTGGAGGTCCAGTCACCCCCAACTTCCTTCCCCTGCAGGCTTGATCACCCCCAGCTGCCCTCCCTTGCAGACCTGGTCCCTCCCAACTATCCTCCCCTGCTGGCCATCTTGTGGTGGCCATGTGGTGTGTTGGAGTGATGGTCAATTTGCGTATTACTCTTTTATTAGATAGGATGGTGAATTCTCCAATCAAAAGAGAAGGAGTAGACCACTAAATGAATGATACAGGGAAAGTTAGCTAACAATAGAGAGTAAAAAGTGAATTCTTACCTTGGACCTTAATCATAAAAAAATTTACAGATGGATTAAAAATAATATATAAAGTGCTAAAAAATATAGGCAAAACTTTAAGCACTATTGTGTTAGGGAAGGACTTTCTAAGCAATCTCAATAGACATAAATCATAAATGAAGAGAGTCACAACTCTTGAGTATATAATTAAAAATTTACACATGGTATATCAGGCAAAAAAAAAAACCATGAAAAACCACAATCACAAGTTAACATCCTCCAATATATAAAGAATTTGTAGTGTATACTTATTAAGAGATTAATTGGCAAGGTACACAAACTAGCAATTCACAAAAGAACCTAAATGACATAAAATAAAAAAGGGAAAGCTTGCCTATCACAGGCATTAAAACAAAGTATTGGGACAATTCTGGGGAAATAGACACTCACACAAACTGGCAGTGGTACAATTACTTATAATTAACATCAGCTTTGATAACAAATTTAATAATATGTATTAAAAGAATTAAAAATTTCACATCCTTTGACTTAGATATCCCACTTTTACATCACTTTCCTGCCCTGGCCAGTATGGCTCAGTTGGTTGAGCATCGGTGCACTGAAAGGTCACCAGCTCATTCCTGGTCACTGGTCCAAGCGCATACTGGAGACAATGATTGATGCTTCTCACATCAATGTTTTTCACTCTCTTCTAACTTCCTCTCTCTCTAAAATCAATAAAAACATATTTTTGATATCTATCCTTATGAAATAATTACAGATGTGCCCAAAGATTTTACTACTGGATAAAAGATTTTAAACTGTTTATAATTTCAACTAATTTTTAAACAAGTCAAAGAATTTGCTTTATCTTTTAATTTTACCATTAAATAGGTCTTTTTTCTTTGTAACCAGTCAAGTATTTGATTAAAAGGTCAACTAACCACTAAATTAACTATAGAAAAAAAATTTTTTTTGAATCTTCACCAAGGATACACTTTTATCGATTTTTAGAGAGAAAGTGGGAGGTGGAGATATGTAAGAGAAAAAAAAGGAAAACAGATCAGTAGCCTCTTGTACAAGCCCTGGGGATCAAACCTACAAGTATGTGCTCTGACTGGGAATCAAACTGGGAACTTTTAAGTGTACGGGACAACATACTAAACTGAGCTACTGGCCAGGGCCATAATTATATTTTTTAATTAATCACCTTGGTAATTGACTGTCACATCTCCATCAACAAGTCACCTTTTCTGGCCCAAAAATAAAAAAACAGCCCTTTTACTAATGTAGGCTTTACAATTATATCAGTTAGATAAGAAAATAACTTTAGTGTTCCATTTAAAAACGGAATTAACCAGTAAATATCCAAGTTACTTAAAGAGATAAATTAATACCATTTTATGAAATAAGTACTATGCAAGTCTTCTAAAATAAGCTAATGTAAATTAAAGAGTAAGGGAAGAAAAGTTGCATTAGGATTCATATAGCTTTTACAATTTGGGAATCATTATAATGACCTAATGCAAATTCAAATAGTAAGCTCCAAAATACAACATATCACCCATATTATAAGGCCACCTATATTCCAAAGTACTTAAGTATTTGAAAAATTCTTTTGTACCTGCAATGGATACAAATAGGCACATCTTCATGTTCTTGGTATTTCCTCATTAAGCTTATCATATCCAGAATAGAATCGAATGATGAAGGAACATCATGGTCTGGCCAGTTCACATAATGAAACTGATATAGCCTCCGAGATTCCTTAAAGAACAACAAAAATTCAATAATTATGAAAATACATTTGCAAACTTTAAAACATATAGAAAAGCTGCATATCTCACTTTACTGCTATTTCAAGATAGTTATATGGTATTCAGTATTACATTAAAAAAAACAAATTAGGTTGTGGGTTTAATCCCCAAAGTGTTACTGGAGGCAACTAATATCTCTCTCTCTCTCTCTCTCTCTCTCCTCCCCCTCTCTAAAAACAAAGCAATAAAGACGTTTAAAGAAAAAAAAATCAGTGATAGTCTACATTTATTGACTATTTACCATCTACCTAGTACTTAATCGCCATATACTCATAAGAAAGATACTGTTAATACTATTCTCATTTTATAGGTAAGAAAACTGAAATACAATGATTAAATAACCTGTTTAACATTTCATAGCAGGTGACCAATGTGGAATCTGAACTCAGGCACTCTTACCTCCAGAACATGCTCTTTAAACATTCCACTGAATATACTATTTATTTAATCCAGAGCATTAAGTGAATGAACAATATATCATAAGCACTGTATTAGAATCTACTGCAATTAACTTTAGAAGACTAATAGAATAAACTGAAAAAGAAAATTAGAAATGAATCTGTTCAACCCCAAACCCACTTGTCTTCTTTCAGATAGAGTATGTGTGGGGCAATTCCCAATCCCTTACACTTTCAGAGGATCTGTGAGTTTTAAACTATTTTCATATAGTAGTAATGTATTCTCTATTTGTCTTTTCACTCTCATTCTCTCATGAGTGTACAGCAGGGTCTTCCCAAGACTACTTGACTTACGATGATGTGATCACTTTGACAGCTAATAGAATATATGCTTGTGTATTCATGCTTTTAAGTTTTCTTCTGTTTAAATTTCCAAAATGGTAAATATTGAAAGATATTACATAAACAAAAGATCTTTTAATCTTTAATAATTTTTTAAGAATGTAAGAGTTCTATGAAAAAACCTCGAGAATGGTTATTCTAAGTGTTTAATGAAAGAACACCTGCTCTGAATCCAGATTAAAACTTTCAAATTCTATTTCTGCCATTTACTGAGTAACTTTACATAAGCTAGTAAAAACTCTGTATTTAACAAGTTAAAATGCAGGTACCAGGTAGGGGATGTGCAGGAGGCAGATTGATGCTTCACTCTCATATCAATGTTACTCTCTCCCTCTTTCGTCTCTCTCTAAAAAGCAATACAATAATCTTTTTAAAAAATTATCCTTAGAAATTATCTCTAAATGAAAAACACTTACATTCTGGAATTCAAGTAAGAGTGTCCTAATGAAGTAGTCTGGTCTTGCTTGTTCAGCTTCCTAAATGAAGGGAGAAACACTTGTGAGTCAGTAACATTAAAACAGATACAGTATACACTAAAACAAACAATAAACTCATATTTAAAGTCTATACTATAAAATTAACAATTACTTGGTATACCTAGTAATTATAAAAATAATCATTCTAAAAGCCATGAACTTAAGTTGGTGTGTGTGTGTGTGTGTGTGTGTGTGTGTGTGTGTGTGTGTATTTTTCCCCCCCATTCAACAAAAGGGAAACTTTATTGAGGCCTCAGGGCCATAGGATTGCGGCAGAAGGCCACTATTTGGGCTGAAGAGGTGGTGGAGGGGCCTCATTTAACCTTCTTGGGGTACAAGTTGTTGGTGTGACCTCACTTCTTCTGGCAGTTGACAGTGAGGAGTGGGAGGTGGAAGTAGGTGTAACAAGTCGCAATTGTACTTCTGGGCGAGCTGGTGTAGGGGCCACTCAATGCTGCTACCCCGGAGACAAATCACCAAGCCACGGTGGACTCTTTTCTGGATACTGTAGACTGAGGGATTGCAGCCATCCTCCAGCTATTTGCCCTCAAAAAATCAGATGTTCTGGTCAGGCGGGGTGCCCTCCTTGTCTTGGATTTTACTTTGGTATTCTCAATGGTGTCACTGGACTCAACATCAGGGTGATAGTCTTGCCAGTCAGGGTCTCCACAAAGATCTGCAACTCTGCGTCAGTTGGAGACGCTACTCCACCGCTTTGTTGAAGAGAAAGAGGGTGGCGTATATATACTTTTAAACAGAAGTATCTGTTAACTAATTACTTAGCTAAAACTCTATCTTCCAGTAAAAGTAACAAACATCACCAGAATCATGTAATAGAAATACAAACAAAATGTCACTTCTTAGTACCTACCACCACCTTCAACCATTACATCTTTCCATAAAGCTTTACTTTCCCTACTTAACACTCAACTCTCAGTTAACTGGATGCCAACTGTCTGAAGGAAGGATAATCTCAGAAATTGCCAAATTGTTATTCTGATTAAGGAGAATAACCACTTTAAAAGTCTTTTACTATCATTTGTCAAAGTATTAGAATAAAACCTCTATGTCAGTTTGTCCCTAAGCAAACTATGCTTCACCTCAGTAATTAAAACCATAGGCAATGACTGTCAAGAGCAACATATTCTGTTTTATTGCCTGCAGACTGAAGTGTGCCAGGTTCGATTCCGGTCAAGGGCATGTACCTTGGTTGCAGGCACATTCCCAGTGGGAGGTGTGCAGGAGGCAGCTGATCGATGTTTCTAACTCTCTATCCCTCTCCCTTCCTCTCTGTAAAAAGTCAATAAAATATATTAAAAAACAAAACAAAAAACAAAAAAAAACCACACTGGCCCAAGACTTAATTTTTTTCTAGCCTATAAAGCTAGTAAATATTTTTGGCTTTGCAGGCCATAACGTCTCTGTCTCTCAACTTTGCTGTTGTTGATAGGCAAATATGTACATTAATGGGCCTGGGTATACTCCAATAAAACTTTACTAAACAGGTAGCAGTTTAGATTGACCCATGGACAGTGTGCCAACATCTGTTCTAAGTGGATTACATACAGCAACTGTGATCCGTAACTGAGCTCCTGCTAGCCACTCCTCTTACTTCCTGACACTTTACTCTCCTCATTCCCAAATCAAGAGAGCTCCTGATACTGTCCTTCCTTAGTCTCAAACTCTGTCAAATAATCAAGTAACTTACTATGGTTACTTTCACCAATTTGTTTCTAAATTTGATTTTTGTTTGCATCAGTGATAACAAATCCTAAGTTGTCTGAAACAATCACAAGACAAATTATCTTCCTTTTAAAAAATATATTTTTATTGATTTCAGAGAGAAAAAGGGAGAGAGAGATAGGAACATCAATGATGAGAGAGAATCACTGACTGGCTGCACATCCCACCCTGGGGACGAAGCCTGCAACCAGGCATATGCTTTGATCAGGAATCAGACCGCCTGGTTCATAGGTGGATGCTCAATCAGTGACTGACCCACATCAGCCAAGCTAAATTATCTTGCATTTTGAATTCTTATAAGAAAAATTTTGTTTCTTCAGCAAGAATCAATCCCAAGACTGACAAATCAAATCAACTGTTACTAATCAAATCAAACTTCATCAAGGACTTTGTAATTATTTTTAGTTCAACTGAAAAAAATCACCCAAAAGTTCATCTTTTTTTCATATTATAAACTATGTTGAAAATTTTTAAGTTGTTTTGTTGTTGACTGTTAAGCACTATGTATTTTCACCTGAATTTTAACACTGAGTATGTTATTACATTAAAATTTGCAAATGTTCAATGCAACCACACTGCACAGGACTGGACTATAAGGAAGTTAATATTGTAGAATATTTTCTGAGCTGGTGGGTGGGGAGCTGTTTCCTCATAGCAGAGAATATGGTATGTACTGATTTTTATTAACTTCAAATAATATGAAATGCAGTATGGTTTCCTAAAATGCTTATAATTAACACAACAAACAGTTCATTCTAACCAGAACTTTAGAGTATTGACTTCATATTAAATCCAGGCAGTTAACTCTGAGTTATAGTTAACAGTACAAAAACACATTGTATTTATAAAGAAGACTGTGTAACATAAGTTGAGTCCTTTCTGTATCAACCTAGGAAGCACTTAGCTTTGGCTATGCATCAGAGGAATTCACAAGTTGTAAGTACATATAAATCATAAAATTATGGACTTCTTGAACTCACCAATGACAAGTAAAATCATAGAAATTGTTTATCATTAAAACATGAAAAACAAAGTAAAAAGCAAGCAATTCTGAGATGGGGAATGTGATAGTTTATTTTATGTGTCAACTTGACTGGACCATTGAGTGATTAATATCAAATGTTTGATATATTTGATCAAATATTATTCTTGGTGTTTCTGTGAGGGTGTTGTGGCTGAGATTAATATTTAGATCAATGGCCTTTAGGTACAGCAGATTGTCCTCTATGGTATGGATGACCCTTATCTAATAAGTCAAGACCTAAATAGAACAAAAGAAGCAGACTCTCCCTCAAGTCGCAGAGAATTTTCCAACAGACTGCTTTCATATGCAATATCAGTTCTTCCTGGTTCTACAATAGACTGAACTATAACTGAACATCAGCTTGCCTGGGTGTCCAGCTTGCTCACCCACCCTGCAGATTTTAGAGCTGCCAGCCTCCATAATCATGTGAGCCAATTTCAAATATTTAATCTCTTTCCCTTTATAGATATACATCATATTGGTTTTCTTTCTCCAGAAAACCCTGACTAATATAGGTAAGTTACTGAATTTTCATGTTTCCTCAATCCTGGATCTTTTGAATTGAGTAATAAGAAAATACACCTCTTTTAGGTCATTAAAAAAGGTGCCATCATGTGAAACCCAAACAAATTATTGTTTCTATTTTAAAACTCGACTTTACTATTTTTTTCATCATTGTTTTGTTTTTAAGTTCATTCTCTTAGATTTGTACTATGTTATTTTTAGGACTTCAATTTAATTCATTTCCAGAGCTCATAAAGTCGTTATATATTTTAAGTTTCTTATCAAATTGTCTGCCACAAAGATCAATCTTTATGTCTAGCATGGCAATTCTCAAACCTATCTTTGTATGTAATTCGAACATTCTGGAGACAGTAACAGATACGAAAAGTTAACAGGATAAACTACATGTCAGTCATCAAGGGTTTCAAATAAATCACCCAAAGCACAGTTATTCCATTTAGTCATAAATAAACACTTACTATCAACTTATATTCAAAGACAAACAGAATTAACATAAGGATCAAGTGATTTATATATTTATGAAGTCATTTCAAAAGCTTTTAAATTTTAAAGCAATATAAAAATATTAATATTTGTTTAGTATAATTAAGTATAAATTTACAATGGAAACACTGTGTGATTTATATAAAACAGGGTTTGTACCATATTATAATTTAATTATTCATCATTCTAGCATGCCAATTTTCTGATTAAAGTAACATATGTATAAACAGGTACTTACACAAGAAATTTTAAATGGTGCAAATGTTATAGGGTCTTCTTCATACAAAGGCCAGTAGCGCTCACATTTTTTCTGTTGTCAAAACAAAAACAGAAGTTAGTAAGCAATCCATGATAGTTTTTCTTAAACTTCTATAAATATTTTGTGCGCTGGTGTTTATTAGCTCGTTGTTCCTTCCCAGTAAACAGAAAAATTGCCAACAGTAGGCAAGGAGCTGAGACAGTGCATACTTATCCAATTGTTCTTCTTTAATTAAATATACTTTTATTGATTTCAGAGAGGAAAAGAGAGAGAAACAAAGAAATATCAATGATGAGAATCATTGATTGGCTGCCTCCTGCACACCCCTCATTGGGGATTGAGCCCCCAACCCAGGCATGTGCCTCTGACCAGAATCAAACCCAGGACCTCTCAGTCCACAGACCGATGCCCCATCCACTGAGCCAAACCAGCCAGGGCCCAATTGTTCTTAAAGATGAGTTACTATGGCCCTGGCTGGTTTGGCTCAGTGGATAGAGCATCACCTGTAGACTGAAGAGTCACGGGTTCGATTCCAGTCAAGGGCACATCCCCGGGTTTCGGACTTGATTCCCAGTGGGGGGCATGCAGGAAGCAGCCGATAAGTGATTCTCTCTCATCGCTGATGTTTCTTTCCCTCTCTCCCTCTTCCTTCCTCTCTGAAACCAATAAAAAATACATATGTAAAAAAATATATGCGTTACTGTGTCCTCTCCAAGATTAATCAATCATAAGAGCATTATTAATATCTTCCTCTAGGGAAAAAAAGATAAAACCTACTTTTAAAAAAGTGCCTGGCTAGAATGAAGGGTTGCCAGGCAAGTTTGAAAGCCTATAAAATGGCATCCCCTTAATATCTAGCTGAATTCTCGTTAAATGTAAAATCTACGGCATAGTGGAAAGAGCATTCTACTTTGTATCAGAAGAAATTTACAAGTACTAATTTTCCTGTTTAATTGATCTTTAGTTTCTTTACCTGTAAAAATGGGAATAATCCTTATCATATATGATGGTTGTGAGTACTAAATAACAAAACATTTCAAATGTTCTATTGATGGCAAAAACTCATCAGTATAAGCATAATGTAAAGTTTAAACTATCCACCTTTATTTGAAATTACAGAAAATGTAACCAGTTTCTCCTCTTCACTTTCTGTTTTAAATAGGTATAAATAACACTCAATTCTCATTGTTTTTTCTAATATCAAAGCCCATCATTTTAGAAAATCAGGTAAATGAAAGCCTAATGTAATAGAATATACAATGATTCTGATGCTAAGAAATGACACAATTTATCAAGACCCAATAAAATGAATGCCTTTAATTAACAATCTAACTTAAACTATCAGGCAGTGGGAAATGTTATCAGTTCTTACTAAATTCCTATAGCTTCAAATATAGTAAATGGAATTATTACCTACAGCTTGGAATTAACCACAAGCTGATAATATTGCTCAGAAGGCAACAAATTTGAACTATCTAGCATTGTTAGTTTGACTTACAGCAACTCCATTAATATGTTAAAAGGCTAAAAACTATAAGCCTCCTTTCCCAATAGAAGTTTACAGAAACTGATAAAAATAACTAAATGATTTTTGAGGATTTATTTTTACCTTCTACCCGGTAGTTTTAACATCTTGAAACAGACAAAACAAATAATATAAGATTAATTTAGTAATAATTGAAGCAGTGTGACTAACACCACAATAACAAAGGGTTATATTGGTGTTTATATTTCAGGTATAAACTAATGACTATTAATACAAAAAACTATGTTAAACACCATACATGCATTACATATAATCATATATCATTCAAGTTATGGGTGAGAAAAGTGAAGCTCAGAGAAGACAGTTCACTGTATCATGGTCAAAAAGCTAGTTAAGTGTAGGTTTGTTTGATTTCATTAATTATGCTCTTTCGATTAGGTCACTTTCTAAGTCAAGGTTATCAAATTAATTAACAAGGTTATCAAATGACTGTTTACTACTAACAAAACACTATCAATTTTAAAATCTTTCATTTCAAAAAGCTTTTGATAGGCCTGGCCAGTGTAGTTTGGTCCAGTGAATGAGCATCAACAAATGAATTAGGAGGGCTTAGTTCAATTCACCTGGGTTTTGGGTTCAATCCCCATTAAGGGGCAGACATGAGGCAATCAATCAATCAATGATTCTTTTTCATCATTAATGTTTCTCTCTCCCTCCCCCTCTCTTTTCCTCTCTAAAATCAATAAAAACATTTAAAAAAACAAACACAAAAAAACCTGCACTCAATTCAACTTAAATTTCTCATCAAGTATTGTTACTAAAATACAATGGGAACTTATTATAAAAATGAAAAGAACCCAATCTGGGGTGGCTCAGTGGTTGAGCACTGACCTATGAACCAGAAGGTTATGGTTTGATTCATGGTCAGGGCACATACTCAGGTTGTGGGGTCAGTCCCCAGTGTGGGGCATGCTGGAGGCAGCTGATCAATAATTCTCTCTCATTAATGATGTTTCTATCTCTCACTCCCTTTCCCTTCCTTTCTAAAATTGATACTATATATAAAGAATAAAAAGAGATATAAGTCCTAAACTTTAACAATAATCTAAGAAAATGTTAGGAGAGTAAAATTTAAATTTAATAGATTATATAAATAATGTTATTGCATTACATACTAACAGTTCTTAAATAGATAAGTTAACCATTTCCCAGTTTGTATAATTTCTAATTTTAGAAAATAATTAATTTTCTGTCCAACATTATTGAATACTTCCACTACTGGTAAAAATAAAAAAATGGGGTTGGGACGAATGACAAAAACTATTAGTTCAAATAAGCTTTAAAATACAAAGTATTTTTAAAATGTGTTTTTATTGATTTCAGAGAGAGAGGGAGAGAGAAATGTCAATAAGAGGATTGGCTGTCTCTTGCACACTCATTAGGGATCAAGCCCAAAATCAAGCAGGCATATGTGCTCTCACCAAGAATTAAACCAGGACCTCCTGGTTCATAGGTTGATGCTCAACTTTTGAGCAACATCTGCTGGACTCAATGATTTATATATTATAAGATCTTACATAACTGAAAGATGTACTATCTTGCTTTTGCAACATACCCTTTACTGAAAAAACATCTGAATGAAAATTTTTACAACAAAGTAATTTTACTTTAATTAATGAACTAATTAGTATAAAGAAAACTTCAAATCATCATATAACTTGTTTTGTAAGTTTGACTTGGGTTACACTTACAGAAAAGGACACAAAATTTTATTTAATATCTATTTTATAAATATGTTATCACCTCTGACAATGAAGACATAGTAGTTGATGATGCAAAAGATCAAGTGAGTTTGAAACTAATTTCACTTGTAGAGTATAAAAACACCATATTAAAAATTTCAGATTAAAGGATTTTCTTTCAAGATAGCATAAACAAACAAAAAATTTAGTGGTATTTGAAGGAAGAAAAATAAAAATATTCAAGTTATAAATTTATAATAATAAAAATTATTTTACTTAGCTCATTTTCATTGCCCCATTTTATTCCTCTTTTAAAATATCTTTCTACTTCAGTCCATAAATAGTATTCTACTTACATCACAATTACATATTTGAAGACTACTAAACAACAAAAATATTATTTTAATAATTATGTAATAAAATATACTTAAACACAAAAAAGAAAATAGCATCTACTTTAGCTACTAGAGCTCAGAACATAATAAAAGACCAGGAATGTATATCCATAGAAATAAAGTTACACAAAGATATGCCATAATTATTTTAAGTGTTAATAGGTATACATACCCTTCCCATCTCAAATTCTCGACAGGCCATTACAATGATCTAAAAAGAAGTGGGATGGGGTAAGAGGAAGAATTTATCATAACTTTCTCTCTTTAATAAAATATACATTTCAAAAATTATTTTTTACTCAGAGCAAAAGTACACTTGACCTGCCAAAGGAAGTAGTTTTAATATGAAAAGTATGAGTTAAATAAATTATCAAAATCATACCTTCCAAACAAGGACTTTATAGTAACAAATTTTATGAATCTTATAGATTTATTTCTGACTTGAAATTTAGGAAAATGAGATAAAGGTTAAATGCATTCAACTATCTTTAAACGTTAAGAGTATTACATTTGCTTCCCCACTCCAACATTTTATAATGTAACTAGAGGCCCAGTGCACAAATTCATGCATGGATGGGGTTTGGTTGGCCGGCCCTGATTAGGACGGGGCCTGTCAGGAAGAGATGGCAGGAGGTTGGCCAGTGAGTCCCACCCAATTGGGAGGGGAGGCCGAATGGGAGTAGGGTTGACCGTGGGGAGGGGCTATAGGCAGTGAGCCGGCCACCCCCAACCCCGATAGGTGTGGGGGGTTGATCAGTGGTGGGGCCATAGCCACTGGCCTTGCCCCTAATAAGAGTGTGTGGGGGGGGCCTGATTAGGGACAGAGCTGGCTGGGGGGAGGGGCCGCGGGGGAGCCTATCTGGGGTAGGGCAGGGCAGTGGGAGTGGCTGCAGGTTGGCCGGCCAGCCTGCCCCCTACTGGGGTAAGGGAGGTGTTCAGGGGTGGGATTAGCAAGAGGCAGGGGTTGCTTGGGGGTTGGCCGGCTGCCCTACCTTGACTAGGGTGGGAGAGGACGATTGGGAGCAGGACTGGCCTGGGAGAGGGGCTGCGAGAGATTGGCCAGCCGGTCCCACCTAAAGATCAGGCAGTTTGCTTGCGGCAGAGGGCTTCATAGTGACCAGTCGTTCCAGCATTCGGTTGCTGGCTTTTTATATATAGATATTTCAAACATAAAGCAAAGTTGCAATAATTTTACAGTAAACACTGTATAATTGCCATCTATTTTCTACAATTTATATTTCACTATACTTGATTTATCATATAGCTGCCCCTCTATCCAGCTACCAATTCATCTTATTTAGGAGCTGTCTTATTAATTATTAACATAATACAAGATTTAAAGTTATCACACCCTCTTTCTACCTAAATTAATGAGACATCCTAGAATCGATTTCTGGCTTTTTAGTACACATTAGCTATAATTAAATTATTATAGCTAAAAAGTGCTTCCATGTCTTAATTCAGTAAAACATCCTAAGTCACTACATGTAATACTTCTTAAAATAGATTGTGAAAAGTAAATACTTACTACAACATTGTACTCCCATATCATCCTCCAAAAATCTATTACTGTATTTGCTAAAGGACCTTGGGTTGCCACGTATGCTTTTGGTCCATAAACACCCTAAAATGGTTAAAAGCAAATTTCATTATCATCACCAAAAATATTTCCTTACCTAAATTTCAAGGTTTCAAATTTTATTAGTAATACTACTGTTTTCACCTAAAAGCACTTTCAAGTAATTTTTCTTTCATAGTACATAAAAGTATGACAAAATATAATCATTTTACTTCAGCTTTTTGAAAAATGCTATTGCTTTTGTATATTTATTAGACAAGGTACACAGAATTAGTATTAAACTGCTAACTTAAAAATTATTATTTAGCTAGGAATTAAAAAAAAAAAGCCCCAATCTTAGGCCAACAAAGTTAACTATAGCAGAAACATAAAACATCCTTTGATGCTAAAAACAAAACTAAAACTAGCTAATAGTTCTTCCTTAGCTAGATTCTTCCACAACTACCTTTAATTATTTATTTAACTTTAAAGTTTATTGCATGCCTACTACGTGTTTCTAATAATGAACCTGAGAATAAAACAAATAAGATAGCAGACTAAAATACTAAACCAGCATGTAATGGCATCATATAAAAACTCAGTGTTATTAAAATGCAATTAAAAACTAGAACTTTTAACAAATGTCTTTTTATAAACATTTAACAAATATTTATAAAATAATATAAACATGAAAAAATACCTGAAACAGCTAACCATTCTGTTTTAGTTTTTTTGTTTAACCTAGTTGTTTTGGGTTTTGTAATAAAATTGTTGGGAAAAATAGGTTTTTATTTTAAACCCTGACTGTTCAATCTACACTAATAAAAGAGTAAGATGCAAACTGTATCTTCGTGCCGCCAACCAGAAACCAGGAGTATGCAAATTAACCCACAGATGGCAGATTAATTTGCATACACATGCCCTGAGCAGACGGAGTGGGATGCAGGCATACTGCACCACCCCAGCAACTCCTGGCCTCTGGGCAGTGTGGGAAGGCGGCTCCAGCCAGATCAAAGGCGGTACAGGCAGCCAGGGGAAGGAAGGCCCATTCTTACACGAATCTTCATGCATCGGGCCTCTAATATTGACATAATATTAATTTTACCATGTAACTCCTACTACTTGATACTTTTTGTCAACAAAATACTGTATGAAAATTTGTATAAAGATAATATAAAATAACCAAAATTATGCTATAATATAATTAGAAAGATTCAAAAACACAGAGCAGCTAATGGAATAAAGTAGTCAAATAGCAGTTTGAATTTGTCTCTCTATTGATAACCATGTATGAACTTAACTAGTTTTTGATCAAAGGTTAACTATAGGAAAACTATATTTAATCTTACATTTTGGGTCTCACTTAAAACTGTAGCAACTGCCTAAAGTTTTTAAATTAAATTTATATTCTAAAATTTTAAATCAGTATTACCCAGTAATTTCAGCCCTGGCCATTTATCCTAGGAAATTTTTCAAAAGAATACTACTATTCATTGTAATATTACCATTAAGAAAAACTGAAACAACCTATATGATTTAACAATAGGGAATGATCATATACATCTTTGTACATAAACTCAAAGGGACAACAGAGAAAATGATTTAGTGATGCGTAAAGTGTTTATCAGTTTTTAGGGTAAAAAGAAAAAAACTATGGCAAAACTCTTTATCTTTATGAAAAAGGACACTAGAAGGCAAAGTACATAAAAAATGTGTCAGGGCTGTGATTTTATTTTTATTTCTTTTGCTAGTATAATATTTAGACAATTTGAAACAATTTAATAAATTAGTATGAAGGAAGACATTAAATATGGCAGAGTAAGATTTAAAGCTAATATATACCTTAATAAAATTTGCATTGATATAGTCTGAATCTTGAGAAGGAGTCTTTAGAGTCAACTTAACTCGGCTGTGATCAACTACAAGAAAAAATATTTCACAAATTATGTTCTGTTGGCAGACAAGTGCTTTCTCATGAACCATAAGTAAGATTAAATAAATAAGTAAAAATATTTACTCTGGGTACAAAAGAATAATTTCTAACATCATATTGACAAAAAGCCTTTTTTTTTTTAATCCTCACTCAAATATATTTTTCCCATTGATTTTGAGAGAGAGAGCAGGGGAGGAAGGGGAAAGAGAGTAAGGGAGGAGAAAAACATCATTGTGAGAAAGAGACATCCCCATTGGTTACCTCCTGTGTGTGCCCCAACTGGGGCCAGGAATGGAACCTGCAACCTGGCCTGGAATCAAACCCAAGATCCTTGGGTGTGTGGCCTGATGCTATAACCACTGAGGCCAGAAATATTCTTTAAAAGCAAAAATCTGATGATGTAAAGTTGTTTTAAAGATGCAATCGGTATAATCTCAGGAGCTCTTTTAACATACAAATTCCTGGGCATCATAGTCTGGGTTTAAACTTCTGTAACTTTTAACAAAGCATACATGTGGTGAGCTCTAACTACCAATACACAAGCTCATTTGTAAAAACTCATATTAGGAAAACAAAGCTTTCATATTTCACAAAAAGCATAACAATTTAGTAAATTGTGACAGATGAATGAATTGACTGTACTTGGCCAATACTGTTTTTATTAGAATAGAGACCTGGTGCATGAAATTCGTGCACTCAGGGGAGGTGTCCCTCAGCCTGACCTATGCCTTCTCATAGTCCAGGAACTCTCATGGGATGTCTGACTGCTGTGGAGGCAGGAAAGGCTCCCACCATCACTGCTGCATTTGCCAGCCAGGAGCCCAGGTTCTGGCTGAGCAGTGCTCCTCCTGCAGGAGTGCACTGACCACCAAGAGGCAGCTCCTACATTGAGAGTCTGTCTCCTGCTGATCAGTGGGCATCCTAGCAACTAGTCACTCTGCCACTGGGCCAAAACCAGCTCTCCGACATCACCTGAGGGGGTTGTTCCAGATTGCGAGAGGGTGGAGGCCAGGCCAAGGGACCCCACTGGTGGACCATTGGGGCCAGGGAGGGGTCATGGGAGGGCTCTAAAGGGTGTCCAGCCTGTCTCGCTCAGTCCCAATTGGCCAGAAAACAGAAGCAAGCTAACCTACCAGCCGGAGGATGTGCCCCCTAGTGGTCAGTGAATATCATATCAAGTGGTTGAGCGGCCTTAGCATATAATTAGCATATTATGCTTTGATTTGTTGAATGGTTGACTGGATGACTGGACACTTAGCCTATTAGGCTTTTAATATATAGATTAATCTCTACTTGGAATTTTTAAAAATCTTTACAGTAAAGACCAAAAATATGAATTTTGTAAAATTGTGCAGGTTATTTCTAAAATAAAATACATGATTTTTAAAAATTAAATCCTAAAGAAAGATATAAAATGAAAAGAAATCTTTCCCTGTCCTTTAATTACAGGGCTCTCTCTTTCCCAGCAAAGATACTATATTAAGGTTCTTTTATTTCTTCCAAAAGTAATTTTTATGCATATACCTAAATAGTTTGATAACTACACAAATACAATACTATACATGTTGTTCTATATTTGTTACTTTTTCAGCCTCTATTCAAAGTATCTCAAAGGCAGAGACTTTGTATAATAGTTGATTGACCACTTGAATCCTTAGTAAATGTTTCTGGGGATTGTGAATCTAAATAGTAATAGCGGCTCCCAAATGACAGTCAAGACTGGTGTTGCTGGGCTGCTATATGTAAGATGGGAATTGAAAATTTTTCCCTTGATGGAAAATTTTATGCATATACAAAAATATAATAATATAATGGATCCCCATATACCCATTACCAGGCTTTAATAATTAACATTTTGCCCGTCTTATTTCATCCACTTCTAATCAGACAACAGGTGGGGGCTGGAGAAAGCAAGTTAAAAGATCTCTCAGTCCCATTACTACAAGTTGAATTTAGAAACTCAAGATGGGGCACAGAAATGGCCTTTTTATAAATTAACTAGAGGCCTGGTGCATAACATTCGTGCACTGGAAGGGCATCCCTCAGCCCGCCTGTGCCCTCTTGCAGTCCCGGAACCCTGGTGTTGCCCTGTAGGCGGGAGCTGCACTTACCAGACTGTGGGAGCCCACTAAGAACCAGGGGGCAACTCCTGGATTGAACGTGTGCCCCCTGGTGGTAATGTGCATCATAAAGACCAGCTATTCTGCAATTTGGTTGATTTGCATATTAGAGTTTTATTATATAGGATAGGATATTATGCTGCTTACTATATAACACGTCATTATGAATATTTTTTTAAAATACATATTTTTATTTATTTCAGAGAGGAAGAGAAAGATAGAAACATCAATGATGAGAGGGAATCATTGATTGGCTGCCTCTTGCACATTGAACCAAGCCTGCAATGCAGGCATGTGCCCCCAACCGGAATCAAACCTGGGACCCTTGGGTCCACAGGCCAATGCTCCATCCACTGAGCCAAATCAGCTAGTAACATTCTTCATTGGTATTCCTATTAAGCATAAAAATGAGTAGCTAGAATGTAAAGAATAACAAAGCAATGAAAATATTATTTGTTCCCATGGTTTTGCTGGCTGCCTCTACAATCTCCTAAGAATTCAACTCCAAATAGATAAAAATCTATGCTGGCTTCCCAAGCGGCTCTTTAAAAGCAGCAACTTTTTTTTCTTTCTTTTTGAACAAATAGGGACAACCTGTGGCAACAAAAAGAAAATAGATAAGATTGTTACAAAGGAAAGAGAAACCTCCAGAGACTAAATCCAGGTCTAAGAAATAAAAGGATCTCCATAATTAACATGAGATAGGCAGAACACCCTGATCCATCACTCCTAAAAGCTAGCCAGCTCAGTTTTAGCCCTCTAACACACAAAGCACAGGTCATTCTTGACACAAGAAATATCTAGAAATTTCTTAATTTTGGTATTGGTTTCAATGTTCTAGTATAAAATAAATCAGATATTCAAGATAGATCCAGAAAAAAAATTAACTGATCTTTGAATAGTGATGATACTACTTTTAATTTATCAAAAGCAAGGGTGTCTGCTCTTGCCACTTTAAGTCAACATTAAACCAGCGGTTCTAGCAACTGTAAATGGGCAAAAGAGAAATTCATATTAAAAAGTAGCAAAATGAAAAAAAAAGTAGCAAAAAGGTCATCATTTGCAGATGACATGATTCTGTACGTGAAAAATCATAAAGGATCCACAGAAAACTACTAAAGTAATAAATGAGTTTAGTGAGGTCACTAGAGGATACCTAGGATCAAACCAGAGAGGGTTGGACATGCATTGCCACCATTTGTCCACTATCCAGATATTATTGCTGACGTGTACACATAAGGAGCTGTTTGACACTGCAACTGGGACTCATAACTATTGGACATTGAAATTGGGACTCAAACATTTTTTCTTCGTATAAGTTTATTTCTAGCCTACAGTGGCAAGATGTTTTTAAAGAAAAGAATCAGGGAGGGGGGAAAAAACAGATACAGAGGCAAAGAAGCAATGAACAGACTGTCATACTAAGTAGGAAGGCAGGGGAGGTTTGGGGCGGGGGGGCTGTAAAAGATCAACCGAAGGACTTGTATGCATGTATATAAGCATAAAAGACACAGAGGGGGTAGCTGGTGAGGGCATGTACTGGGGGGTAGGGAAAGCTGGGGGGGGGGGTCAACGGGAGGGGGAAAAAAGGAGACATATGTACTACTATTTGTAATACTTTAAATAAATAAATAAATAAATATTTTTAAAAATCAATATACAAATATAAATTGTATTTTTATACAGTTGATCTTTAGACAACGTAGGGGTTAGACACTCAGTACCACCATCCTTTATGGAGTTGAAAATTCATTTTACTTATCTCTCACTGTCTGTGGGAGATTGATTCCCAGACTCACCCCGCACCTGCAAATACCAGAATCTGCAGATGCTCAAGTTCTGTATATAAAATGGACAGATCAATGCATAGTCGACCCTCTGCATCCATGGACTCCTAACTTCAAATCTTAAATAGTAGTTAGTTATTGAAAACATTCATGTATAAGTAGGCTCATATAATTCAAACCCATGCTGTTCAAGGGTACTAGTATATGAAAACAAAATTAAAATAATTTCATTTACAATAGCTTAAAGAAGTTTTTTAAAAGAAATACAAGACTTGTATACTGAAAATCATAAAATATTGCTGAGAAATAAAAAAAATATCTACATAACTGAGAGACATTTCCTGTTTATAAACTGCAACAGTCAGTATTGACTTCAAATGATAATTTTTCTCAAATTGACCAATGAATTCCTGAGATTTTTGCAAAAATTGACAAACTGATCCTACAATTTATATTAAGATGCAAAGAATCCAAAAGAACCAAAATAATTTTAAAAAATAAGAACAAAGTTGGAGGAATTACACTTCTTGCTTAAATTTTATTATATAACTGCACACTAATCAAGATAGTGTGATACTGGCTTAAGAATAGGTTAATGGAATAGAATTAAATGTACGGGTCAAATGATTTCCAACAAAGCTACCAAGGAAATTCAATGGAGAAAAAAACAGTATTTTCAACACATGGTGCAAGAACAATCCACATGCACAATTATTTTAGACCCTAACCTCACACTATGTTAGAAAAAAATATTTTTTAGAAATCATATATCTGAAAAAAAAAACACTTGTAACTAAGATATGTAAAGAATTTTTATAACTCAATATATAAAAAATCAAATTTTAAAAAAGTACCAATGGTTTCAAGGCACTTTTCAGCAAAGAAGATAATTTGTATGGAAATGTTTGTAACAACATTGTTCATAATGCTCTTGTACTGGTAAGTGGTTAAACAAAATGTGGTATAAATGGAATATTAACTGAATAATAAAAAGGAATGAACGACTGATGTATGTTACAACACAGATGAATCAAAAAAGTGAAAGAGCCAGGAACAGACTACATATTTTATAATTACATTTATATGAAATTTCCAGAAAAGGAAAATCTATAGAGACATAAAGCAGAGCAGTGGTTGCCTGTGGCTGAAGATTGCAAATTGGCATGTGATCTTACTGGAATGATGGGAATGTTCTAAAATTATATTGTTTTGATGGTTGCACAACTCCATAAATTTAGTAAAAAATCACTGAATTGTACACTTACAATGGGTAAATTTTATGGTATGTAACTATATCAATAAAGCTGTTTTAAAAAATACTGTGTCTGCAAGCACTGTCCATGCTAAACATGCAAAAGAAACTAACAACTTAACATTATTCTTTTAACAGTAAATAAACATACACCTATAAGTACAATTACTTTCAATATAATTTTCTAAATTAAAGTGACTACCAATCTATTGGAAACTGACTTTTCAAACCTTATTATGATTTAAAGGAAAATACACTGCCACTATGACTATAGTAACACAGCTCAGGTTCTAGGGCAAGGATTCTCAACCTCAGCACTATGGGCATTTTAGCCTTGGATAATTTTTTATTGTGACGAGGCTTTGGCCTCTGTATTGTAGACATCCTATACTCACTAGATGCCAGCAGCTACCTGCCTACTGCACAACTAGTTTTCACAACCAAAATGTCTCTGACATTGCTAAACGTCACTTCAGGGGCAAATCATCCTAGTTGAGCAATGTTCTGAATATAAACTGCCTGGCCTTAAATTTTCATCTACTCTATTAGCTGTGTGACAAGCTATTTGATCTTCCTGTCTCAGTTTCTCATCTGCAAAGTGGTATATTACAGTATCTACTTTATAATTTTGTTGTGATGATTATGGCAAATAATCCATTCACTACAGAAATTAACAAATAATAAAAAATTAGGGCTTTCATTTTTCAAAGGGCCAATTTAACAACACACCACAGACCCCTCTCTCTCTATTTAAAATTACAAAGCTTCCCCATTCTGTTCTCAGCTTTCTCTATTCTCCTCATTCTTACTATATTATTCTCAACACAGCACTAGTCACCATTTGACAGACCACCTATACTATTTGTATTCAGTATTTAACACTATATCTACTATATAAAGTTTCATAAGGGCAGCAGGTTTTGCCACTTTGTTTACTACGGTATCCCCAGAGCACTGTATAGGATCAAAATATTTTGTAAAATTAATGAATGAAACATAATATATAAAAACAGAAACCTGAAGCTGTTTTAAGATTCATTTTCCCAGATTACAGAAAAAGGTGGAGAAACTATCTTTTTAAGAGTATGTAATTAATTCCAGAGCACAATTAAGAATATATTAAGATTATCTTGTTTAACACTATCCAGAAGAAACCCATACCATCCATTATTCTGAGTTAGAAGGAAAGTAGAGTGTATTTTCCAAAAGCTTAAAGAGTGGTTACTATGCTATTTAAGAATATAATTACATTATTATTACTAGAATATAATGCTATCAATATAGAGTAGAGGTAAAAGTAGGCCTATAGTTGTTGGTATTCGAAAGAGAGTTTAATCAACAAAAGTTCTTTTCTTTTGTTTAAAGAACAGTTTGACTTTTGGAAAGAGAGGGAGGGAGGAAGGGTGAGAGGAAAGGGGGGAGACAGAGGAGGGAGGGAGAGAGAAAGAGAGAGAGAGGTGAAAGTGCAATATCGATCGGCACATGTAGGAGGCAACCAATCAATGTGTTTCACATCAATATTCTCTCTTTCTCATTCCCTCCCTTCCACTCTCTCTGGAAATCAATAGAAAAAATACCCTCAGGTGACAATTAACAAACAAACAGTTTTATTGAGGTATCTGTCTATATTATTTTACTTTTATTTATTAATTTAGAGAGACATCAATATGTTGTTCTACTTATTTATGCATTCATCAGTTGCTTCTTGAAGTATGTGTCCTGACTAGAGGCGATCAAACCTGCAACCTTGGTGTATCATCAGGAACATGCTCTAACAAACAGAGCTACTTGGCCTGGGCCTATATTATTTTAATGAAATAACTTTGAATAGGGAATCCACAAAAAAAGGTATTCTTACTTGGATTTTTCAGTATTGAAAAGAAAATTAAGCCCTGGCTGGTATGTCTCACTTGGTTGACTATCCCAGGCCCAGAGGGAGGTCGCTGATTCAATTCCTGATCAGGGCACATGCCCAAGTTGTGGGCTTGATCCCTGGTAGGAGGTGTTCAGGAGGCAGCCAACTGATGTTTCTCTCTTACATGATGTTCCTCTCTCTCTCCCTCTCTCTATCTAAAATGAATGAAAACATATAAAAGATAAAAATAAAATTAGTACCAGAATAACTGAGATGCTTAGAAAATTAAACAATAAAAAACATAACAAAAACTACTTAGAAGGAAAAAGAAACACAAGATCAAATTGTTATCTTGTAGTGTACCTTGAAAGATTACTACCTCATTAATACTCAAACTCATTAGAAAAACTAAAGCTAGTGTAGGCTACAAATTGCTAATTAGCATTTCTATTTTTATGAAGAGCATTTCAAACTTACATGGCAGTATGTCCTTATATCTGTTCTTTTTAACATTTTCTTCTTTTTCTCCAGTGGCTGTGGGATAAATCTTTTCTGTTCTGTATTTGGTAGACAATCTTCTTAATCGCTTAAAATACAAAAGAGAAAATTCAAGTTTTGAAAAACAATACTTTCAAATTTTTAATGATTTACAAATAATTCTTCACTTAATTTTGCTAACTCCAATTCCTCATAACTCATTTCCCAAAGTTTACAGTATCTCACCACCCCATAATAATTAACCTCAAGGATGACTTTTATTAAGGGCAAACATAAGATTAATATCACAAAGTAACAGTTAAAGAAAGAAACTAGAATAACTAAGTCATTTTAGTTAAAGAAACCATTAATAAGCTGAATCAGAATATTAACTCAAGTAATATTTGTTTTAATAAGGGGTTTCAAAAACCAAGTTTTAAAACCATACCTAGAGACTTCTCTTTGATGGCAGCGTAGGTAAGCGCAGTACTCGCCTCCTCCCACAACCACATCAAAATTACAACTAAACTACAAAACAACCATCAGTCAGAACCATTTGGCTGACAGGAGTCCTACAACTAGAGAATTAAAGCAGCAGCCCCATTGAGACTGGTACAAGGGATGAAGACATGAAATGGGCTAGATAAAAATTATGAGATATATTTCAGCTGCAGAAATTTCTACATCAGGTGCCCCAGACCAGGGTTCCAGTGCCAGAAAGAGAAGTTCCCATTACTTCTGGCTATAAAAACCAGGGGAATTTAGAATGAGGGAGACTAAAGGTAGCTGGAGTCCCAGGCAGTTCCTCTTAAAGGGTCTACACACAGACTTACTCTGACTCCCTGCTCTTGAGCTCCATTGCTGGGGCAACAACTTGAAAAACATCAGACACATATAGGGAGGAACTGAATTTTCTGGCATTAGGGCAAGGGCTGAGGTGGGGGGTAAGCTTTCGCCCAGAAAGAAGTCCTAGCAGAGGCCACTGTTCTTTTGATGAGCTCTCCTGCTCGGCCCCTGCAAAAGAGCTGTCAGACAGGCATCTTATCTGAAACTCCATCAACCTGGCTCACACTGTTTGCCCTGCCCTGGTAATTAATATTCCAAATAGCACCCAATTTTCAGGCCCACCAAAGCTATTTCCAGTGGCTTTTCCATACAAGTGACTTGTCTTAACGCACGCTTCAGATTTTCCTAAAACCTCTCAAACAAGCAGCATATGGCCTCAATGTGCCCCATACCTCTTTCTAAGTGGCCCCAAGCCCTGCACTAGCAGCAGCAGGCCTTGGTTTGCATCTGGGCCTCGCCAGGACACTTCCAAGCCTAACACAAGTAGCAGCCACCTGCAGATGACTTTGTAGCTCATACTGAATGGCCCTGGGCAGAACATAGGCAGTGGCTGACCTTGGCCTGCAATCTCCCAGGATGTCCAAGAGCCAGCACAGCCAGTTTCGAACCATATTGAAAGAACATAATCAAACCACCTCCCCAAATAACACACTCAAGGAGCAAACTCGGTGGCACCAGAGCTGCTGATCTAAGTCCTTTTCTGTGGAGTAGGTTTCTGTACAGCTGATCCTCCACAGTAGTGGAGCCAGTCCATGCAGCTAATCAGCCTAGGGGTCAATCCTTCCCATTGAGGTGACAACAGAAAGCAATGCTAAATTACAACGAGGTTGTACATAGTTCACACTGAGGGTGTGTGTGTGTGTGGGGGGGGGGGGGTTTACCTCGAGTGCCCAGTTTAGGTGATCAGGAAGACTGTGCTACTTGACCCTACAGAACACTTAATACATAAAGGCCACTCTACCAAGCTGGGAGGACATATAGCAGTTTTACCTAACACATAAAAACAAACACAGGGAGGCTGCCGAAATGAGAAGACAAAAGTCCCAAGTTACAGAACAGAACAAAATCCCAGAAAAAAAACTAAACAAAATGGAGACAAGCAAACTATTAGATGCAGAGTTCAAAGCACTGGTTGTAGGGATGCTCAATGAAGAGTAGGTAAAATTAGTGAGATCTATGATAATAAAAGTATAATATGCTAATTAGACCAAATAGCAAGATGACATTCCAGATGAAGCCAGGGCTGCAAGGGCTGAGTCCCTTGCATGAATTTCACGCATTGGGCCTCTATTAGGAAACATAAAAACAGAGACAGAAAACAAAAAAGAACCAATCAGCCCTAACCCATTTGGCTCAGTGGATAGAGCATCGGCCTGTGGACTGAAGGGTCCCAGGTTCGATTCCAGTCAAGGACATGTACCTTGGTTTCAGGCACATCCCCAGTAGGGGGTATGCAGGAGGCAGCTAATCGATGTTTCTCTCTCATTGATATCTCTAACTCTATCCCTCTCCCTATCTTCTGTAAAAAATAAATAAATAAAAGATATTTTAAAAAAAGAACCAGTCAGAAATGAGGCCCAGTGGGTGTGACTCAATGGCAGAGCATGGACCCATGAAACAGGAGGTCAGGGCATGATCCCCAGTAGGGTGTGTACAAAAGGCAGCTAATCAATGATTCTCTCTTGTCATTGATGTTTCTCTCTCCACCCCTCAAGTCAATAACAATACATTAAAAAAGAAAGATATTAGGATACACTAGCTGAAATGAAGAATGCATTACAGGGAATCAACAGTGGAGTAGATGAAGCAGAGGATCAAATCAGAGCTCTGTAAGGTAAGTAGAAAACATCCAATCAGAACAGCAAAAAGAACAGTGTAAAAAAAATGAAGATAATATAAACAGCCTCTGGGACAATTTCAAGTATGCCAACATTCCCATCATGGTGATGCCAGAAGGAGAAGAAAGAAAGTAAGAAATTGTATACCTATTTGAAAAAACAAAGACAGGAAACTTACCTAACTTGATGAATGAAATAGACATTCAAGTGCAAGAACCATAGAGTCCCAAACAAGATGAATACAAAGGCCCACACTAACATACATAATTAAAATGTAAAAGATAAGGACAAAGAGAATCACCAAAGCAGCAGAAGAAAAGCAGTTAGTTACCTACAAGGGAACTCCTCTAAGACTTCTGTCAGTGTGGCAAGGATGGTGGCCATGATTCTACTCTATGCCTCTGAACTGCTGCTGCTGCCAGGGGCCCATGAGGCAGAGGTCTGTGCTACTAAGCCTGAAGAGGCTTGCCCATTTCCCTGGAAAAGGGATATTTGCAATTACAATGATGAGAACATGGCACATCTTCTGGAACAGTGGGAGAAGATGATGACCTAAAAGTAGGAGACCTCCCAGAGCACAAAAGACCCTCAGCACCTCTGGACTTCTCACACATATCCCAGGCAAGCCCTTCAAGACCATATTTAAAATGATGAAGAAAAGGAAGTTTCTCATGTTTGTCACCCTTATTAGGAAGCCCCAGGGAGAACGAGAGCCGGGGAAATCACCAGCCTCTGGCAAAGCAGCCTTTCTAATGCCAGCCAACTATGACATCCAGACATTCATCATGGATCAGACCCTGCCATCTTCATGCTGTGTAATGGGAGCTATGCCTAGGAGATCAAGGATTTCTTGGTCAGTCAGAGCAGGCAGGTATGCTGAAGTCACTCTGGAGGAATAGGTGTCATCAGCAAAGGAGGAAGAGGCAAAGAGAAAAAACAAAGCAAGAGAAGGGCAAAGGAGAAAGAGGGAGACCCAAAATTCCAGTTTTCAAAAGAAGACATTGGAGCTGGAAATAAATAAAGAGACCTGTAACAGGGCAGCTGTGACCTCTGCTCATGGGACAAAGCTCAGTTAGGGATAGTGGGGTAGGCGTGGGAAACCACACACTGTACAGAATTCAAGTTTCCTCTAGAGAGGACCTGCCACATGGCCAGTCTATGGTCAGAGTAAAAATTACTGCTAAAAGTCTTCAAGTAGGAAGACAGATTTTATATTAATATTAGACACTGCCAAATTCAGATTTACTATAAAATCACTTTAGATGAAAACGTGACCATTGCTTTTTCCTATTTAAATTTGGGGGATTCCTGCCTAGGCAGTGTTGCTCAGTGGTTGAGCACCGAACCATAAATGTCAGTTTGATTCCAATAAGGGCCCATGCCCAGATTGTGGACTCAATCCCCAATGGGGGTCATACAGAGAACTGATGGTTCTTTCTCATCCCTTATGTTTGTTTCTCTCTTTTCCTCCTCTTCCTTCCTCTTTCAGTTAAAAAAAAAATTATTTTTAAATAAACAAATAAATTTGGGGAGTCTCTCCTACTGCTGTGTCACCACCCCCTCAATACACCTGCTATGATGTTGTGTCCTACAGTGTCCATGCTTTTTATATTCTGTTAATTGGAAGGATACGAGGTTCTAATCAGACAAACATTAAGTTTTGATTTAATTAAATCAGGCTCTTCACACTGCAAAAAACATCATTTTCATTACTGTGAAATTAAAACTTGCCATGGGAGCTCTGCATGGAACTCTGGTATTTAAATACCCAATTAGGACTCCAGGATGTGTAAGTCTCACATCTTCAAAAAATGCAGAGAACAGAAAATAATGTAACTTGGAGATCTTAAGTATTTCCTTTGAATTTTTTGGAATTAAAGAGAACTCCTCAGACCACCTAACTCGGTTGTTAGGTAGTCTATGAAGTTCAGGGGTCCTGTTCGGTGTCCTTATTTAGGAAACAGTACGCTGGTGATAAGGTTCCTGAATTCTTTTTAATGTGACAATTTTAAAAAGTGTAAATTGGGAATTAGCTGAGTGCTTCACAGAGTGTGACATAAACTCATTTCATTTGTAAACATGTTTATTTTATAAAATGCCTAATTTGTGGCATTTCTGTATAGTATTCACAAAGAAAAAGAAGAAGGAGAAGGAGGAGAAAAAAAAGGGAAAAAAGATTAAAAATATGAACAATAAAATGGCAGAATTGGAAATTAAATAAATAAATAAATAAATAAATAAATAAATAAATAAATAAAGGGACAAACATAAAGAGATAACAGAGAACATTTTGACAGTTGCCAAATGGGAGGGGGTTTTTGGTGGTTGGAAAAGGTGAAGGGCTTAAGAAGTACAAATTGGTAGTTAACAAAATAAACTGATGAAACATTAGATACAGAGATATTTAAAAAAGAAAGCCAACAACAAATTGGTAGTAAAAAATAGTCATAGGGATATAAAGTACAGCATAGGGAATATACTCTTATCTAATGAAAGAGCTACATGCAAATCAACCATCACTCAGCTATACCACAAGCCATGCCCGCCAGCCAATCAGGAGCAAGTATGCAAATTAACCCAGCCAAGATGGCTGTGGCCACGGAGCGAGCAGGAGGCTTGAGTTTCCCCAGCAATGAAGGAAGCCAAGCTTTCCGCATATCCTGGCCAGCCCAGGTCTCCACTCAAGGCTACAAAGTTTCAATTGTAGAAGACAAATAAATCCCAGATACCAGGGCCTCCACTTGGATTGCCAGGGGATGTGGCTAGCCTGCAAACCACCACAGGCCCCTTACCCAGGGAACCCTCACCCAGATCCGGTACACCCTTCAGGGCAAACCAGCTGGCCCTCACCTGTGCACCATGCCTCTATCCTATTAATTAAAGAGCAATATGCAAATTGACCATCACTCCAACACACAAGATGGCTGCCCTCATGTAGCACAAGATGGCCACCACAAGATGGCCGGCAGGGGAGGGCAGCTGGGAGAGACCAGGTCTGCAAGGGAGGGCAGTTGGGGGAGACCCAGGCCTGTAGGGGAGGGAAGTTAGGAGTGACCAGGCCTGCAGGAGAGGGCAGTTAGGGGTGATCAAGCCTGTAGGAGAGGGCAGTTAGGGGCAAACAGGCGGCGGGCAGGGGAGCAGTTAGGCAACAATCATGCTGGCAGGGGAATGGTTAGAGGGTGATCAGGCTGGCAGGCATAAGTGGTTAAGGGCAATTAGGAAGGCAGGCAGTTGGGAGCCAGCAGTCTTGGATTGTGAGAGGGATGTCTGACTGCCTGTTTAGGCCCGATCCCACCTAAACAGGCAGTCAGACATCCCTTGAGGTGTCCCAGATTGGAGAGGGTACGGGCTGGGCTGAGAGACATACACAAATTTCATGCACCGGGCCTCTAATAGTAAATAATATTTAATAACTATGTATCAGATAGGTACAAAATTTATCAGATTATTTAGTAAATTATGTAATGCCTAATCCCTGGGGTGTACAACTGAAACTAATATAATAATGTATATCAACTCTAAATGAAAATTAAAGAAATGGTTTAAAATTAAAACAAACAAGTAAATAAAACCATGCCTAAAAGATTATGTGTAATTTTCTTTATTCTGTCTTAAACCTTGAGCACTAATGATTGTGCCATGCTCATTCTAAAGCATAAGCTAATAATTACTTATAAGATACTACAAAACAAAGTTCTTTCACATACTGAATTGGAAATATCCAACAAAGACCAATTCTGCTTCTTCAATGCATTACAGAAGTGGTTTGTGAGTTAGTGACAAATTCTTACCACACATGGCAGAAGGGGATGTTCTATGGGCTGGAATATTTCTGCTTGTCAGTAATACACTTCCTGCTTTCAGAAGCACTGAAAGTCAGCATTGTGAATTGTTTAAATTCACTACTGAACTACATTGCTGAAATTTAATTTCAAAGAAGCCTACTTTCTCCCAGGCTTAAAGACATATTGAAGGTATTCTGGTTTCACTATTCAACAAATTATTAAATACAAATGTAATGAAAAACAGCTCTAGTAACATTTAACTTTTTCACCATTTTACTTTTGCTACTTGTGATGCTGATATTTAAGCAACTAAGAATATTATGTCTACATTTTTTCTAAAAAATCACAGAATTTTCAAGATTCTTAACTTATTCTTGTTATAATATAGTTTTAACATACAGCAATTGAAATAATCTTACAAACAGGCACTTACATATAAAATAGTGAGCCTTTAGGTTTTCTTTGAAAAACTAATAAACTTTTATCACCACAACTGTAGAGACCTAAAACAAGAATACTTTTCCCCCCCTTAAGATGAAAAAACAATTCCCCACATTTATGTTGCTGCTTTCTTTGGCAAAGTTCTCAAAGTAGGAAGGGAAATTGTATCTAAAAACAAATGAACTGTTGGTGATGGTATGGGAAAACAAGAACTTCATTAAATGCTAGTAACAAAGAACATTTTAGCATAACACTTAGAAAGGTGATTTGACAATTACAAATAAACATAACTCCTTAAACCAGGAATTATACTTCCATAAATTTGTCCTCTAGATAAAATAGCACACACAGAAAAGTTATGTACATACAAAGTTACTTATTGCAGCATCCTATATAATAAAAGCCTAATATGCTAAGTGTCCAGTCATCCATTGAACCAATCAAAGCACAATATGCTAATGATATGTTAAGACCGCCCAATCGCTCACTATGACGTGCACTGACCATCAGGGGGTAGTTGCTCCAACTGGTAGGTTAGGTTGCTGCTGGGGTTCGACCCATCAGGACTGAGCGAGATGGGCAGAACTTTGTTTTGTAGAACTGGAGCCCTCCCACTTCCCTTCCCAAGGCTAGCAGGTGGACATCCCTCCCTTACAAGGGGTCCCAGGCTGTGAGAGGGGCTGAGGTGTCCCCCTCTCCCTCTCTCCCTGCCAGTGCACAAATATCGTTTACCAGGCCTCTAGTAATCAATAATATCAAGATAACTGTGTATAGGGCCAGATGGGTACCTGAAGCAACTAAAGGGACCAACCACTCTGTAAAGTACATCACTTTCAAATGTACTTTGCTGTACATTTGAAATTGCTACAGAATAATACTGAATATAAACTATAATTGAAAAATAAAATTTTAAAGACATTTTCAATTAATTTTACCTTTAAAAGAATTTTAAAAAAATCAGATAAGTCCCCTTAAATAATTTCATTTGAATCTCAGCATTTGTGTTCTAAAAGACAAGTATGATAGTTTTAATTTTAGCCTCACATATATAAATCCTCCAATGGGTTTATCATCTTCAAGATAAATTACCAATTCCTTAGTTTAAATACAACGTTAATTTGAATGTTGCCTGTCTAATTTCCTAGCTTTTTTTTTTATAACATCTTACTTAAGAGTTTGATGCTTCAGCCCTATAGAATTACCAACACCACAAGCACCCTCCCACCCCTTTACATCAGAGTTTCACAATTTTTACTAATGTTGATGAGTTAATAGTAAGACTCTTGCTAGAGTGCTATTTCCTTTCTGAAGACTTTCTTGAATCACCCCTTCTTGACCACCCCTCAGCCTCCAGCAGAGTAGTCAATACTAGATTGCTCTATTATCACTTGTAAAAAATATTTCAGTAATAGTCTATCTCACTCACCAGACTATAAAACTTAAGGCAGATATTGGATTATCATACTGGACTTTACAAACCAGTATGTAATGCAATGCAAGTGACAGGGAAAGGGTTAGTTAGCTAGCTTAATTAGAAAGGTTTGCAGAGTTTTATTTATTTATCATTAAAATATGTTTTATTGATTTTTTACAGAGAAGAAGGGAGAGGGATAGAGAGTTAGAAACATCTATCAGCTGCCTCCTGCACATCCCCTACTGGGGAGGTGCCTGCAACCAAGTTACATGACATGCCCTTGATTGAACCTGGGATCCTTCAGTCCACAGACCGATGCTCTATCCACTGAGCCAAACCAGTTAGGGCTTGCAGAGTTTTAGGAATGAAGAGATCCCATAGGAGAGTGAATACATAGAGGGAGACTGGAAGACACCAGGGTACTTATCTTACTTATACAGAGGATAGAGAAATGCCACAGGAAAGGGAGAACATATCTGGCCTGAGCAATAAAACAGCCAGAAACCCAGGACAGACAGGGGTATCTCTGGTCTGAGCAATTAACCATAAGTTAGACCAAAAGTAGCCCTGACCTGAACAGCTGGGAGAGCTATAAGATAAGGCTTTCTCTGCCAGCACAACTGGGAGAAAACCATAAGATAAATCAAAAGTGACTCCAACCAGCAAGATAAGGGGGTGAGGAAAGCCATATTTAAGAAAATGACCAAAGAGGAAAGTGTGTGTGTGTGTGTGTGTGTGTGTGTGTGTGTCCCAAATTAAGGAAAGGAACCAATTAAAAAAGGTCAGATTCAAACAAAGAACTGCAGCATATGTAAACTGGAGACAAAGGGACATGAGGCAGTGAATTTTTTTATTTTCCCATTAGAGAAAGAGAAAGCAGGCTTTTCCCCTGGGGATACCCCTGCCCAGGAATTTATACATGCTTCCAACAAACTTCTACATTTTGTATTAAAGAAGCCTTTTTGTTTGTGAGTTTATTCTCAATTAAAAGTTACCATGAAGACAAGGACCCAAAGGAAGAAAAGTCTGCATCCCGAACCTCATGTTTCAACATTAAGAATGAGTAAATTTAAAAATTATTTGAGCCTTCTCAGACAAGTCACAGAGATGTCTCTATTATTAGAATTTTTGATGCAAACAAAAACTGAGTTTAATATTCACTGTTTCAAAGTTCCGAACAAATTATTTTCACTTTGTCTCTTAAAACACCAAAGTTTTATTCCCCTAAATCTAAATCAGTAAACAGAGTGTGTCAAAGGCCTCTAAGAGTCACATGTAATATGACTATTTTAAGGTACCCTTTATGTGTCAAGATTTAAGTTCTTTTAAAAGAGTAGAACAGTTTCCCTGTTTATCTAATGACCAAAGCTAATGAGAACACGTTGTGTGGTTATTTGTTGAATCTCTCTAAACAAGTATCTAATGGATTGTCCACTGAGTGTTTCATGGGCATCACAAACCTCCAAATAATACCACCATTCAACAGTTACTCAAGTCTAAAGGCTAGGAATCATTCCTTCATTTACCTCCTCCTCATCCCAGATATCCAATCCATCAGCAAACTGTATTAGCTTCACCTCTAAAATATGTCTAAATTTCTTCAGTCATTGAACAGACTTAGAATTCAGAATACATACATTTAGACAGGGACAAGTATTAAATTTAACTGTTGGCTAGATTTCAAGTCAGGACAATTAAGAAAAGGACACCAGGAGAAATCCAAGATGGCGGCATAGGTAAACACCTACACTGCTGCCTCGCACAACAATTTCAAAACTACAACTAAAAGACAGAACGGACATCATCCAGAACCACAGGAAAGCTGGCTGAGTGGAAGTTCTACAACTAGAGGGAAAGAGAGGGGCTCACAGAGACCCAGAGGAGCTGCAAAAAGCTGAGGTACTGAGACGCGCGCGCTGAGAGAGCGGGTGCCGGAGTACCTGGCTGGCTTTCTCTGGCGGGAGGGAAACGGAGACTCCCAACGGCATTGAACCCCTTATCTTACAACACTAAACCCCAGATCCAGCCGAAACTCATACGGGGGGAGTTTGGACTGTGAAAAGGGAGAAGTGCACGGAAATTTAGGGGAGTTGCAAAGGATCGGAGGTCTGGTCGCGCACGGCACCACGCGGAGGACGGATTGCTGATTGTGCCACTGGCTTTCGCGAGTGGGCGGGAGACAGACCCTCCGAACTGCGCCACTTCTGAGTCCACTGGGCCCCTGTTTTGGGCGAAACCCTGGAGACCTAGACTCATGTGGTCCTGGTTCGCAGGGGAGCCGGAAAGGCAGCGGTTAGAGGCGCTGCGGGTGCGCGAGCGCACAAGGACCGCTCCAGCCATTACCCAGTCACGTGAGACTCAGGGGCCGTGGAGGGTGGGGCCAACTGCAAGGCAAGGCGGTCCCTTAAGCCCTGAGACTCCACCCTCCCAAGCTCAGCAGAGGCTTCTTCGGCTGAATCCAGCACAGAAGTTTCCCCGGCATAGGGAAAATGCCGAGACAAGGGAAGGGATTACAAGCAAAAGAAATGGAGGAAAAAAAAACGACTGGATATAGAGTTCAAAACCACGCTTATAAGGTTTTGCAAGAATATGCTAGAAAAGATGGATAAATTTAGTGAGACCCAAGAGGAGATGACAAATACACTGACTGAAATAAAAACTATTATGCAGAGTACTAACAGCAGACTAGAGAAAGGCAAGGATCAAGTAAAAAATTTGAAATATAAAGAAGCAGAAAACATTCAACTGGAAAAGCAAGAAGAGAAAAGAATCAAAAATGTGAACATAATGTAAGGAGCCTCTGGGACAGCTTCAAGCGTACCAACATCAGAATTGTGGGGGTGCCAGAAGAAGAGAGAGAGCAAGATACTGAAAACCTGTTTAAAGAAATAATGACTGAAAACTTCCCACATCTGGTAAAAGAAATAGACTTACAAGTCGAGGAAGCACACAGAACCCCAAAGAAAAGGAACCCAAAGAGGACTACACCAAGACACATCATAATTAAAATGCCAAGAGCAAAAGAGAAAGAGAGAATATTAAAAGCAGCAAGAGGAAAACAGTTCATTACCTACAAGGGAGCACCCATACGACTGTCAGCTGATTTCTCAACAGAAATGATGCAGGCCAGACGGGAGTGGCAAGAAATATTCAACGTGATGAACAACAAGAACCTACAACCAAGAATAATCTATCCAGCAAAGCTATCATTCAGAATTGAAGGGCAGATAAAGACCTTCACAGAGAAGAAAAAGCTAAAGGAGTTCATCAACTCCAAACCAGTATTATATGAAATGCTGAAAGGTACCCTTTTAGAAGAGGAAGAAGAAAAAGGTAAAAGACAAAAAATTATGAACAACAAATACACATCTGTCAACAAGTGAATCTAAACATTAAGTGAATTAAAAATCTGATCAACAGAATAAACTGGTGAATATAATAGAATCAGGAGCACAGAAAGGGAGTAGACTGATAATTCTCAGGAGGACAAAAATCATAAAGCATCAAACAGACTGTGAAATTATAGCAGAAAGATTAAAGTTAGGTGAGGTAAATAAGTGATCAATCAAAGGACTTGTATGCATGCTTATAAACATAACCAATGATCACAGACACTGGGGGGTCGGGGTATGCCTGGGAGGGAGGGGAGCAATGGGGAGATATGTATAAAAAATTAATAAAAATTAATAAAATAAAATAAAAAAGAAAAGGACACCAAAAGAAACAGAGCTAAAATGGAAATTAAGCTAACTCTAATTCTTTTTGGGATAAGATAGGATACAAATAAATTAAATAGGAGCTCAAGATTTCTCATGCTGTTACTAATGTACACACTACTGTCCCAAATCCTCAATGTCAAAACACTTAAACAGATTGAGTATCATAACACAATACTTTTAGTAAATATGCACACAATATACAAATCTAAGAATTACAATAGGCAAAATATAACAATAACTAACCCATAAAATAGTACTGCTTTTGCTATTCTATGAAATTTTTCTGAGGCAATCTGGAATTTTAGTAGGTAGGGAAATTTGGCACATAGTTGGCATTCAATAACAATTGTTCAATGACTAAATTCATCTGGTTTGATAACTGAAATGTTTAATTGTCCTACATCACAAAAGCCACTCAATCTAATACTACTAAATTAAACCAAAATAATAATTATTTTTGTGTAAAACCCAAATACAAAGTAACAGCAACAAGTAGTAAAATCAGAGTACAATTTCTACCAAAAGTACACTGACTGTTCTTAAATTTTTAAAAACATATTTATATAAAATATGCATACCTCTAAATGTTACAAGCAACTAAAAAATAAACAAATGGTCTATCAACTATGCAATTGCAACACCCACCTCTGATTGCAAAATATGCAACTCTCCTCTCAAAATTCCTATTTTTATCTTTGCTCACACTTTACCTACTGCTGCATGACAGACTAACTTGCCTGCCATTCTTTTGCAGAAAAGCATGGTTGTGAGTTCTCATATGAAGCTAAGTCAGGACTGATGTTAAAAGAACATAATTTGAAATAAATGGGACCCATCTTATGAATCTTTGGGTAACAAATGATTTTTTTCTTTGTTCATGTTGATTTCAATGCTTCAGATATTTTCCCAGTAGTCTGTCAAGCAAACTCTTTGCTTTCTTCTAGCTCAATACAGAAATCATCTTGCTGAAACATTTCCTGAGACTAGTACTAGAACCCATCAACCCCATCTTCCACTTCCTCCAAAAATGCTCCTTCATCTCTAACCACAACTCTTCAAATATACTCTACTATAGGACATATCCCAATGTACAATAATTACACATATGCACATAGTGTCCCTAACAGAGCATGAATTCCCTGAAGATGCAGGCCCTATCTTCTTTCCTATTAATACCAGCTAGTACCAGCATAACCTGTGACAAATGGCATCAATAAACTGTTTAGTTCTTCTCAGGTGGTAATGCTCAAGTTCAGAGAAAACGGACACAAATCAGAATTGACCAATATATTTAAGAAACTGTTTTCTCTCCTCTCCTTACACTTCATTACTATTTCACAAGGGATTGCTTTAAGTCAGAGAAGCCGGGGTTTAATTCCATCAACCACTAGCAAAAAAGGTGCTAGTGGTTGATGAGCAATTTGCTAGATTGATTTGGAAATTGTGGAACCACTGGTTTCATGAGTTAAATGGTTAGAGGGGCATTAAATAGATAAAGATGATGAAAAAAGGATGAAAGAGAAGGGTGATGGCTTTGTGAGTAGGAACAAGTGGAAATAAAATAATCAAACCCAGGAACACTTTTTCTCTTTGGTATTAAATATCGTCATTTCACTAAAATTAATATATGTGACAAAACATTTTTATTCTTAATTCAAATGGGATTCTACTTTATTTCCATAATAATAGAGCATGGAGATAAACTTAGATTACACCCCTTAACTTATTTTGATCTTACAAAACACTGCAGAAATACGTACTTCCTTTTCCAATTTTATAATCCTCCCTGAATTTGTTTCTAAATAAAACTTTGTTTTACAGACTTATATTTAAAAACAAATATGGGGAAGCATAAAAACTAAAAAGAAAAACGTAATATAAAAATTTCACAAGTTTAACTGATTTTTTCAAAAGCCTAGACAACAAGCAAATGCTTTCTTTCCTTTTCTTAAAGCTCCCGTTCTCTCATTGGAAAAGGAAGTACGTATTTCTGCAGTGTTTTCTAAGATCAAAATAAGTTAAGGGGTGTAATCTAAGTTTATCTCCATGCTCTATTATTATGGAAATAAAGTAGAATCCCATTTGAATTAAGAATAAAAATGTTTTGTCATATATATTAATTTTAGTGAAATGACGATATTTAATACCAAAGAGAAAAAGTGTTCCTGGGTTTGATTATTTTATTTCCACTTGTTCCTACTCACAAAGCCATCACCCTTCTCTTTCATCCTTTTTTCATCATCTTTATCTATTTAATGCCCCTCTAACCATTTAACTCATGAAACCAGTGGTTCCACAATTTCCAAATCAATCTAGCAAATTGCTCAGAAATTCTAAAATATGATATTAAAACTATGGCTCCTAACTATGCCCCCTTTCATCTGGTTTTGTGTCTTGATTTAAGAAGAGCACTATAATCCTTTTTAGCCTTCAGTCTCCATTGCCAAAACCAGACTCAAAAAAATAGCCCAAAGTGCCCAGCTGGTGTGACTCAGGGGTTGAGCGTCGAACTAGAACCAGGAGGTAACAGTTCAATTCCCAGTCAGGGCACATGCCAGGTTGCAGGCTCTATCCCCAGTGTGGGGAATGCAGGAGACAGCTGATCAAATTTTTTTTCCTGATCATTCAGTGTTTCTCTCTCTCTTTCTATCTGAAATCAATTAAAGAAAAAAAAAATAAGGTAGTCCAAAGCAATCCATCACTAATCTCATTCCTTAATATGTAAATATACAGTAAAATTGAGAATATTAAGTTCCAGCTTTAACATATTAATATCAATTTGCCCAACTGAAAAATAAAGCCTCCCAAGTTAATAGTATGCATGCAGAATTCATATCGATCTTTGCCAAAACAAATATAGCACAGGAAGAGTCACCTTTGCAGTTTGAGAGCTCAATACATACATATTAAAAAAAACAAAACATACATATTTACCACTATATGGAAATAAATGATCTTTTGCTTGGCCAGACTACCACAAAGCTGTGGTCAACACACCAAACTTTTAAAGAGAAATTTATATTTCCTGCTGAACCATTAACTCATGAATCCTCTGAAAACGTTCTTAAAGTACTTTATGAAGTTACCAATAATCTCCAAAAGGCATCTAAATTTCAAAATCATATAGTTTTATTTTTAAAACACAGATTAAGAGTACTTAACTCCTCTCTTAGATTCCATCTCCTCAGATTTTATCTTTTAGCAAGTGTCTCTTCTCCCTACCGTGCCTTTAACTTTTACATTTCTGAATATCCCAAAATCTCTATGTCTAGTCCTGACTTTTCTCTTCAGTTCCAGTTCCAAATTCAAATTGCTTACTAAACATAACAACAGAAAGTAAAACCTAAGTAGAGAAAAATAAATTCATCTCATTTTTCAAATGCTTCTAGGTCCCTTTTTATTTTCATGGCACCCTTGCCCTCTTTATCCTTTCAGGCTTAAAACCTCCTAGTAGCTTTAGACTTTCCTCCCTTATCTAGGCACTTGCTTCCCTTCACATTCAATAAGTTTCAAGTTCTGATTAGTCCACTTTAGTAAACATCTCCCAAACATGGTTCTAACTTTCTAGTCCCACTGCCCAAGAAGAAGGACAACTGTTTTAGTCTGGAATCATAGGTAACAATTTTCTTTCAATTACATTGTCATTTGAATTAAAAATAAAAAGGTTGAAGAAACACTGGCCCTGGCCAGTGTGACTAAGTTGGTTGAGCATTCTCCCATGCACCAAAAGGCCTCAAATTCGATTCCAGGTAGGGCATATAACCAGGTTTCAGATTTGATCACCGGTTGGGGTGTATATGGGAGGCAAGCAATGTTTCTCTCTAACATCAATGCCTCTCTCTCTCTCTCTCTCTCTCTCTCTCTCTCTCTCTCTCACTCTCCCTCTTCTCCTCTGCCCCCCTCCCTCTCTAAAAATCAATAAAAACATACCTTAAAAAAGAATCCATGTATGTCAAGGAACAGAGTCAAAAGAAATGCATTTATATTTGTTAAATCATATAAGTATCCCTACACCACACTTAGCATAGAACAGGCCTTTAAATATTTGAAAACTGAAATGAGTACGTATATAAGATTTATTAACAGATGAGAAATTTTAAAAATTAATTTATTTTTCAACTACACTTGACATACATTATATTAGTATTAGCTATATAACATAGTGATCACATTTATATACCTTATGAAGTGATCACCCTAATAAGAATAGTATCCATCTGACACCACACATAGTTATTACATTATTGACTATAGTATTCCTTATGCACAGATGAGAAACTTAAGGGAAAATTATAATTAGCTGCCTTAGGTTAGCTGAACTGTTCTTGGATCTAGCAAATACCAAAATATATTTATTTGTACATTCAGATACTGCCAACTTTTTTGTTCTTAAAGAACATTTTGATCCCTTTTTATGTATATTCTAGAATTTGGTGCTATACTTGAATAGGATACTTAAGATCACACTACTCATTACCAGCCCCAGTTCCTGCTTAAAAATTCAAAAAACAATTTCTAACATATAATACAAGTTAGATTGCATTAGACAAAAATAAATCATGGGTCAATTTCTAGAATGGTAGAGGAAACTGTCACTGATGTTATCCACAATTCTTTCATTATCAATCTACACAGAGATCAGATGGAAGTCTAAACTGTAATATATCCAGAAGCTTAAAAGTTACCTGGCAAACTAGACCAACTTTACAGGCTGTATTTTTTTTCATACGTTCCCATTCCAACTTCCCAGGTCTAGTAACACATAAGGCATTGCTATTAAGGGATAGCTGTGCCATTTCTATTAATGCATAAATATGTTCTGTGTTTAATATAAAATATTTATATTTTTAAGATATAAAAAATTAAGGGTAGGTGAGAATCCAAGATGGTGGCATAGGTAAACACCTACTCTGCTGCCTCGCACAACAATTTAAAAACTACAACTAAAAGATAGAAAGAACATCATCCAGAACCACAGGAAAGCTGGCTGAGTGGAAATTCTACAACTAGAAGGAAAGAGAGGGGCTCACAGAGACCCAGAGGAGCTGCAAAAGGCTGAGGTAGACACGCACATGTGTAGAGAGCAGGTGCCTGAGTGCCTGTCTGGCTTTCTCTGGCGAGAGGGAGACGGAGACTCCAAACTGCACTGAACCTCTTATCCTACAGCACTGAACCCCAGGTCCAGCCAAAACTAAATATGGGGGGAGTTTGGACTGTGAAAAGGACATTGTATGCATATTTACTAAAAGATGCACGGAAATTTAGGGGAGCCACGAAAGGGCAGAAGTCTGGTGGCGCGCATAGCACTGCGCGCAGAAGACCGACTGCTGATTGTGCCACTGGCAGCCTCCCAACTGCGCCTCTTCTAACTCCACTAAACCCCAGTTTCGGGTGAGACCCTAGGGACCCAGACTCATACAAGTCCCAGAGCGCAGGGGAGCCAAAAAGGCAGCAGTCTAGAGGCACTGTGCGCGCACAGGGACTGCTCCAGAATTACTCACAGACACATGAGACCCAGGGGCCATGTAGGGCAGGGTCGACTGAAAGGCAAGGTGGTCCGTTAAGCCCTGAGACTCCACCCATCCCAAGCTCAACAGAGAGGCTTTTGCAGTTTTGCAAGTGTTGTATAAGGCTGAATCCAACACAGAAGTTCTCCTAGCATAGTGAAAATGCCAAAACAAAGGAAGAGATCACAAACAAAAGAAATGGAGGAAAACAAACAACTGGATATAGAGTTCAAAACCAGGGTTATAAAGTTTTACAAAAATATCCTAGAAAAGATGGATAAATTTAGTGAGACCCAAGATGAAAAAGGACCAACTAGAAATTAAACATACACTGACTGAAATAAAAAATATTACAGAGACCTAACAGCAGACTAGAAGGCAAGAATCAAGTCAAAAATTTGAAATATAAAGAACCAGAAAACACTCAACTGGAAAAGCAAGAAGAAAAAAAGAACCCAAAAATGTGAAGATAATGTAAGGAAGCCTGTGGGACAGCTTCAAGTGCACCAACATCAGAATTGTGGGGGTGCCAGAAGAAGAGAGAGAGCAAGATACTGAAAACCTATTTAAAGAAATAATGACTGAAAACTTCTTACATCTGGTGAAATAGACTTATAAGTCCAGGAAGCACATACACCCCCAAATAAAAGGAATCCAAAGAGGACTACACCAAGATACATCATAATTAAAATACCAAGAGCAAAAGACAAAGAGAGAATATTAAAAGCAGCAAGAGAAAAACAGTTCATTACCTACAAGGGGGCACCCACAGGATTGTCTGCTGATTTCTCAACAGAAACTATGCAGGACAGAAGGGAGTGGCAAGAAATATTCAACGTGATGAATAGCAAGAACCTACAACCAAGATTACTCTACCAGGCAAAGCTATCATTTAGAATTGAAGGGTAGATAAAAGAGCTTCACAGATAAGAAAAAGCTAAAGGAGTTCATCAATTCCAAACCAGTATTGTATGAAATGCTGAAAGGTACTCTTTAAGAAGAGGAAGAATAAAAAGGTAAGATAAAAAATTATGAACAAATACATATCTATCAATAAGTGAATCTAAAAATTAAGTGAATTAAAAATCTGATCAACAGAATAAACTGGTGAATATAATAGAATTAGGAGCACACTCCCCTTCTGTGCTCCTATACCTATGGATGAGGTCAATGGGTGGAGGTAAGAGTACAGGGTGTGGTGGGAGCTGGGTGGAGGGGAGCTATGGAGGGGGAAAAAGAGAAACAAATGTAATAATCTGAATAATAAGGATTTAATTTAAAAAATTTTAACGGTAATAAAGAATCTACTTTGACACAGCATTATCACTTTTCAAAATGTAAGAGACCAAGCAGAGATAAAATCAAGATAGGTTGCCTCACTTTTATCTACAGAATTGTTACCATATGACCTAGCATTTCCACTCCTAGGTATATACCCAAGAGAACTGAAAACATACAGCAACAGAAGAACTTATACACAAATGTTCATAGCAGCATTATTCGTAAGAGCCCAAAAGTAGAAACAAATCAAATCTCCATCAACTGCTGAATAAAATTGTGGTATATTCATATAATAGGATATTATTAGGACATAAGTACTAATACAGGGTGTAGCCCAAAACTGTACGCATGCTTTGAATATTATTAATTCCAATGGGGTAAATACGAAAAAAAACATCACTTGAGCTATCAAAAAATGTTTGCATATTACATTTTTAGGATGCTATATATGCTCAACAGATGAACCTTGAAAATATTATGCTAACTGAAAGAAAAGCATATATTATATGATTCCCTATATATGGAATGTGCAGAATAGGCAAATCCATAAATATAGAATGTAATTTCCAGTGTATTAGAGTGATGTGTAAATGAGGTAAAACAGAGGTATGGTGTTTCTTTTGGAGATGATGAAAATGTTCTGAATTACACAGTGATGATAGATGACCAATTTTTAACTATCCTAAAACCCAATGAAATGGATATTTTAAAGAGGTGACTATTATGCTATGTGAATTAATATCAATAAATGTGAATTTATCTCCACTACGCACTTATAAAAATTTCTTAATATGATGGTGGGAGATATTGCTAATAATATTCATTGGCAGCTTCAGAGCACGCTGACCAAGGCCATACAGTGCCTCACTCCATAATAAGAAACATCCATCCATCTCTAATTATTACCTGGTTTCGGTTCCTTATTGCAAACCCTCTCATTAGGACATTAATACCACAGGGCCTAACATAAAAAAATGAAGGATCTGATCTAAATAGGAATACCATGAGGAAATTACAAATGAGCAATTAGACCTATTAGAAACTTTGGTCAGTGATCTTAATAGATAACTTTTTCAGCAAAGAACAGGTAAGCATGATGAATAGAAAACATAAAAGTACAGTTTTTAATAGGAGTTAATGCCCAAACCACAGTACTAAAGCTAGATAATTTTCAAGACTAGACATTTACAAGAGTAAGATAATAGGCAGTAAATATAAGGGAGGGTGTGAGGAGAAATAAGTCATCTAAGATTAGGGTTAAAGTTTACTATTTAAAAATATATATGTGTGTGTGTGTGTGTGCATGTATATATTTTATGGATTTTTTACAGAGAGGAAGGGAGAGGGATAGAGAGTTAGAAACATTGATGAGAGAAAGACATCAATCAGCCGCCTCCTGCATTCCCCCTACTGGGGATGTGCCCACAACCAAGATACATGCCTTTGACCAGAATAAAACATGGGACTCTTCAGTCTGGAGACTGATGCTCTGTCAACTGAGCCAAACCAGTTTCGGCAGATCAGAGTTAAAGTTTAATTCCCTAAACTTCAGTAACTCTAATCCAGGATCAGGAAGAAAGCCTGAAAATAAAAGAATTAAAACTGAAACTGGGGAAGGAAGATGGCGGCCGATAGGAAGGCAGACTGCAAGATTGTGTGTGAGTAAGAAAACAAAGGAAGAGTGTGTGGTCACACGAAGAGTGTTTGTTGGTGAGTAGAGGGACACTTATACTGCAGGAAACTAAGGGGGACTATTGAACGGGGCTCCCATGACAGGGCAGCTCCCACTGCTGCTGGGTTCCTTCTCAGAGCAACCGGCTTGGAGGCTGAGACCACGCCATCTTGAAGGGGAAATTGGATGTTATCAAAAGCCTGAAAAGCCCGGGGAATCTAGAACTATGGAACCCACCGAACAGATGCAAACCCGAGAACACCAGTCCCCAAGTGGCACAAGCATGTGAATTTAGAGGAGCTCTAAACTCCCTCGTGGAAAGGTCAGATTTCATCTGGGATACCAAAGAGATCAAAGAAGAAATGTAAAATAGCATGGCAACAAATGACAACAAAAACACAATAATCCAAAATCTATGGGACACAGTGAAGGCAGTCTTGAGAGGGAAGTTCACAGCTCTACAAGCCTACTGCAAGAAACAAGAAACAATGGTAATTACCTAACCCTACAACTCAAGAGTTAGAAAGAGAGCAACAAGAAAAGCCCAGTGTAAGCAGAAGGAAAGAAATAATGAAGATCAGGACAGAGATAAACGACATGAGACCAAAGAAACAATACAAAAGATCAACAAAACCAAGAGCTGGATCTTTGAAAGGATAAACAAGATTGATGAACCTCTAGCCAGGCTCTCCAAGAAGCAAAGAGAGAAGACCCTAATAAACAAAATCAGAAATGAAAGAGAAGAAATAACAACAGACCCCACCAAAATACAAAGGATCGTTAAAAGATACTTATGAACAACTCTATTCCAACAAACTGGACAACCTGGAGGAAATGGATATATTCCTAGAAAAATATAACCTTCCAAAACTCAATCAGGAAGAATCTAAACATCTCAATAGGCCAATAACTATGGAAGAAATTGAAGCAGTCATCAAAAAGCTCACAGCAAACAAAACCCTGGGGCCAGAGAGCTTTACAGGGAGTTTTACCAAACATTCAAGGAAGAATTAAAACCTATCCTCCTCAGACTAATACAGTAAATTCAAGAGGAACACTTCTAAGGTCCTTTTATGAAGCCAACATCACCCTAATACCAAAACCAGATAAAGACAATACAATGAAAGAGAATTACATACAGGCCAATATCTGTCATGAACATAGATGCCAATATCCTCAACAAAATTCTAGCAAATTGGATCTAGCAGTATATCAGAAATATCATACATCATGACCAAGTAAGATTTACCTCAGGGATGCAAGGATGGTACAATATCCGTAAATCAATAAACATGATACAGCACATAAACAAATTGGGAGATAAAAATCACAGTCATATCAATTGATGCAGAAAAAGCAATTGACAAAATCCAACACCCTTTCTTGATAAAAACTCTCAAGAAGCTGGGAATAGAAGGATCATACCTCAACATCATAAAAGCTATATATGATAAACCCACATCTAACATCATACTCAATGGGCAAAAACTAAAACCATTTCCCCTAAGAACAGGAACAAAATAGGGATGCTCACATAGTACTGGAAGTATTAGCCATTGCAATTAGACAAGAAGAAGAAATAAAAGGCATTCAAACTGTAAAAGAAGTAAAGCTGTCCTTATTTGCAGATGACATGATGTGTACATAGAAAACCTGAAAGACTCCATCAAAAAACTAATAGACTTAATAAATGAATTTGGCAATGTAGCAGGATACAAAATTAATGCCAAGAAATCTATGGCATTTCTATACACCAATAGTGAACTTACAGAAAAGAGAGACTAAAAAAGCAATTCCATTTACCATTGCCCCCCAAAATTAAAATACCTAGAAATAAACTTAACTAAGGAGGTAAAAGACCTATACGTGGAAAACTACAAAACGCTGAAAAAAGATAGAGGAAGATGTAAACAGATAGAACATATCATGTTCATAGATTAGGAGAATCAACATCATTAAAATGTCCATACTAGCCGAAGCTGGTTTGGCTCAGTGGATAGAGCGTCAGCCTGCAGACTGGGGGCTCCAGGGTTTGATTCCAGTCAAGGGCATGTACTTAGTTGCGGGCACGCCCCCAGTCGGGGGTGTGCAGGAGGCGGCTGGTCAATGTCTCTCTCTCATCGATGTTTCTGACTTTCTATCCCTCGCCCGTCCTCTCTGTAAAAAATAAATAAAATATATATTTTTAAAAATGTCCATAGTACCCAAATCAATCTATAGATTCAATGCACTCCCCAATGGCATATTTCACAAACTATAAAGAACTCTCCAAAAATTCGCCTGGAATAAAAAAAGACTCCAAATAGCCACAGCAATCCTGAAAGAGAAGTACAAAGTAGGTGGGATCTCAATACCAGATTTCAAGGGGTACTACAAAGCCAATGTTCTCAAAACAGCCTGGCATTGGCACAAGAACAGACATATAGACCAATGGAATAGAATAGAGAATCCAGATATCGAACCAAACCATTATGCTCAATTAATATTTGACAAAGGAGGCATGAACATACAATGGAGTCAAGACAGTCTTTTCAATAAAACTGAGAAAATTGGACAGATACATGCAAAAAAAATGAAACTTACACCTTACACAAAAATAAACTCCAAATGAATATAGGACTTAAACGTAAGACGGAAACCATAAAAATACTAGAGAAATCCACAGGCAGAGAAATCTTAGACATATGCCGAAGCAATTTCTTCACTGATACCTCTCCTAGGGCAAGGGAAGCTAAAGAGAAAATAAACAAATGGGACTACATCAAAATAAAAAGCTTTTTCACAGCAAAAGAAACCATCAACAAAACAACAAGAAAATCTACAGTAAGGGAGAACATATTTGCAAATATTATCACTGATAAAGGTTTAATCTCCAACATTTATAGGCAATTTATACAACTTAATAAAAGAATATAAATGATCCAATAAAAATGGACAATAGAGCAAAATAGAATCTTTTTGAAAGAAGACAGAAGGAAGGCCAAGAGACATATGAAAACATTCTCAAAGTCATTAATTATCCGAGAGATGCAAATCAAAATGACAATACAGTACCACCTTACACCTGTCAGAATGGCAATCATCAACAAATCAACAAATGACAAGTGCTGGCGAGGATACAGAGAAAAAGGAACCCTTGTGCACTGCTGGTAGGAATGCAGACTGGTGCAGCCACTGTGGAAAACAGTATGGAGTTTCCTTAAAAAACTAAAAATGGAGCTCCCATTTGACCCAGTAATCCCACTTCTAGGAATATATCCCAAGAAACTAGAAACACCAATCAGAAAGAATATATGCACCCGTAAGTTCATAAAAGCACAATTCACCATAGCTAAGATCTGGAAACAGCCTAAATGCCCATTAGCAAATGAGTGGATTAGAAAGCTATGGTACATCTACACAATGGAATACTACACTGCTATAAAAAAGAAGGAATTCTTACCATTTGCAGCAACATGGGTGGACCTGGAGAGCATTATATTAAGTGAAACAGCCAGGCAATGAAAGAAAAATACCATGATCTCACTCATGTATGGAAAATAAAGAACATTATAACTTGATGAACAAAAAAAAAAGATAGAGGCAGTAAAGCACTGAACAGACTGTCAAATTACAGCAGGAAGGCTAGGAAGTGTTGCTGGGGCGGCGGGGAGGGGAGATCAAAGGACTTGTATGCATGTATATAATCACAACTAATGGACACAAAATACTGGGGGGATGGGTTGAGGTCATGCGACAGGGTGTAGGGGAGGCTGGGGGAAGGTCAATGCAGGGGTGGGGGACAGAATTGAAGCTGCTTCTCTGAATTTGCAATTCAATGTATATTACACCACAGGACTCGGTAAAAAGGACTCATTATCTCTGTGATTAGATGTACAGTCTAATACCTACTCAGCCATTTTACCCATGTTCATTAATTGATGATTATTTTCAATGAATCATAAAGATATTGGTACTTTATACTTTTTATTTGGTGCTTGGGCGGGTATAGTTGGTATCGCACTAAGTTTATTAATCCTGGCTAAATTAGGTCAACCAGGTGCTCTACTAGGGGATGATCAGATTTATAATGTAATAGTTACTGCTATATGTAATACTTTAAAAAATAAAAAAAATAAAAAACTTAATATCTGATCGTGGGTAAGTTAGTAAATGTGTCCTTAAAAGTTTTAGTACATTTCTCTGGAGAAATGAGTTGGAGGTTATGTCTGCTACCAAACATTCAGATTCCTTGCAACATTCTAACACTGTTCTAGAATTGGTCCTGAAAAGCCAGACTTTCACTACTACAAAGATAAATGTACCCCAAGAGCATGATTTTGTCTTCATATACCTCTTTGTAATGATAAGCTGTGCTGCTCTTTCATACAACATGTGAAATCAAACAAACAAAAAGCCCAGATCTCAATCATAAGAACTACTACCTATTTATATACAATTTTCAAAATTCCTACAGTATTTAAAAAAGCACAAACTCATGATCTAGATTTTTCATAACTAAAAATACTGCATAAATATAATCTAGAATTGGTTCCTAAACTATTTTTTAAAATGGGCAAAGGACTTACCTAAATAGACACTTTTTCAAAATAGAAGGAATGCAGATAACAAGTTATACTAAAAAGCCACTGTAATCAAAACATCCTGGTTCTGACACAAGAACAGACATATAGATAAATGGAACAGAACAGACAGCAGAAATCGACCCAAGCCATTATCCTCAATTAATTTTTGACAAATACATGCAAAAAAAATGAAACTAGACCACCAACTTACACCATATACAAGAATAAACTCAAAATGGGTAAGACTTCTACTTAAAAATCATAGAAGAAACCATAGGCAGCAAAATCTCAGACATCTCTCATAGCAATATGTTTATAGATACATCTCTTAGGGCAAGGAAACTAAGGAGAAAATAAACAAATGGGACTACATCAAAACAAAAAGCTTCTGCACAGCAAAGAAGCCACCAACAAAACGAAAAGGGAGCAAATGTATGGGAGAACATATTTGGCAATGAAACATCTGATAAAGGGTTAATATCCAAAATATGTAAGAAACTCATACAACTTAATAAAAGGAAGACAATCCAACTTAAAAATGGGCAAAGGATCCAAATAGACACTTGCCCAAAGTGGACATACAAATGCCCAAGAGAACAATGAAAAAATGCTCAAAGTCACTAATCATCAGAGATGCAAATTAAAATAAGGTATTACCTCTCACCTGTAACAATGGCTACCTTAACAAATCAACAAATGACAAGTGCTGGTGAGGATATAGAGAAAAGGGAACCCTAGTATACTGCTGATGGGAATACAGACTGGTGCAGCCATTATGGAAAACAGTATAGAGTTTCCTCAAAAAATTAAATATGAAACTGCCATTTGACCCAGTGCTCTCACTTCTAAATATATCCTAAGAAACCCGAAACACCAATCAGAAAGAATGTATGCATCCCTCTGTTCATAGCAGCACAATTTACGATAGTTAAGATCTGGAAACAGCCTCAGTGCCAATCAATAGATGAGTGGCTAAAAAAGTTGTGGTACATTTACACCATGGAATACTATGCAGCAGAAAAAAAGGTAGGATCTCTTACCTTTGAGACTGCATGGATGGGTCTGGAGAATATTATGCTAAGTGAAATAAGCCAGTCAGAGAAAGACAAGTATCATATTATCTCACTAATATGGGGAATCTAATGGAAAAAAAGTAAACTGATGAACAAAATAGATCCAGAGACATAGAAGCATGGAACAGAATGGAGGCTCAGAAGGAAGGCAGAGGAAGGTGGGCAGGTGGAAAGTGATCAACCAAAGAACTCGTATGCATGTATGCATAATCCATGGACTATAGACAGTAAGGTAGTGTGGGCGGGGGGGGGGGCAGGGAACAGGCTAGAAGAGGTCAATGGGGGATAAGGGGGACATATGAAATACTTTCAACAATAAAGATTTTAAAATAAGATATTTTAGAATCTATAAGTCAAAATAAGCCAAAATTTTAAATAAAAGATGTGACAGTGTGACAACTTTCAAACCACGGTCACACTCTAAAAAGAGTTTACTAGTATTTTGTCCAGCAGAAACTTTATTGAGACACAAAGAAGGTATTGTCAATCTGTATAATAATCTTAAAGGAAAAGTAAGAATTTTAGCTACTTGTAAGAATTAATTAAAATGGAATTATGAAGTCACATTAACTATCCTAGATGATAACTCTTTACTTTGAAAATGAATCACAAGTATTGTTTCATTATGACTGTTATGCTTTCATAAACTAATGTTTTTCTTTGTGTTAAAGATGGATATGTAGAAACACATAAGTAGAATCTTTATGATATAAAGAACTATAATTCAACAACAAATAAATTCAATTAAAAAATGGGCAAAGGACTTGAGTAAATACTTCTTCAAAGATATACAAATGCCACCAAGCATATGGAATGATCATTAATCAGCAGGAAAATCAAACCAAAACAACAAAATAGCACCTGGCACCCATTACAATGGCTATTTTTTTAAAAAGTATTGGTGAGACTGTGGTGAAACTGATGGACTGTTGGTGGACATATAAAATGATACAGCCACTATGAAAAAGAGTCAGTTCCTAAAATTTGAATTACCATATGACCCAGTTATTCCACTTATGGGTATATACTGAAAGAATTGAAAATAAGATCTCAAAACAGATATGTATAACTCATGTTCATAGAAACATATTCACAATAGCCAAGAAGTGGAAGCAACTTAAGTGCCCACTGATGAAAAACAATTGTAGTTTATACATACAATATATTATTCAGCCTTAAAAAGGCAGGAAATTTTATACATGCTACAACATGGATGGACCTTGAAAACATTATGCTAGTTGAAGTCAACCACAAAAAGATAAATATTGTGACTCCACACTTAAATGAAGTGTCTAGAGTAGCCGAAGTCATAGAAATAGAAAGTAACTAGAATTGTGCTTACTAGCAAATATTTTGTTGTTTCGTAAAAATCAATGCAAATAACATAGTTGGACATACTATTTTATGCACACATGCAAATATTTTAAAGATCCCTAGAAGTTGACATATTGTGTCAAAGAATATGCCCATTATCAATTCTATTAGAAGTGGACAAACTGCCTTCCAAAAAAGACTTCACCAATTTACGATCTATCAACAGATCCACAATATCAGTTTTTCTATAACCTTGCCAACATTTGTTATTAATTTCTAAATTGCCACGATTAACAACTTTTGAATTTTACCAAATTTGGTAGAATCTGGTAGATTCCTCCAAAAGTTAATAATGGACTCAAAAGTTAATGTTGACTATTTGTATTTTCCCAATTATTGGAGAGATTACTGACTTTTCTTCCTGTGTTATTTGCATTTTGCCTTCGGGTAATTATGAGTCATAGCATATGCTCATTTTTTTTTGCTCTCAAAAAAATTTAAAATATTTTTTATTGATTTCAGAGTGGAGGGAAAGGGAGAGATAGAAATGTGATGATGAGGCACTTAAGTTGCTTCCACTTCTTGGCTATTGTGAATATGTTTCTATGATCATAAGTTACACATATCTGTTTTGAGATCTTATTTTCAATTCTTTCAGTATATACCCATAAGTGGAATAACTGGGTCATATGGTAAATCAAATTTTATGATGAAAGAGAATTATTGATTGGCTATCTCCCACACACCCCATATTCGGGACTGAGCCCACAACCCAGGCAGGTACCCTTGACCAAACTCAAAACCAGGACCCTTCAGTCCACAAGCTAATAATACTCTACCCACTGACCCAAACTAGCTAGGACACGTGCTCATTTTCTACTGGAGCGTTCTTTTTATTGATACATAGAGGTTGCTTAAGTATGTTAGATAATAATCCTCTATCTGTTAAATGTGTCAAGATACTTCATTGCTCATCTTTGCATTATAGATTTTAAAAATAATTTTATAAGATCACACCTGATCTTAATTTTGTTTGTGCTTGAAGTATGTTAGGAGAAAAGGCATTGATGTTACTCTCTAAATGTTTCATCAGTCTCTTTAAATTGGCAATTTGACTCCTTCTAAATTTCATAAAAAAAATTTACCCAGATATGATGGCTATGACATTTTTGTTTTGTTGATCCTCTTTAGGATATTTTTTCCACTTATATTTTTAGAGACTAAAAGGGATGGAGGGAGAGGGACAGAGAGAAACATCATGTGAGCAAGACACATGGTTGCCTCCCGTATGCACCTGACTGACACCCAGGAGGGTTTGAACCTGAAACCCAGGTACTTGGGAATCAAACCCTCAACCCTTTGATGTGCGGACCAATGTTGTAACTACTGAGCAACACCAGCCAGGGCAGCTATATCATTTTTGAACTTATTTTAAAAGAAAAAGAAGAAGTCTTATGATTCAGCCACCATTTTATATTACAAAGATAAGTCTAGCAAATGGTCTTCTCCTGAATCACTTTGTGAAGTGGCCAATCTTAGAGACCAGCTAATGAGGCCATTAGTATGACAATATTTCATAAGCTTGACATCTTTGAGGCATACAACAGTTTAAGTCTTAATATTTAATATGTAGTGTGGACACACTGGCAATCTCTAGGATTAAATTATTTTAGACCACGTCTCCTATAACCAAATATTATACTCAAATTATTCTACTGGCTAGAATATTTCATGAATCAGAAGACCAAATCAACTTTCACTTGTGGAAAGCTGACTTAGCATTTATTCTAAAACAAATTCCTTGTTTGTTGTTTTAATACTTTATAAATTCACCAACAGCCCTAATTAGTTATTTCTATAATGTTCTTTTTGATTGCTCTTGTTTACTTAATGCTGCTAATTGCTGTTCCCTTAAGTCTCTTCATTATTTCCACCAGTATTTGTTTGTTCAGTGGGGTTTTCTCTATTTGTTAAAGTACTCCCACCAGACTTACCCTATCCTTCTGGGCTCATTTTGAAGGTCTTCTTATAAAGCAAGATTCCTAACAATATGTAAGTTTTCCCTTTTAAGAATCCACATTGGACATTATGTTAACATACTTAAAGCCTCTGAACTGTATACTTAATAATAGTTAAATTTTGTTATGTACATTTTACTGCAATAAAGAAGTTGTAATAACAAAAAATAATCCTCATGGCACCAAAACCGGTTTGGCTCAATGGCCAGAGCGTTGGCCTGTGGACTGAAATGATCCAGGTTCGATTCCAGTGGAGGGCACATCCCCCGTTGGGGTGTGCAGGAGGCAGCTGATCAATGTTTCTAATTCTCCATCCCTCCCCCTTCCTCTCTGTAAAAAAATCAAAAAAATATATTAAAAAAAAAAAAAGAAGAATCCTCATGGAATTCTGTCCCATAATACTATGTTTAGTTTTGCATGTATTTGCTTCCATCTTCAGTTCTCCATCTCTATTGAAAATTCCCTCAGAAAAGGGTCATAAAGCCCCAGTGCCACTGAAATAGGGTAGATTTACCAGAAAACTCAGAATCACTCTTTGAAATGAAGCAAACTCAGAGTAATTCTATGTATGACGCACTCCAACTCTGATGTTAAAGAAAAATAGGTGATCATCCTATCGAATAAGAGAGTAATATGCAAATTGACCATACCTCCCACACACCCACAAGCCATGCACACCAACCAATCAGAGCAAGTATGCAAATTAATCCAACCAAGATGGATACGGCCCCTGAGAGAGCAGGAGAGGCTTGGGTTGCCCCTGGTGATGGAGGAAGCCAAGCTTTCCGGCACACCCAGTTGGGCCCAGGTCTCCGCTTAAGGCAACAAAGTGTCAATGGCTGTACAAGCAGAAGGCTTGGCCCGCTCTAGGCTACAAAGTTTCAATTGTAGAAAATAAATAAACCCCAGATACCAGGGCCTCTGCTTGTGTCACCAGGGACGTGGCAGGCCTGCAAACCACCAGAGGCCCCTCACCCAGGCCACCCCATGCCCCAAACATTGATCTGGGACACCCTTCAGGGAAACCAGCTGGCCCCCACCCGTGCACAAGGTCTCTATCCTATCTAATAAAAGAGTAATATGCAGATTGATCATCACTCCAACACACAAGATGACTGCCCTCATGTGGACACAAGATGGCCACCAGAAGATGGCCAGCAGTGGAGGGCAGTTGGCAGGGACCAGGCCTGCAAGGGAGGGCAGTTGGGGGTGATCAAGCCTGCATGGAGGGCAGTTAGGGGTGACCAGGTCAGCAGAGGAGGGAAGTTGGGGGTGACCAGGCCTGCAGGGAAGGGCAGTTGGGGGGAGACCCAGGCCTGCAGGGAAGGGCAGTTAGGGGTGACCAGGCCCACAGGGTAGGGCAGTTAGGGGCAATTAGGCTGGCAGGGGAGCAGTTAGGCATCAATCAAGCTGGCAGGGGAGTGGTTAGGTGGTGGTCAGGTTGGAAGGCAGAAGTAGTTAGGGGCAAACAAGAAGGCAGGCTGGTGAGCAGTTGGGAGCCAGCAGTCCTGAATTGTGAGAGAGATGTCCCAGATTGGAGAGGGAACAGGCTGGGCTGAAGGACATCGCCATCCCCCAATCACAAATTTCATGCACCGGACCTCTAGTCCTGTATAATAAAAGCCTAATATGCAAATTGTCCCCTCGGTAGTTAGACCACAAGTTCAACTGCTAGCTACAATGTGCACTGACCACCAAGGGGCAGCGCAGAACATGGCAGGCGTCGGCAATGTGGTGGAGGCCCTGCCAGCCCTGACAAGAGTGGGACCGCAGGACCACAGCAAGATGGTGGAGCAAGTGAGCAGGCTATGCCAGGTCGAGGCGAATGCCTGATCGCTCTGCAGGCAGAGAGAGACCATTAGCAGCAACAGGGAGCGAGGAAGCCAGGTGGGGGGCCCAGCCCCACAGGTGGGATGGTGGAACAGGTGAGGGGGCGGCGCCAGGCCAAGGCGGGGTGCCAGGAAGGGCAACCGGGCCTCAGGGTCGCAAAGTTGGAGGCACAAGCTGGGACCTGATCTCTGCAGACCACACCAAGAGACCCCCACCCACGCACGAATTCGTGCACTGGGCATCTAGTTTAATACCTTTATATAACTTTTGTATGCAAAAAGAAACCTATTCATCTTACTTTTACATATTAAATTAGTGCTAAACTGTACTCTCAACAGAAAATTTTAGGTTTCAATTAAGTTGTTACATTGATAGAGCAGACTTTAAAACCACTGGAAAGAACACACTGTTTATCAAAATACACTGACAAGTTTGCAGAGATGAAGCCACCTCTTTATCACACCTTGTGATTAAAAATAATATATGCTCAGCATTTTAAAAAAATATTAGTAGACCTGGGACACTAACATGTTCAATCCACACTCAACTATAAGGCAAAAGATTCTGACAAACAGTTGACAGCCTGTAGAAATGTTAAATTCTATGGTGACAAGCAACCACTTATTTCAAAAGTTCTCCTCACCCCCTCAGCCTTTCTTTCCTCCCTCCCAACCCCAGAATTAGGAATGGATGATCATGCTGCCGGTGCCCATAATGACTGCACTGAGAGAGGCAGACCCTTCCATAAACATTTAAACAAGCTCCCCACCTAGATCAACTCCACACATTTAATTAAAATACCCATTTCACTGGCAGATTAGTTAATTCAGCCTGGAATGTGAAAGTGAGATAGTATATCAATTCTGATAATTCTGAGCTCTTCCTCTAATCTGAGATAAAGTGAATGAGACAGGGTGGTCACCATATGAATGAATGCCTTTATTTGACATGTGCAGAGAAAGATAACAGCAAAAAAGCGGGTGCACAGAGAAGTAAAGGCAAATATCCAAGAAGCCCTAAAGAGACAGAGAAACTGATAAATATGGAGAATCACAGAAAGATAGCATGGAATGAAAAGTCACCTAGGTTGGGGATGGCTTTAACTTTTGTTTCCTGTCCTTCAAGCAGCTCCAGGTTAGTATTCTCTTACAATAAAGGTATTTTTCCATTTAAAGTAGTTTGGAAGTACAGAGCAACCAAAAAATCTACACCGACAAGTAATTTTTCTGTAATGTTCACAGTATTTATGCCCCCCCTCCTTTATTGACTCTTTCCCCAAAAAAGAATATAACTGTTGGCTTAGGCAACATCATGTAATAGAAAGGGGATCTACTTTGATAATTGGTACAAACTCAGCTCTGCCAACTTCTAAATATAAAACCTATGACAAGCTCCTAAAGTTCTAAACAGATTTAATGTTTCTTTTAACCATATGACTTATGAGTAAATCCACTGTACACATGTGAGGAGATATCCAGAAAAGTTATTCTCTATGTTTTTGTAGCATGGGATCTAAAACTTCTTCCTTTTCCTATAGTTCTGGTCCCAAATGTGTGTAATCTCAAAACCTCTAAGATCATTTCTTCGAAAACTCAAATTTGCTGAGGAATCCAAACTAAGCAAGAGGCCTGGTATTATAACTAGAGCCCAGTGCATGACATTCATGCACTGGGAATGGAAAGATGGCTGAGAGGCAGTCCTTCAGCCCAGCCTGCACCCTTCAGGACCCCAGGAGCCAAGACTGCAGTAGGACATCCTTACTGCTGCTGCTGAGGTAGGAGAGGCTCCCGCCACCACCGCTGTGCTCGCCAGCTGTCAGCCCAGCTTCTGGCTAAGTAGCGCTCCCCTGTGGGAGAGCACTGACCACCAAGGGGCAGCTCCTGTATTGAGCATCTGCCTCCTGGTGGTCAGTGCACATCATAGTGACTGGTCATTCTGCCTTTTGGTCGATTTGCATAATATCCTTTTATTATACAGGAGGATTTCCTCAAATCCTAAAGATTTTTTTAATTTAATTTTTTGCAGGGCACTTTTAACAGAAGCCAATGAAAAACACTGATCTCACCATCTAAGAACACCATACACAGATAAAGTACTACTTTATACACCTGGGATAAAGTCAAATTACCAGGTTTAAGAACACGGACCATATGGCTTAAACTTGATTTTTAAAAGATCCTTTCTTCCTACCAATCAAATCATACACTGTAAGACTAAACAACTATCTATACTTATAAAAGAGTAATATGTTAATTAGACCAGACATCTTTTGGACGTCCTTCCAGACAAAGCCATAGGGGCCAAGGCAGAGGCAGTTAGAGGCGATCAGGCCAGCAGGCAGAGGCTGTCAGGGGTGATCGGGTAGTCAGGCAGGGGAGCGGTTAGGAGCCAGCGGACTTGGATTGCAAAAGGGATATAAGACTGACAATTAGGCCCAATTCTTGTGGGATCAGGCCTAAATTGACAGTTGGACATCTCCCAAGGGGTCCTGGATTGGAGAGTACAAGCTGGGCACTGGGCCTCTAGTGCTATAATAAGACATCAAAACACTTCTCACCAGCGTTAACCGGTTTGGCTCAGTAGATAAGAGTGCCAGCCTGCAGATTGAAGGATCCCAGATTCGATTCTGGTCAAGGGCATGTACCTTGGTTTTGGACACATCCCCAGGTTATCAGTCTTTCTCTCACATCAATGTTTCTAATTCTCTATCCCTCTCCCTTCCCCTCTGTAAAAAAATATATATATATATATATATATAAAATCAGTAAGAAATACTTAAAAACACTTCTCACTCAAACATTCGGGAATGTAGAGGCCAATTTCATATTTATCATATACTTAGTATGTATGTTTTTCTCCCATAGGGAACTCCCTCCTATTATTTGGGTATATGGACTTTGCTTATTTTATATACCACCAACTTGTTCCTTACAACTAAAACCCACAGTTCTTATCATCTTTATGCTTTTGCAAGTACTGTTTGTTTTCTATATCTGAAATTCCTTTTATCCTATTCCATCTGACAAATTCTTCCTTCAAGAATTTAGCCAAATGGGGCTCTTTTTATTTATTTATTTTCTCTTGACCATCTCTACAGATGTCCCCATCTTCCCACCTCCATCCAGTCCCTGCCCCACCCCAGCCTTCACACACTATTATCTGTATTCATGGGCTATACATACATGCATGTAAGTTCTTTGGTTAATCTCTTCTCATCCACTCCCCCAAACCCTTTCTCTCTGAGATCTGTTAGTCTATTCCATGTATCTGTGTCTCTGGACCTATTTGTCAGTTTATTTTGTTCTTAAGATACAACATATAAGTGAGATCATGTGATATTTGTCTCTTTTATTTCACTTAGCATAATAATCTCCAGGTCCCTCCATGCTGTTAGAGGGCAAGAGGTCCTTTTTTAAAGTTGCATTTAAGGCCCGGTGCACAAAATTCGTGCATGGGGGAGGGGAGAAGGGGGTATCCCTCTCCAATCTGGGAGCCCTCAGGGGATGTCTTACTGACGGCTTAGGCCCACTCCCCATGGTTCTCTGCTCTCTGTGGACCTGCCTCTGGTGTCTGCTCTGCAGAGCCCTGCTTGCCCCTCGCTGTGGCAAGGGCTAAAAGGACTGGGGCTGAGGGAACTGGGCACTGCCATCTTTGTGACAGAGAGATGGTCAATTTGTATATTCCAGCTTTATTAGCTAGGATCGTATTCCATTATGTATATATATCACTGCTTTTTTATCCACTGATGAGCACTTGGGCTGTTTCCAGATCTTAGCTATTCTACGTAAGGCTGCTATGAATATAGGAAGTGCATATATTCTTTCTGATTGGTATTTTGGGATTTTAGGATATATTCCCAGAAGTGGGATTGCTGGGTTAAATGAAAGTTCCATTTTTAATTTTTTAAGGAAACTCCATACTGTTTTCCACAGTGGCTGTACCAGTTTGCATTCCCACCAGCAGTGTTTTTAGGGTTCCCTTTTCTACACATTCTTGCCAGCAAAGAAATCATTATCAAAATGAAAAGGAAAACCATTGCATGAGAGAACATATTCACCAGTGATACATCTGATAAGGGGTAAACTTCCAAAATACATAAAGAACTCAAACACCTCAACAAAAGGAAGACAAACAATTATGTACATGTATATGTATATGCATATGTATATATACAAAGGACCTAAAGACACTTCTCCAAAGAGGACATACAGATGACTAATAGACAAATGAAAAAATGACCAACAATTTATCATCAGAGGATGCACATTAAAACTACAATGAAGTATCACCTCACACCTGCCAAAATGGCTATCATCAATAAATCAACAAAAAACAAGTACTGATGAGAATATCCAATAGGGCCTCTTTGCATAAACTGTCTGATTTTTCAGGCAGATTTAGTCTCTTTTTTAAAAATACATATTATTTTTTTTATTGATTTTTTACAGAGAGGAAGGGAGAGGGATAGAAAGTCAGAAACATCGACGAGAGAGAGACATCGATCAGCCAACCCCTGCACACCCCCTACTGGAGTTGTGCCCGCAAGCAAGGTACATGTCCCCGACCGGAATCGAACCCGGGACCCTTCAGTCCGCAGGCCGACGCTCTATCCACTGAGCAAAACCGGTCTCGGCAGATTTAGTCTCTTTTTTGCCACTATGATTTCAATCTTGAATACATTTACATTAGAGCAGCGGTTCTCAACCTGTGGGTCGCAACCCCTTTGGGGGTCGAACAACCCTTTCACAGGGGTCGCCTAAGACCATCGGAAAATGCAGATATTTAACATCACGATGCATAACAGTAACAAAATTTCATGGTTGGGGGTCACCACCACATGAGGAACTGTATGCAAGGGTCGCGGCCTTAGGAAGGTTGAGAACCACTGCATTAGAGTAATATGATATCTTGAATTATTACTGAATATCTTCTACATACTTCTATGTGAAAAGCTTCACATACATATTATCTTGATAGATATTATATCACAAATTTCCCCAGATAACCTGCTTATATCACAGCAAGGCTAGGATAGAAATTAATTCCTGTATGGCTCCAAACTTTGTTGTCTTCTTACTAGCCTAGGCTTTTGGAACCCAAGTCCTTGAGAACCTAAGAGCTACGAACATTTTTCTACTCCATGCTGCCCCCACCCAACCCCCTCTCCAATGGGCTTACACACAAAGTATTATGTATAAATTGAAAGGATTTACCAATCCCCTGCAGGGTATCTACTGCCCCCAGGAAAATTTCCTGCTGCTTCTCACAAATGAATTCATAGCAGGTAAACAGACTATCATATTTTCAATTGCCAATTCTAAACACAGTGCCTAGGCCCTAGTGGGCATTGAATGAATACCTTTTGTGTGAATGGCGGATGGTAGGATCCAAAAAAAGATAAGAGCTCATTTTTGCATTGCTTTGGAGTCTATCAGGGTAGCTACTTAAATGTTAAATAGCTTTTCAAGTGTAGGTTATATTTAAAAACAGTCATTACAGGAAATGTAGATACAGTGGTACCTCAAGATACGAGTGCCCTAACATACAAAATTTTTGAGATACGAGCCGTCGAGCGAGCGATTTTTGCTTTGAAATACGAGCAACATTTGAGATAGGAGTAATCGCTCTGATCGGCCGGCTGCACACGACCCACCAGTTTACCGCAACTCGAGCATCTCATAGTTTCCCACGCCTCAAGGTTACGGAACGAATTAAACTCGTATCTCGAGGTACCACTGTATTAGCATATACCCCCAAACCTGAAATTAACAGGACCCACACTATATGCTCCATGAAAAACTTTTAGGGAGTAACTATGTATATCTGCCATAAGCTAGTTCATAGACACTATAATATTGTACAAATGGGAACAAGATTTTATGTGATTTCACAGGGAGGAAGACTATTGATTGCATAAATTTAAAATATTTAAATACTACAGGAAGTGTAAAATGCTACGAGAGAAGTTTTAGTTGGAAGAGATTAGAGGTTTAGAACAACTGGTTATCACTGAACATGCCTTAGCACATCAGTCTTCTACTCAATTCTAATTAAAGGTTCTTCCCCCATGGTATTAAATATCAAATTTTACAATGGAGAACCAGAGCTTTAAGATAACTGGGCTAAAATATTTATGCCAGAAAGTGAGAATTAGATTGTTGCTTCTGACTTCTCTGTGTATGTGGTAAAGTCATTCTAAATTTTTAGTGTTCTGATTCAAAGTACTGTTCTATAAAGTAGAAAAAAAAATTTCCCAAAGGGAAAATGTATGTTCAACAGTACAACCACAGATAAGCAAGATTTAATTCACTCAGTAGATTTGCTTGAAAGACAAGAAATGGCTTATTCCAAAAGGTAAGAGAGGATACATACTGCAGAGTATAGGAATTTTAACAATGGAAAGATGATGTGAACCACTATGTTAAGAAGGCTCTGGAATGCCAGGCTAAGAAGTATAGACTGTATCTTACTGGCCTATATGCTAAACTAGGGCAAAACTTTCAAAATTGGAGATACAGAAGAAAGAAAAATTGAGACAGGCATACAATTACAGTTTCAAAAGAGCAGAGCTTGGATCTGATGCTTTGAATTGGTTTAAGCATTTAAAATTCCAATTATGTAAATGGTCAAAGGGAGCTTTGAAGGTTCTTTTGAAAATATTTTTTAATAATAAAAACAAGAGGGAATAAGGACATATGTAACACCTTAATCAATAAAGAAATTTTAAAAAAATAAAAGTAAAAAACATAATAATAAAAACAAAACCATAGGTTTCCAATATAGCCCTTTGTGAATATATTAAAAAAACATAGAACTAAACAAATCTGATTTTTCAACCAGTAAGTAGTCTTTCCTTTACTACACACTTCAAAGCAGTTATTTTAGGACTGGATGAGGTAAGAAACTAGAGGCAAGAGAAAAATAACAGCTATTTCTGTAACCATTTCCCAAATTCCCACGTTACAAAATAACATAATTTTTTGAAGAAATTCCAGTAATATGATATTTGGATTTTATTAATTCAACCTAAAATCTAAAATTAAGTCCTAGTTGGTTTGGCTCAGGGTGTTGGTCTGTGGACTAAAAGGTCCCGGATTCGATTCCTAGGGCACATTGCCTAGGTTATACACTTGATCCTCAGCTGGGGATGCGCAGGAGGTAGCGATCAATGATTCTCTCATCATTGATGTTTCTATCTCTCTGTCCCTCTCTGAAACCAATAAAAATGTATTTTAAAAAAATTAAAAGTGGACATTTTATTAAATTTAGTATTCTAAGATAACGTCCCCAGAGTTGGGGATATACAAGCAGTCAAATGAAGTGGTTCCCTGAATCCTTACACACACTAACCAGTGGACAGGAAAAAAATATGTATTGAACTATTTTCTATATTTATGTAGATTACAATTAATAATATGTATTTAAAAGTTTTATTGAATTCAGTCTAGCACTTTATCCTGTATTTTCTTTTTCAGTTGTATATATGAAAATATAACCACTAGTAAGCACACCTGTATGCATAGAAGGCAGAAAAGCAGTTCTCACACTGATCTAAGAGACAAGTCCTCTGGATCATTGGAGGAATCCATCTGCAGAATAAATGTCTTACAGCAGCGGTTCTCAACCTGAGGGTCGTGACCCCTTTGGGGGTCGAACGACCCTTTCACAGGGGTCGCCTAAGACCATCGGAAAATGCAGATATTTATATCATGATGCATAACAGTAGCAAAATTTCATGGTTGGAGGTCACCACCACGAGGAACTGTATGCAAGGGTCAAGGCCTTAGGAAGGTTGAGAACCACCGTCTTACAGCATTAAGCTAGCTACAATTTCTGCTCATGCAATGGCCATTAATGCCTATTAAATACCAAGCACTATATTAAGCAATGAGGACACAGAGATAATTAAGTACCAGTCTCTAGCCTCAGAGGCTTTCAGTCTGGGGAAGTAAAAATATGTAAATTTTTATAAATCTAATTAACTGAGTGCTACAAAAACATGGTAGTGTTTAACATGAAAAAAGATTAATCTATATAAATGTTAATGTCTTATTTGCAGTTTCAACCTCTCAAAAACCTTTTCTAAATTAAATGTCAAATATTGAAGGACAAATACCAGCAATATTCTAAAAGCAAATGCAATAAAAAATTCTTTAGAATTAACACTTGAGGTAAATTTTTAGTGGCTGTTTCAATGAGCAATGTCTGGAAAGTTACTTTAAAAAGTTCTCTTTTACTTGTGAAGTTAATTAAATCTGTATTTTAAAAACCCAGTGGCCCTAATGCCATGATAACAAAAGACTGGCGTGGGTGGGCAGGGTCAAACGATTTCGCATGCTGGACTTCGAGCATAAGTACGTTTAGCTGGACATCCATTAAAGGATGGATAAGAAAATCTTAACTAAACTAGTAGCAATGGGAAAGCATGAAGATTAGCTCAAATGCAAACACTGGAAAATATTTCCTATCACTCTGGCTTTGAAAGATACATGAGACATATAGCACCATATATGTAAACTTACTGAGGTATTTTACAAACTTATGAGCCCATCACAATATCATCACTACACACTCATTACGTGGCTATAATAAAGAAGACAGACAGAAAGAGTGCTAGTGAAAATGTAGAGAAATTGGTGGGAATATAAAATGTGTACTCTCCTGGTGGGAATGTAAAATGTGCAGCAGTTTTAGATAACAGTTTGGAAATCCTCAAAATGTTAAACATGAGAGTTACCATATTAACCAGTAAGTCTACTCCTAAGTATATACCCAAGATAACTAAAAACATTTATCCTAACACACTCTTGTATACAAATGTTCACCACAGTATTATTCATAAAATACTTGACCTAATGATCTTTATAGGATGTTTATTTTGTACAGTGGAGACATTAGAAGATGTAGAATACAAAATACTCCAAAGACTGTGAACAACTTCTATGTCCTTCAATAGATAAGTGAATAATCAAAATGTGGAATGTCCATATACTATTATCTATGTATAAATCTAAATATATATAAAAGACTAATATGCTAAATGTCTGACCAGTCAGTATGACGCACACTGACCACCAGGGGGCAGACACTTAATGCAGGAGCTGCCATGACATGCACTGGCCTTTACAGAGAAATGGCACTGCAGACTTAGCACCCACAAAGCAACTCGGCTTCCCCCAAGTGGGACACAGGTCCTGCTACCATCCCAGAATGACAGCCCACCAAATTGCAGTGGATGCTACTGAGACCCCATGTTGCAAAATGCAGCCCACAGCCCAGCCCAACCCAGAAACGGTGGCTGTGGGTGCCAGGTAATGACTTCATATAGCAATGCTCAGCTTCTTCTCCCCAGGAATAGGCCATCCTATAAAATAAAAGCCTAATATGCAAATTATCCCCTCGAATGGGAGTTCAACTAAGGGGCAGGGCCAGCCATCCAACAGCCTGCGGCCCCTCCCCCCAGCCAGCCCCACCTCACCAGGGTGGCAGGCAGCTAGGGGAATGGAAGCCCCAGCTGGCAACCGGCAGCCACTAGGAATCCTACCCATGCATAAATTTTGTGCACTGGGCCTCTAGTTCAACCATAAAAAGGAATTAAGTATTTTTGATCCCTGCAACACAAGGGAACCTTGACAAGATTGTATGTTAAGTAAAGAAGTCAAGTCACAAAACACATTCTGTATGATTCCATTTATATATGAAGCAATCTATGGAGATAGAAAATACATTAGTGGTTGCCCAGAGTTGGGGACAGGATGCAGGGAAGAAGGGAGAAATGACTGCTAATGGGTATATGATTTCTTTCAGGGGTAGGATAAAAATTGATTATGGTGATGGTTGCACAATTGTGTGAATATACTAAAAACTATGAAATTGTACATCTTTCAATAAATGCATTTTATGTTGGGTGAATTACATCTCAACAGAGTTGCTATTGATTTTTGAAATACCTACAAGCCACAATATTAAAGTTTAGTAATAAAAGTTAACACTTATCAAATCTGTGCAGCATTATAAGATCTAGCCAGGCTTTCAGTCTTTCCTTCTTTTCTGACATTTCAAATCCAAGTTTTAAATAAAAAACAAAAAGAAATTCAGAGGTCTTAATTAATCAAGACAAGTTATCTGTCTTTAAAAATTGTATTTGAACAGTAATTTTACCAAAAAAAGCATATACATGTAGATAATATATGAAAAATATTCTCTATCCTATCTATTTTTTTAAAGCATAGGGAGTGCTCCTTCAACCTCTAACTTCTGCCATCTACTTTCAGAATGTTTAAGTAAATAAAGGAATTTATATCCACTTTGTTTTCTCCACAACCCACTATAATCTGGTTTCTTCCCATACCCCAAACCCCAAACTGCTTTTTCTAGCCACCAAATCATCCTAGTTGGCAAATAAAATGGGTACTTTCTAAATCTCACCTTACTAGTCCTCTCAGAATTATTTGACTTTGGTAACTACTTTCGTGAAACTCTCCCAGGCTATTTGACATCCTTTGGGTTCACCTCCCTTCTTTTTGACCACACCTTCTCAGAACAATCACTGGTACTTCCTTTTGGGCCTGCTCTTTAAATGCTGATGCTCTTCAACCTAAAGTTGGTCATTCTATATACTTGTTTGGATAAGCTTACTCATTCCCATGTTGTCAACTATGTCTTACATGCTTATACAATGACTCCCAAATCTTTAACTCCATCCTGTCAGCTCTCTTGAGCACTACACATTAGGTGTGTCACAGGCACCTACCTCAGTTTTTGTTTTGTTTTAGCCCTGTCAAAGCAAGGCCTCAAAAAAGAGTATAAACTCAGAATTGTTCCTCTCCACGGAAATCTTTAGTAAAAGGCGAAAGATTTATGTGATCTGAAGAGAAACCAGAGTATGGCACCTCAGTTTTAACATATCTAATTTCCTTCCATCATGTCCTGCTTGATCCCCTCTATTTGTTACTCCCCCTTTACTCTTTATCCTACCAAATATCTCCTAATTTGAGTGACAGTAAACCTGGTAATCACACTACAATCAATACTCACTCCTTGCTGTTTTACTACCAATATCTAGTCCAGCATTGAGACTTCTTTTTTAATACTTATTAGACCCTCTATAAATTCTCTATTACTTTATTTTTTTAAATCCTCACCTGAGAATATACTTTTCACTAATTCTAGAGAGAGGAAAGAGGGGGGATGAGGGTGGGGAGAAACATTGACATGAGAAACAATGATTGGATGCATTCCATATGCACCACCCACGAGGGACTGAACCCTCAACCCGGGTATGTGCCCCAATAGAGTATCGAAACTGTGATCCCTCGGTGCACACAGGACGATGCTGAGCCACACTGGTCAGGGATCTACTAGTTTTAGTTAGGTTTATTTCAGACTCTTACCTTACTTCTTAACAATTTAACTTCCAAAATGCTATCCTTCACGTACTAATTCATCCTTCATACTGTCATTAGAATCAACTTTCTACAACACTAAGCTGTCAGATGACTGCTTACCTTTCTTAAAAAAGGCAGGGGCTCTCCAAAGACCTGTAGTAGGGTCTCAGCTTTCCTACCAGAACCTATCTGAATGATGTAATTGAAGGCTCATAGTAAAGCAGGCTAGAAAAGGAGAGGGGGTAGGGTGGCCGTGGCAGTTGGAGGTGGGGAAATACTGCTGGACTGTTGGCAACTAGCATGTCTATTTTTTTACACTACACACCTATCCACTTTTTATGTGAATCTAAGAATTGTAGTGTAGAACTATTAAAAACTACTATTACTGATATATAAAATAGAATATACCATAGATGCAACATTATTTTCTCAGCATTACCTTTAGCCTATACCAGTGGTTGGCAAACTAATTATTCAACAGAGCCAAATATCAACAGTACAACAATTAAAATTTCTTTTGAGAGCCAAATTTTTTAAACTTAAACTTCTTCTAATGATACTTCTTCAAAATAGACTTGCCCAGGCTGTGGTATTTTGTGGAAGAGCCACACTCAAGGGGCCAAAGAGCCACATGTGGTTCGCGAGCCACAGTTTGACCACGTGCCTATACCATGTATTCCCTTCCTTGTTCTCAAAGTATGGTTCAGGAATGCCAACCCAAGATCACTGGAGAGAGCCTATGACATCAAAACTCTTTTGCTAACAATACTGTTGTTTCCTCATTTGTAAATATGAGAATGCACAGATGTTAGTATAATAATTTTTTATCACTTCCACTTCCTTAGATGTGAACAGTGGAGTTTTCCAGAGGGCAATTGATACATAAATACAGTGTGAAATGTGACACTGCAACATTATGAATGTAGCAGGTATGAGAATCCAACTCTCTTCTATTAAGCCAGATATTAAATTTGCAAAAATATAAAAACAATTATTCTTCAAACTAATTTGTTTTGAATTAAAATATAGGTATACCAGTTAATATTGAATGGGCTTAATATTACTATTTTAAAGTAAATTTTTTTAAAATACTTGTAAGATTGTAAAGGACTCTTGAGACAAAAAGGTATGCGAACTACTGCGCTACTTATAGCAGACTAGAGGCCCAGTACACAAAATTTGTACATGGGGGGGAATCCCATCAGCCCAGCCTGCACCCTCTCCAATCTGGGACCCTTTAGGGGATTGTCTGACTGCCGGTTTAGGCCCGATCCCAGGGACAGTCTTTCATCCCTCTCACAATCCTGGACTGCTGGCTCCTAATTGCTTGCCTGTCTGCCTGGTTGCCCCTAACTGTCCCGTCCCCCACCCAGCCTGATCTCCCCTCACTGCCTCTGCTTGCCAACCCAATTGCCCTTAAGTGCCCCCGCCCCCCCAATCGTGGTCGCCTCCAAATACCCTCCCCCCATCCCCGCTGACTCCTATTCAGCCCACTGGTCGTCCCTTACTAATCCTCCTGCCAGCCTGGTTTCCCTACACAGCCTGCTTGTTCAGTCGTTCGGTCGTCCCTCACTAACCGCCCTGCAGGCCTGGTTGCCCCACGCAGCATGTTTGTTCAGTCATTTGATCATCCCTCACTAACTCCCCTGCCAGCCTGGTTGTAGGCAGCCATCTTCTGAGAGCATGAGGATTAATTTGCATATTACCTCTTTATTATATATTATCTATCCCTCCCTAAACATGTTCAAATTTAAAACCTTCACCCTTTTGCATGGTGTTTTGCCCCCCATTACTAGTCTAGTCCCAGCCAGGTCCTTAGGGATCTCAGATGCATCCTGGAGAAACTGGATAAAAAGAACAGAGGTTTTAAAGTTAGGCAAAATACTTCTCAGACTATTTCCTCATCTGTAAAATACATGTTATATCTATCTCAAAAATTGTTGATATGTTCAGTAAGACTCTAAAATAGCCCTAACCAGTTTGGCTCAGTGGATAGAGCATCGGCCTGTGGACTCAGGGGTCCCAGTTTCGACTCTAATCAAGGGCAGGTACCTTGGTTGCAGGCACATTCCCAGTGGGGAGTGTGCAGGAGAGAAGACAGCTGATCGATGTTTCTCTCTCATCGATGTTTCTAACTCTCTATCCCTCTCCCTTCGTCTCTGTAAAAAAACAATAAAATGTATTTTTTTTTAAAAAGACTAAAATAGGAGCCCTTGTACACTGCTGGTGAGAATACAGACTGGCACAGCCACTGTGGAGGACAGTATGGAGTTTTCTCAAATAATTAAATAGGAAACTGCCATTTGACCCAGTAATCCCACTTCTAGGAATGTATCCCAAGAAATCAGAAACACCAATCACAAAAAATATATACATAGGTTGCTCCTATGTTCATAGCAGCACAATTTCCAATAGTTAAGATCTGGAAAGAGCCTAAGTGCCCATCAGCAAATGAGTGGATTAAAAAACTGTGGTATAATCTAAACAATGGAATACTACACTGCTATAAAAAAGAAAGAACTCTTACCATTTGCAACAGCATGGGTGGACCTGGAAAGCATTATGCTACGCAAAATAAGCCAGTCAGAGAAGGATAAGTATTACATGATCTCACTCATTTGTAGAATATATTGAACATAAACTGATGAACAAAAATAGATCTGGAGACATAGAAACATCAAACAAACTGGCAAACCTCAAAGGGAAGGCAGGGGAGGGTTAAGGGTGGGGGATAAGAGATCAACCAAAGGACTTGTACGCATACATATAAACATAACCAATGGACAGACAGGGGGGTGAGGGCATGTGCTGAAAGGTGGAAGGGGCCCAGGAGAGGTCAATGGGGGAAAAAGGAGACATATATAATACTTTCAATAAAGAATTAAAAAAAAAAAGGGGGCTGCAAAATATCTGGCAGCCCTACCTGGTTTGGCTCAGTGGATAGAGTGTTGGCCTGTGGACAGAAGGGTCCTGGGTTTGATTCTGGTCAAGGGCACATGCTCAGGATGTGGGCTCAATCCTCAAGGGGGGGGCGTGCAGGAGGCAACCAATCATTGATATTTCTATCTCTCCCTTTGCCTTCCTCTCTGAAATCAATAAAAATATGAGTGTATATATATATATATAGATATATATATATCTATATATATATCTCCAATCTAATAAGAGTAATATGCAAATTGACCTCTGCTACACCAACAAGCCAGGCCCACCAGTCAATCAGAGCGAGTATGCAAATTAATCCAACCAAGATGGCTACAGCCAGAGAGAGAGCAGGAGGGAGGCTTGGGTTGCCCCTGGCGATGAAGGAAGCCAAGCTTTCCACAAACCCTGGCTGGCCACTTAAAGCAACGAAGTTTCAATGGCTATGGGAGCAGAAGGCGTGGCTCCACTCCAACGTACAACGTTTCAATTGTAGAAGATAAATAAATCCCATATACCAGGGCCTCCACTTCAGTCGGCAGGGGTGTGGGCAGCCTACAAACCACCACAGGCCCCTCATCCAGGCCACCCTACGCCCCAAAGGAACACCCACCCTGATATGGGACACCTTTCCGGGCAAACCAGCCGGCCCCCACCCATGCACCAGACCTTTATCCTATCTAATAAAAGAGTAATATGCAGATTGACCATCACTCCAACACACAAGATGACTGCTCCCATGTGGTCAAAAGATCTTGCTTCCATGTGGACACAAGATGGCCAGCATAGGAGGGCAGTTGGGAGGGACCAGGCCTAAAAGGGAGTGCAGTTGTGAGAGATCAGACCAGCAGAGGAGAGCAGCTGGGAGGGACCAGGCCTGAAGGAAAGGGCAGTTAGGGGTGACCAGGTCCACAAGGGAGAGCAGTTAGGGGCAAACAGTCTGGCAGGGTAGTAGTTAGGCTTCAATCAGGCTGGCAGGGAAGTGTTTAGGGAGTGATCATACTGGCAGGTAGATGCAGTTAGGGGCAATCTGGAAGGCAGGCAGGTGAGCAATTGGGAGTTAGCAGTCTGGATTGTGAGAGAGATGTTCGACTGCCCATTTAGGTACAATTCTACCTGTATTGGGCCTAAGGGGGCAGTCGGACATCCCTCAAGGGGTCCAAGATTGGAGAGGGAGCAGGCTGGGCTGAAGAACATTCCCCTACCCCCATGCACAAATTTCATGCACCAGGCCTCTAGTGTGTGTGCGTGTATCTCTAATATAGTGTTTAGTATATAGTAGAAAGAAAAATGTTAATTTCTGCTTGGCCAGTGTGGCTCAGTGGTTGAGCATGAACCAAGGATCACGATTTGATTCCTGGTCAAGGCACATGCTAGGGTTGTGGGTTCAATTCCCAGTGGGATGTATGGAGAAGGAAGCCAATCAATGATTCTCATTATTGATTAGTAGCCCGGTACACAAAATTGGTGCACATTAAAAGGAGATAATTAAAGGAAAGAATTTAATATTGCTCTTTGCCTTTTCTCTATAATAGAAGTGTCAGAGATGAAAGAAAATTAGTAAAATGTATATGAAAACCTTCCTGTCAGAGTCTAGGATGCACCCTGAAACCCAGAGTCAAGTCCCCGCCCACCCCATGTGCCTCAAAATTGTGTGAGACCCAGACCCACCTCTCCCCCCATTGGGCTAGATCCAGACCTGGTCAGTCCCACCAGGCAGGGGACATAGCCTCAGGTCCCTTGGCCTGGTGCCAGAACGGGGGTGTGTGACCTGAGGTCCCCCAGCCCAGACCAGGGTGGGTGGGTGTGCCTTGAGGTTCTCCGTCATGCCCTGCCAGGTGGGGGACATGGCCTGAGGTCCCCATCAAGTCCCGGCAGTCTCAGGAGGGGCACAGCCTCAGGTCCCCCAGCACTGCGATGGGGGTGCAGCCTGAGTTTCCCCAACCCAGCACTGGGAGTGCAACTTGAGGTCCCCTGCCAGACAGGGGAGTGCAGCTTCAGGTTCCCCAAGCCAGCACCGGGAGGGGGGCACAGCCTCAGGTCCCCAACAAGCCCCGCTGGGTGGGGAGTGCAGCCTGAGTTCCCCTGACCCAGCACTGGGGTGCATCTTAAAGTCCCGTCAAGCCCTGCCAAGGTGCCAGGGTGGGGGGCGCAGTCTATAGTTCCCTGTCAAGCCCCACCTGGTGCGGTGTGGGGCATGGCCTGAGGTCCCCTAGCCCAGCACCAGGATGGGAAGCACACCCATCAAGCCCACCAGGTGTGGGGCACGGCCTGAGGTCCCCTGTCAAGCCCCATGAGGACAGGGTACAGTGTAGCCTCAAGTCCCTACTGATTGCTCGTTAAGGCTCCTTATGGGAACTTGGCCTCAGTTGTGGTTGCAGCCATTGTTGTATGGAGTGATGGTAAATTAGTATATTCCCTCTTTATTAGATAGGCTGTTTCTCCCTTCCTCTCTGAAATCAATAAAAAAATATTTTTTAAAAAGAAAAATGCTAATTTCCTTTCTACTTAAAGTGATTTATAAAATCACTAACATTCTGTAGTAAAACAAAAACAATACAATAATTATTTAATCATAACAAAGCAAGCAAACTGGTTTTGAGCAGTTCTGTCAGAATTACTATTTGCGAAAACATTTTTATAGCCTATATCCCTTGAAAGTCACAACTAATGCAATTAAACTTTACCCCCGATTAAACTAATCAGAACAAATCTATATGAAATTAGACATGAAAAAGCTTTAAAAAGCCAAAGAAAATGACTGGAAACAAAAGCCCAAATACTTCTTTCCTTCTATCTCTAGTTGTCTGTAACTACAAGGATATATAGACCTTAGCACAATAATTTGTTAGATGAAATGAGTCCCATACTTCAGCTCTGTAAAGAACGTACATTATTCTTCTTTTAAATATGGGAGAACTCGGTCATTTCATTTTCTGTTAAGGGGCCTGCCCAAAGTCAGGTAGCTAATCAATGGCAGAGATGAGAGTAAAAGACAGGTCTGACAACTCATAGACTAGTTAATGACAGATGGAAAAATTTCTTCCCTCACTAATCATCAGAAAATTCAAATCAAAACACAAGAAATTCAAATTAAAACAAGATACCATTTTCAACCATCGAATTATCAAAGATCAAGATAATTATATGAAAACTTGTATATTACTGACAGTTGTATAAATAACACTTCAAAAATTACTTATAAACATGTATTAAATGTTTTTTTCCAGTACTAGACGGTATCTTATGCAATAATCCAAAATAAAGTTTTATACATAAATGTTCAGTACAGAACTATGATATATAAGAGCAGAAAATAAATGGCCTAAACATTCAACCACAAGGAAATGGTTAACACTATTCACCAGGTGAAATATTATGGAACTTAAAACGATTTTTTCAAATGATCAAAACGTTAAGTGTAAAAATACAACCAAGAATATAAAATGACATATGTAGTATGGCCACAGAGAAGCATGAAAACATAATCAGACAAGCCCAGCCTCATCAGCCCAAGAACCAACAGGTCAGTTTTGATTCCGCATCAGGGCACGAGTCCGGTTTGCAGACTCAATCCCCAGTAGCTGCATGCAATTTGAAATCAATAAAATGTATTTTAGAAAAGGAAAGAAAACATTAATAGACAATGCTGTCAACTGTACTATAGTAAATTTTTTAAAAGGAACTATACTGATCTACATATATTTATAAACCCACATCTAAACTAGTAATATATAGTTCAAGCCTATTTACATCATTTTAATTTTTAAAACATTACAAAAGATAGCCTTTCGGTGGGGACTATAGCTGGGATTTTCAACCAAAGTGCTACAAGAATTTTTAAGACAAGGAACACCTGACTGACCTCTTTTTCCCTTCAAATGTCAAATTTAAAAATGACAACGGCCAACAGAACAATAGCCTATCTGGCGTGAATAAAATAAAAATTATACCGTTTTTGTCAGATCAGCAAAAAATATATTTTTTGATGTGCTGCAGAATTTTAGTAAATAGTTTATATGCCACAAGATGAAAAAGGTTGAAAATTCGCTGGACTATAGATAGGCTGGATAGAATAATGGAAAGAGCAAGTTTATTTCCTAATTTTTTTTTTGTATTGATTTCAGAGAGGAAGGGATGGATAGAAACATCAATGATGGAAGAGAATCATTGATTGGCTGCCTCCTGCCCACATCACATTGGGGAGAGCTCGCAAACCGGACATGTATCCTTGGTCGTTATTGAACCTGGGACTCTTCAATCCACAGGCCAACGCTCTATCTACTGAGCAAAACCAGCTAGGGCAAAAGAGCACAGTTTAGATGCTTTCCGGGGGGGGCGGGGAGGGAGCAGGGCGCATTATTTTAATTATTATTTTACTAGGGCAGTGGTCGGCAAACTGCAGCTCTGTTGACTAATAAGTTTGCCAACCACTGTACTAAAGACCCGGTGCTCGAAATTCGTGCAAGAGTAAACCTTCCCGCCCTAACTGGTTTGGCTCAGTGGCTAGAGTGTCAGCCTGGGGGACTCAAGGGTCCCAGGTTCAATTCCAATCAAGGGGATGTATCTTGGTTGCAGGCATATACCCAGTAGGGAATGTGCTGGAGGCAGCAGATCTATGTTTCTCTCCCATCGATGTTTCTAACTTTCTATCCCTCTCCCTTCCTCTCTGTAAAAAAAATCAACAAAATGTATTTTTTTAAAAAAGAGTAGGCCTTCCCCCAGCTCCCAGCACCAGCTTCCCTGCACATCCAGGACTCAGGCTTCCCTCGCAGCCCTGGTTTTGTCCAGAAGGTTGTCCAGAAGGACGTCCAGTCTGATTAGCATGTTACACTTTTATTATTATTGAAAATAATTTCCAGATTTGAAATGATTAACATTATAATTGAATAGGATTATACTAGCTAGATTATATCTAAGGCTCCGTTCTAAAACGTTAAAATTTTAAAATGTATTTTTAACCCACACTACAATTTAAGAATAACAAAACGAACAGTAAGCTAATGTTCTATTCTATGTTATAGGCTATTCTCTCTCTATGGCAGAGGGTAGTTTCCCTCCAATCTTCCAGGCAAGGGGAAAAGGAGCGCCAACTAGCAGCCTTAATTATAGCTCTTGCTTATCAAGTCAGGGAATTAAAAGCAAGCACTACAAAATGGCCTTAGTCATCAAGTCTCAAATGTAAAATCACCTCGCTATTCCTAGGTATTATGGAAGAAAAAGGAAACTCATTCAGTCCTTGAGAAATGAAATTTTCAATAGGAATCCCTGACTCATCCCTAAAGCATGAACCCTAGAGCTACTTCCCCAGTACAGTTTAGAGATCCGGCACTGGTCCTGATGGTCCGCATCACCAAACAATGCTCCTTCCTGACAGGATATGCCTAGGGATAACAAGATGACTAGCATGCAAAGAAGTGGCCAAAGACTTCATCTCTTATACGTCCATAACCAAAATAAGTCTGCAAAAGATGAGTTAAAAGTCTAAGACTAGTTTAAATATTCTAAGCAAATATATTCTTTCTATTCTGCTACAGTAAAACGGGGACTCCAAGTATTGACACTATTCAAAGATAGCAACACCATCAAAATTCTCGGTATTAAGGGAAAAATCTTCTTTTCTTTACCCTTCTCCGATCAAAAAAGTAAACTTTTAAAAACACACAAGCTAAATGCTAAGAGAAAATGCTTAAAATAAGCATTAAGTTACTAACATCTATTTTTTCCATCGTCCAAAGGTACTAACCAAACCTTACTCCTGTCCTCTTCTCAGCGCTCTATAGGAAGGCGGGAATCACAGAGCTCAGCAACACTGGGGATCTGCAAGTTATTCGTGTCAACGCCAACGCTTTACTAGGCCGAAGTCTCTTGAAAAATGTGAAAAAGCACCTCGGTACTAAAGAGCCATGTTTCACCTGCACCTTGTAAACAGGTAAAACGACGCTGAGGCAAAAACTAGACAATGCTTGCTGCTCACTGGTGCCATACGCATCAGCTGTGCACACTTTCCACAACCCCGAAGGCGGGGGGGTTAAAACGATTATTATTCTCGGGGCGTGCTTTGCCCAGGAACGAAATTCCCCCTGGCTTTTTATTTCTCACTCCCAAAGCCCGCCAAGGCTCAGGAGGAACCGCTTCCCCAAGCCCCACTTCCCTTCCCGTCCCCAGACCTCCAGGGCTTCCAACCCCCCGGCCTTGCGCAACATCCGCAGCCGCCGCCGCCGCCGCCGCCGCCGCCTGAGCCGGGAAACAGCCCCGAAGGAACGTTTGTCCCGCAGAAAAATAAGAGGGAAGTGGCGGGGGGGGGGGGGGGCTGGCCATGTAGGAAGTCGACTTCTGGTCCCACGCCTTCGGGTCTCTGACCCCCTCTCTCCCAGTGATGTTTCTAGACCAATTTCATCAACCAGAGACTTTTAACCTCCTTCCCGGCCCGGCGGCACCGGCACAAGGCGGAAAGGGGGGGAGGGGGAGGCGGCGAAGGTTATCTCCCAGCCCCGGGCTCCGGCCCGCAGCGTCGCCTCCGCCCCACCAGGACTATTGTTCCCAGGTTCCCCACCCCCACCCCGGATAGGAAGTGATAGTCACATCCCCTCCGCCTTCGGCAGTGTCCCCTGGGGAGTCGAAAGGTTTCCTCCAGGATCACCCTTCCCCCTCCGCGCACACACACACACACACACACACACACACACACTTACCCCCTCTCCCCCCACCGCGAGCCCCGGTGACCCCCACTCGGCCTCCGACCTGGTGGTTCTCCGGGGACGAGAGACCGGGACCGAGCCCAACGGGAAGGAGGCAGACCGCGAGATGTACCTGACCTTACAGACCACCCTCTCCCCCGGGCGCTTTCGCTAACAATTGCGAACCCAATTCGCACAACTTGCACCTCGCCCACCTCTGAGACCAACCAGCTCGCGTCCAGGGACCCCCCCCGGGGAATGCCCACCCCCGTTCCGCCGCCAGCCGCTCCGTGCTCCCTAAAGCAGACACCCTGCCGAGGTCCGAGGTCCTCGCTCTCCGGAGGGACAGGTTGGAGGGGGAGGTGACCCATTCCCGGCCCGACAAACAATAGGTGGTCGGCGGCGGCGGCGCGGAGTGCAGCCTCGGCCCGGCGGCCTCTGCCTGGGCGCCGGCGGCGGCGGCGGCCGCGAACGCAGGAGGAGGAGGAGGAGGGCGAAAGGAGGCCGAGGGGCGGAGGCGCCCTCGCCTCCCGCCGGCCGCCCAGACCACCCGCCCCGGGGCCGGCGCGCGCCTCTCCGCCCCTCTCCTCACCGTCGCACACAAAGCGCCGGCGGCCCGGCCCGGCGAGGCGAGGCGGCGAGCGGCTCCGGGGCCGGCGCGAGGAGGCGACAACTCGGGTAAAGGACTCACCATGAAGTCCCGGGCGAAGTTGTCCTCCCCGTTGTGGTCCGGACTCTTCATGGCCTGGACCCTCTGGATGAATTTCCTCAGGATCTCCACTTGCTCCATCCTCCCGCGTCCGCCCGGCTGCGGTCGCTGGCCGCCCCGCCGCCGCCGCCCGCCCGCCCGGCGCAGAGCCCGCTCCGTCTTCCCCAGCTCGCTCCCCCGGCCCGTCCTCTCCCCTCCCGACCCCCGCTCACCCCCGCTGCTCCCGCCTCCTCCCCGCCGCTCAAGGCGGGGGCACCCGGCCCGGCAGCCGACCCTACAACTTCCAGAAGCAGCCGCCGCCGCTCTCCCCCAGGACGCGGCGAGCCGCTGCAGCTAGCGCCAACCCCAACCCCCAGCTTGCTCCATCCTCCTTCCCCGCCCTCCTCCGCCTCCTCCTCCGTCCGAGACGCCGCCACCGCCTCAGGAACACGGCTCTCCGCTCGCCCTGCCCCCCCTTCCCGGTTCCTCCTTTTCACTCCCCCCGCCCCACTAGTAGCCGCTGCCGCCGCCGCCGCCGCCGCCTCTCCCCACGGGCGCGCCCCCGGCCGCCACCCAGACGCGCGGCCCCGCGCTCGGCCCCGCCCCCTCGGCACTACGCCACGTCGCTCCGCCCCCGCCCGCTCCGCCTCCTGGCCCCGCCCCGCCGGCCCCAGCCGGTTTGGGAGTGGCTGGAAGTCGCCTCGCTTGTCGTCTGGACGACTTGATTCCACTTCCGGGGCGGGTTCCGACCGGGAAGCTCTAGCTCTGAGGAGAGCTGGGCGGAGGGAATGCGACTCCAAGCCGGGCAAACCCTAGTCAGCCAGAGTAAGAGTTTAGATGGGACTTGCGATCTCATCGCCGACTAGATGGGAAAAGCGTATTTCTCGGGTGCTTCCGTACCGCCGCCGGCCTTGGGCCGGGACTACAAGACCCGGCGGGCGGGAGTCGCAGGGCGGGGCGGAAGGGGGCGGAGGTGGGAAGAGGATGCTGGGAACTGTAGTCGTGCCAGCTGCAGGTGATGGCCATTAGACCTTGGTACTTTAGCGAATGGCTACAGCCAAGAGAAATGAACTGCCTCTTGAGTGAAAGGACTTGCTCTTTTTGCAAATCTAGACCCTGGCGAGTGAGTGCCTGAGATTCGAAATGCGTCCTAATCCTGTACATACCACGCTTATGGTGGGGCCCAGTGTTTGCTGAACTGAAAGGGGGTTAGTCTTGCCTTTACGTTCGCAACACTTTGAACTGAATTAGACTTTTCTCCGTAGAATGGACTTTGTAAGTCTTTATACATCTTTGTAAATCTAGTAATCAGAGAATATCCTAGTCTAATAATCCATTTTACAAAGGAAGTGGTTTGCCCAAGGTCTCCCAGCATATTCTTACTATAGCCAAAAAAATGAGAACGCAAATCCTTTTGATCTCACTACACCACCATTCTGCCTTTCAGTAAGGACTATAAACTTGTGATGATGTGACGGTAGTGAAGGATTTGATTGGTGGACATAGACCCACAAACATTTTTTTACAGATCAGATTGGTCAGTGAATTTGTTTAAAATAGGGAATATCAGTGTAGGCCCCATTTCCCAGATGAATGCTTAGAAGTAGACTGGGACTGAACTCTGGTGACCATTGAATACCTGGCTAAGGACTTGAACTTGTTACCTTTGGCAGTGGGAACCACCAAAGTTTTTTGAGAATAGAAGCAAAATTTGAAAAATATTAATCTTGTCATTTTGGGGTAGATTGTGAATTATTAAGGGAAGAGACTATGAGAGAGATTGAAGCCAGTATATGAAGCAATAAAAGCTGAAATTAAATTCATAACACTGCAATTAGAAAGACACAGATAATCTCTCTCCCAATTTTTTTTGAGGGGGGAGGCAACCAAAATTTTTAGTGGCCTTGTTTCGACAAGGCTAAGAAAAGAAAGTTGCAGATAGCTCTAGCGTTAGCCCAAGTTTGATTCTGATCAAGGGCACGTACCTTGGTTGCATGTGGGAGGCAACCAATTCATGTGTGTCTCATCAATATTTCTCTGTCTGTCTCTTCCCCTTCCCTTCTGCTCTCTAAAATTCAATGGAAAAATATCCTCTGGTAAGGATTAACTACCCCCCCCCCCAAATTAGCCCTTAGAAAGATGCAGATAGAGATGAGAGAGAATGAAAGAAATCACAGAACAAGGCGACTGGCTGACTTAGTGGGCAAGAAGGAAGGTAGATGAAATTATCAGGTTGGCAGAAAGTTTAACAGAACTTTAATAGTGCATGGTATGGGCAAATGGGGACATTCATACACAGATGGTAAGAGAAATCAGCACAACATTTCTAGAGACAATTTGTCCATAAGTGTGTCCGTACATGCTTTGACTGAAATTTGTAGGTAATATTTACAGCTGTGTACAAACATAAATGCTTATGGCAGCCTTATATGTAATGGAAAGAATGGAAACAAGGTACCTGCTTATCAAAAGGACACTGGTTAAAAAACATAATCACATGCATATAATTAAGTTCTATTACACTTTTTAAAAATGGGAAAAAAATGTTGCTGTGGAATAGGCTACAAGATCTGTTTATTAAGTGAGGAAAGTTAGACACACGTATGTATTCTTCCATTTATATACATTGGAATATGGATAAAATGCTTGAACATACATAGAATTTTACTTTCAATTAGGGTGAGAAAAAAGAATGCCAGTATCTTTCATAGAAATATGCAAATAATAAAAAAAAAAACATCTTTTTTGGAAAATTTTTTTAGAATGGCACATGCTTAGTTTCAGAATTTCCACCTACTTACACTACTGTTCTCAAGGAACTTGACTGTCCTCCTCTGCTTAGCCTTAGCCACACCCTAGGGTTTGGGCACTTGACCCAAGTTAACCAATCTATGTAGACTGGCCAGCAATCTATTGCCTAGAGTAGAAGCATGATCTGGTCCAATCAGTTCTCATTAGAATCTGAACTAGGACACTTAGAGAGAAGTCATTAAGCTGCAAGGGCAAAAGCCAAATGCCATGTAGTAGAGTTAGAGATTTGGCAGGCTGAAGCCTTGTGGGAGAGTAGAAAGTATAAAGAATCTGGTTAGTCAAGAAAGGAGTGTTAAGCAGGCATGCAGAGATATGTAGAGATGTCATGATATAACCCATGTAGCCATGGCAGAGATGGGGAGAATCCTGGGAACAACTTGACTTCCTCATAACTTTCAGGACAGGTTTGGTTGACATTTTTATTCCACAAGTAAATTTTGATTTTCTTGAAACAGGCTAGGGCAATAATAAAGAGCAGGGGCTCTGAAGTGAGAGTGATTCAAAAACCCACTTCATTTTTTTATTCAGGGAAAGTTTCTTAACTTCTCTAAGCCTCAGTTTCATCTTCTAGGAAAGCTACCTGGTGCTGTCTTAAGGTGTGTTTCAGAATTAGTGTATTTGTAACTTTCCTCTTTTTAAGCTCATTCCCTACACACAAGTCACCTGCATTCTGGGTAAATACATGAGGGCTGAGAAGAAAGCCAAATACTATTTTCAAAAATCTCTTCTTCTTAGTACTTTTGTGAAGGTTTGAGTGGGAGTTTAAAACTAGTAATCAAAAAGAGGTTTCGGAATTGCCTATTTCATATTCATAGTATCCTTTTCCCCTCAAGCTTAGATAAAAGTAATGCTTTATATCTGTATAAAAAATTTAACTTTTGGAGTATTTTTTATATCTATTCTCTCATGAAAGCTACCTTTTTTACAGTTTTTGTGGCATTACAACTCTTTGTGAGTTCTTTTTAAAACAACCTTAGGAAGTAATTTGGCTAGTTCATTTGTAAAAAACAGATGTCAGTCTCATGGCCAGAACCCACAGGTCTTGAGTTTCCAGCTTGTTGCATAAACCACTGAGTCACAATGCTTTTATACCTATTGTAATTTAAGTGAAACTACAGATGAGGATTCAAACCTGAGATTCTCCCAAAGCAACATTTCTAATATTAACTTGTCATTTCATTCTACCTCCCTCAGCACTCTCTATACTCCCAAATTAGACTCATAGCTGGGAAGTTATGGGAGAGTAAATAAGAAAGAAGGGAGGGAAATTCTTCTCTAGTTTATTCTTGGTATCCCTTACTCCCTCATTCCTAGACCTAGTCATAGCAAAAAAGCTGTTGACCAATTTTTAATTGTGAGCTTATTGAAATCTATTATTCAATAGATAGGGACTCGGGGAATAAAGGAGGAACACACTTTTTAGTCAGGAGAAAAGTATATAAAAATGGAGAAAAGTTTGGAAAAGTAAATATGGTACTATATATTTTTTAAAGCTAATATTTCAGAGCTTTTTCATGTGATACTTAGAAGAATGTAGTAATTAAATCTACACTCTTTAAATTTTCTACATCATATTATGCTGTTTCATTTAATATTCAAAGAAAAAATTAATATTTTATAAATAACTTCAAAGTCAAGTACTACCTGAGCATTTAATTAGTGACTCTTCAACATGATGACATTTAGTTTCTATATTCAGGAATGCATCATTAACAAGGGCTGTGAAAAATGATTGCACCATATAATTCATTCAGTATATTGATTGAGCTCAAGCTCAACTATCATCAAAATGCTCCAGGAGAAAACAAGCATTTCATTCAGTAACTGGTAATATTTTATATTAAACATAAATTATAGATAAAAACAAATACTGTATAATCTCACTTATATGTGAAATCTGAAAAAAAGAAACTCAGAAAAATAGATCAGACTTGGGATATCAGAGGCAGAGGGTGAGAAGAGGCAGAATTGGATAAAAGGAGTCAAAATATATAAATAAACATCTAATTGTAAGATAAATAAGTACCAGCGGTGTAATGTACATCAGGACGACATAGCTAACACTGCTGTGTGATTCATAAGAAAGTTTTTAAAAGAGTAGATTCTAAGAATTCTCATCAGAAGGAGAAAAAAAAATTTCTTATTTATATTATTGGGATGATGGATGTTAGCTGAACCTACAGGGTTGGGCAAAAATAGGTTTACAGTTATGAGTACACAAAACAGTTTATTCTTGTATTATTTATTTTTATATTATTTTTCATATAAACAACTATAAACCTCCTCTATGTGGTAATAATTTCATAATACATATAAATCAAACCATCATGCTGTGCACCTTCAACTTACACAGTAATATATGTCCGTTATTTCTGGAGAAAAAATTGTGATTCCACTTACACAAGGTATCTAAAGTAGTCAAGTTCATAGAAACATAAAGTAGAATGGTGGTTACCAGAGGCTGGGGGTAAGGGAGAAAGTGCAGTTGTGTAATGGGTATAAATTTTCAGTTTTGCAAGATAGAAAAGTTCTGGAGATCTGTTTCATAACAATGTGAATATACTTAACATTGTTGAACTATATATGTAAAACTGGTTAAGAAGGTAAATTTTGTGTATTTTTACCACAATATAAATAAATAAATTATATTGCTTGGGATGATTTAAAAAAAAAAAAGTACTGGAGATGGATAGTGGTGATGGTTACACAACAATGTGAATGGACTTAATGTCACTGAACTGTGTGTACTTAAAAATGGTTGCCTGGCTGTAGTGGCTCGGTTGAGTGTCATCCTGTGCACTGGAGGGTTGCCAGTTCAATGTTTTTCTTTTTTTTTTCTTTTTTTTCTCTCTCTCCCCTTTCCTCTCTCTAAGTATGTCCTCAAAAGATTAAAATGATAAAAAAATATGTATATCTTATCACAGTTAAAAAAAAAACACACCTGTATTTAAAGTACCAATGTGATTTTAATTTTTTATCCCATTCACTATTCTTTAAAAAAAACAAAAAACTTTCCATGCCTTTGCATAGGCCACTATAAAGCTAAGTCAAACATAAATAATCGATGTTGTTAGGGAGATATTCAGATCTAAAGTAAAATCTATAGAGGGAAATTTTATTTCCAATACTTATCATCACATTATGCAAAAAATCTTTTAATGCCATGAATTCCACAAGGCACATTACTTTTGTATTATGTTTCATTCAGTGGAATCATTAGATGATTACTTTGCCTCATCAGTGACTATCACATTTCAAGATGTCCATGTTGTAGACATATTCAAGTTTATCCTGAGTTGAAAATGTGTTTAAAAGCATTTACTGTGAATAGCTAGCTGCTCATTTTTAAGTTTCAACTAATAAGCATTCTAAGTTTTAAAATTATTTTTAAATTTCCTTTTAATGTGCTCTACCAGTTACTTAAAAAAATTGATTGATTGATTCTTGAGAAAAAAAGAGAAACATTGACTTGTTGTTCCACTTATTTATGCATTCATTGGTTGATTCTTGTATGAACCTGTAACCTTGGTGTATGGGACAATGCTCTAACCAACTGAGCTACCCCGCCAGGGTTAACAACAAAACTTTAAAAATACTTTATTGTAAACTTCAAGGCATTTATATCCTTCTTTCTCAAAGAAATAATTATGTAATGCATCAAGGCAACTGTTATCTATCCTCTTATCAGTTTTTAAGTAGTTCCATTATTTCAAAATTCTAGTGAAATATCTGTTTCTATCTTTATATATATACATATACATACATACATATATATATATTGCTTTTTTACAGAGAGGAAGGGAGAGGGATAGAGAATTAGAAACATCGATCAGCTGCCTCCTACACGCCCCCCACTGGGGTTGTACCCGCAACCAGGGTACATGCCCTTGACTGGAATTAAACCTGGGACCCTTGAATCCACAGGCGGACGCTCTATCCACTGAGCCAAACCAGTTTCAGCTCTATCTTTCTTTAATAGTAACTTGTCTCCTGAGCTCTTTCATTTCCTTTTCCTAGTTGAACGTTTGATATTTAATGTTTCCTCACTAGATTTCAATTGGCTCTTTCTCCAATTATCCCTGACTGATCTTTCTGTTGCATGTTACATAAAGACTATTTTAAGTATATTCATAATGTCACGAATCCAGTATCATGTGTCATACAGATGGTACTATGCAGTCGTTTTATTTCTGATTAACAATTTGTGAGACAATATTAATTATACAGTGCTTTTAACAATTAGCTTTTTCACTTGTGGATTTGTCTGGGATGGGGTTGGGGAAGATATTTATGGTTTCCACTAAAGCCCTCAAAGCCCAGGCAGCCTCGTTATTCATTCCTGGTGAACTCCCATGACTCCTCAAGCCTTACCCGCTGCTTCCTCATTCCTAGAGAAAATAGGAGTTATCAAGTGTCAACTCAGTCACTTCCTTCTCCCAGTGAAATTTGGAAATCATAAACTTAATCTCTATACTTACTTGTTTCTCTCCAATATTAATATTTGTAACCCTTTCTGAGGCTAACCCCTCTCTACTGACCCTCTGTATCCTTTTATCTCTTTCTAGTCTTGCTATACAAATATCTCCTCTCCTATATCTGTCTGCAGTCTTTCCCTCTCCACTGACTCTCCTTATCCTACAAAATGCTTCAAGACTCCCTTAAGCCATTGCACAGAGCTGTCTATTGCAGCCCATAACAATCTGGCTACTGGCACACTTCTCCTAAAAGAGCCTCCTACTTGCCAGGTCTAATGACATCGTAATCCATATCCTTCTCTACTTTTCTGTGGTATTAGACTCTTTTCAATAAATACCCGTCCTTCTTGAATCCTCCCCTTTCTTAGATTTAGTTTTAACTGGAAGTGAAATTGACATAGCATAAAATCACCCATTTTAAAATGAACAATTCAGAGGCATTTTGTACATTCAAAATGTTGTACAACCACCACCTCTCCTCTATCAGTCTAAAACATTTTCATGACTCCAAAAGGAAAGCCCATACTCATTAAACAGTTGCTCTCAATACCTCCATCCTCCCAACCCCTGGCAACCACCAACCTATTCTCTCTCCATGGATTGACCTATTTTGGATATTTCATATAAATGGAATCAAACAATATGCCCTCTTGTGTCTGGCCTCTTTCACTTGGTGTAGTTTGGTTTACTTCGAATCGTAGTATTTTACCATATTTGCCTTAGATTTTATTTAAGTAATAAAAAATTACAGAGAGAATTAAGATGCCTTTGTAGTCCTACACCCATTAAACAATAACTTCTCTTTTTAAACTTCTTATTATGGAAAGTTTTTAATTTATAAAAGAGAATAGTGAAATGAATCACCATTACTCATTAATCAACTTAGACAATTATCAACATAGGGCCATTCTTGTTTCTTCTAAATTCCTTATACTACCTCTCCGCACTGGATTATTTTGAAGCAACCTCAGAAATAATTTCATTCATAAATACTTTTCTGAAATTTTTAAGGGAAATATTTGAACATTAAATATAAACTTTAGTGTTCCTGGGGTCAACTATCCAGAACCTTCAATTAACTGCCCTCCAGTTTTTAGAGTACAAGAAAGTCATAAGAAATCACCTGCAATCTCAGATCTTAAAAAATTCATGTTAGTACATTGTAGTTTTAAAACAAATCCAGCATAATCTCCTAAATTTCTATACTTACAAAGGCTCTCAAGGGACAAACTAATGTTTCTTACATTAAGGTATTATAAGATCTAAATTATCAAAAAATGGCCAAGATGAAATATATATTATTTAGGCAAGAAATACACTTTTTGAGGTAAAGTTTTTAAAAATATATTTTTGTTGAATTTCATTTCACCAGAAAATAATGTCTCATTTATTAGATATAAAATGACACAATTAGAGCCTCAAAGTGGTTTTTAGTTACATTGAATAATGAATTAGTGTTGTATGAATATTGTTAAGAATAATGGAAACTACTACTCTTTACTTCATTGAATCTAAGTTTAACTCTTTCTGTTTTCTGCATGTTCTTGAGGGGTGTGTGGGGGGGGAGTCTGTTTGAAATTTCTAAGATCTTTTCTGATACATTACCACTTTGCTACTCCCTATGTCTAACCACTATCATCTCTCATCTGCCTTTTATGATAATTAGCCTTCTAACTGGTCTCTGTGCATTGGCCTTGGCCTGCCTCTGCCCCAAAGGTCAGAACAGTCTTTTTAAAACATGTCAGATTCTATCATTCTTCTGCTCAAAACCCTCTAGTGGCTTCCCATCCCACAAATTCCCACTATAAATAATTGTCTCTCATTCTGCATAACTTCATAAAAAATCAATTTCAAGATAATTTATATAAAATGCATCAGGGTACAGCTTGATGAGTTTTGACAGATGTGTACACCCATGTACCATTAAGGTATAAAACATTCTCATCACCACAAAACGTCCCCTTGTGTGCCTTATTCGTGACCTTTGAATATTTTGGACATTCTTGAAGGTGAAAAAACTGTTTATAATTATCTGAGCCTAGAACCCAACTCTATTTATATATAAATACAAAATATTTTTGCATGGTTTTAATGTACACCTGATTTTCCAGAAATGCAACTATCATGTAAATCAAAGGAAGTGGCACTGTAACCGGAATCCAAGTTCAGCTGCCTGATGCCCCCCAAAACCAAACTCATTAGACAGATGCTGGTGAAAAAAAAAAAAGATTTTATTCAAATGCTAGTTCCCTGAGGAGATGGGGACTCTTGTCAAAAATCCCATCTCCATATCTTAGTGCAGGTAGGGGTTTTTATAAAGAGGTAGAGGGAGAGTAGAACAAAATCAAGGGGCAGGGGGTTGAAAGGTTCTTTACGTGCAGGCCGGCATAGTCCATTCCGATAAGGACCTGGAAACTAGTCAAGAGATGGTCTGATGTGCGTCATCCTGTTTCTATGTCATCCTGGTTTTTACATTTGAAGGTCAGCAATCTCCTGGAAATGAGATGACTGAAGGTCGGAATGTATATCTGCTGATGTTAGTTCCTAGAATTCTTATACAAACATGCTGTTTATCTACAAGCTACCTATTAGAATCAGTATTTACAGAAACAATGTCAAAAGAATAGTGGGGTGGGTTACAATTTTTCACTGTTACAGTTCTCTGTTCAGAATTTTACCTGAGATTTGCCATTTTGGAAAATCATGTCAGAGGTTCTGTAAACACCATTTGTGGCATTTGAGTTTCCAAGGGAATACTCTTGTATTAGTTTGCATTTTTCGACATATTTACATTGGTTCTACCTGAAGCTAAAATATTTCATTTTGTCTTTTACAGTGTTCATGAACATTTAACATATTGAAATAGATAATATTTTATTATAAATTACCTGTAATATATATTACAGGTTTGGCATTATATTGGTTCTTTGGAAGTTAGGTGTGTAGACAGATTATTTACCTGTGAGTTTAATTTCAGGCTAGTAAGTGACAAGTATTAACTATCCTATCTAATAAAGATGGACTATGCTAATTGGCCATCACACCCTCACAAAGATGATGGCACCCATAACCAATAAGGAGGGAGTATGCTAATTGACTGTCACACCCACAAAGATGGTGGCACCCACAGCTACAAGATGGCAATGCCCAGTCGCCTCAGCCCCACTGGGGTGGCAGGAACACAGCACAGCCAGGCTGGTCCCCAGGCAGGTCCAGCCACTTCATGCATCTGCCTCTGGAGTCCCCCAATCCTCTCAGCCCCCTGGCTGCCCAGGACCGGCCTGAGGCACAGGCAAGCCTAGGATGGTGGCTGCCCAGCCACCCAGGGCTACCCGAGGCTCAGGTAACCAGGGCCGGCCCATGTTTGCGCTGCTGGCAGTGGCAGCAGCAAAGGTGTGATGGGGGCATTGCCTTCCCCTGATTGCTGGGTCACCTCCCACCCTAAGGGCTCCCAGACTGTGAGAGGGGGCTGGCCGGGCTGAGAGACTCCCCCACCCTCCAGTGCATGAATTTTTATGCACTTGATCTCTCGTTTGTTATAAAAAGAGAGCACTGGCTTTTTAGATTAGAGAAGCACTACCCCTCTTGTCTGATTACCTTTCTGATGGAATCTACTATTTACTCTTTATTCTCCTCTGCACTCCCTACTTCCCTCCACTAGCTTCCCTGCTGTCCCATGAAAGTGTCAGGCATATGTCCACGTCTGGACCTCTGTCTTCAGTTGCTATTTGCTTCCTGTTGTGCTAGAATGCTCTTCTGATGAGGATCTAAGTGATTCATTCCCTCCCTTCAGTTCTTTGTTGAAATGCCACCTTTTAACTGAGGCTTTTCCTAATATCCTATAGCCTTCCTCATGTCCCTTCTCTGTTTTATTTCTCTTATAGAACTTTCTACTCTCTGGGAAGATTTTATATTTTACTCATTTGTTGTTGTTTTTTGTTGTTGTCTATTAACCTGTCCTCTACCCTTTACCCCCTCTCCTCCCACACTAATATGTAAACTTCATGAGGACAGCTGCAAAATGCGTTTGTGCTGGTGAAAAAATAATTGTCCAAGTATCCAGCAAAATGGCATTTGTTTGGATATGCTATATAGTTGGCCCTCGGTTTCCTTCTTACCTTCCAGCCTGGTATATTGTACTAGTTTCCCCATTGCTTAGTCCTCTTTATAAATGCAGCAGCATCCCTAGAGTTTAGAATAGTGCCTAGCACATAGTAGGTATTCAATAAACATTTGTTGAATGAACAAATATGTTCCAAGAGAAGTGTTTTTATGTGATTTTATCTGAAAGTTTTAAGATTTAAATGTTTTTACCTTTTTTTAATAATTTTAATTTTTTAAAAATATCTCTTTATTGATTTTAGAGAGGAAGAGAGAAGGAGCGAGAGATAGAAACATCAATGATGAGAGAGAATCATTTATCAGTTGCCTCCTGCATGCCCCAATGAGAATTGAGCTCGCAATTGAGAATAATTGAGAATAATTGAAGAGCAGGATGGATGCTTTGTAGGGATCAGATAATGAAGAGGTTTGTTTTACCATGCTGGCAAAGGGTTTGAACTCACCCCATGGGTGGAACCTTCCCACAGATAGGCCTTGTTTGTCAGAGTTTACAAAATTAGAATACCCTGACTGGGAATTGAACCATGATCTGCTGGTTCATCAGTTGACACTCAATCACTGAGCCATGCCAGCCAGACAAGAGCAATTCTTTAAGCATCCATCCTCTTCCCTCACTTATGCTAGATTCTGATACCTTACACATTGCTAGGTTGTCAGGTGCTGGCGTCTTGTTCAGGAAATCAAGCAATCGTGCTTGCTGCTGAAACAATTACCACCGCAGTTGTCCTGTGTGGTAACCAGCTTCCAAGACAGCACCCAGGGATCCTGACTTCCTGATTTTCACATCATTGTGTAGCCTCTTCCAACATTATACCAGGGTTGGTCTACATGACAAACAGAATTCTGGGGAAGTGACAGTTTGTGACTACTGAGACCAAGCCAGAAAAGACATTGCTACCTCTGACTTGCTCTCTTGAATGTCTCACTCTGGGGGAAGCCAGCCACCATGCTGCTAGGAGATTGAGACAGCTCTAGGGGAGGGCCACATGGCTGAGGCCTCCCGCCAACAGGTAGCACCAATTCACCAGCCGCGAGAGTGAGCCATCTTAGAAGTGGATTCTCTAGCCCCAGTCAGGTTTTCCGATGCCTGCAGCCATGGCTGATATTTTTACTATAACCTTACGAGAGACCTTGAACCAAAATTACCTAGCCTAAGCTGTTCCTGAATTCCTTACCCACAGAAACTATGTGAGATAATAAATGCTTGTTGTTGGGTTAAAATAGTTTTGAAATGGTAATATGTCAGAGAGCAATACGTAACTTAATACAATATGGCTCGTTGAGGTCCAAACATTGTCTTTTGCTCACATGACACCCAGGAACATAGGAACTCTTCTGTTTCATGAGGTACTGGAATATGGAAATTATTGTGCAGTTGTCTATGCCCTTTATCCCCCAACACACCATGTGTTTCTTCACTAGGATTGTACCTTCCTAGTGTCTTGGCTCAGGAAGCAAAGCCCAAGTTCCCTCCTTTTCTAGGTCTATGCTTTTTTCTAGAAGCATAGACCTATTTGCAGACCTGCCATCTTTCATCCCCAACCTTAATCTTTTTTTTTTTGTTTGTTTCTCTCTTGGGGAAATCCTTCTCCACTCTTATGACCATAATATTTTGTATTTCAACCTTCTCACCCTCTCCAGAACTTTTAGAAATAAAAGTTAGAAACAAGCTTATTTTTTTTTCTTTCATGTTATAATCCCTTCCCTGAGACAATGAACAGATGGCTCTCTCCTTAAATTCTGAATGGTGTGTAAGGAAAGAGGAAAATGGAGAAAAGAAAAATTAAGGTAAATATCTCAAAATACTATCCTACCATAATTATCAATATGTGTTGGGTATTTACTCTGCACTAGACACTATAATGAATGTTTTAAATATTTTTCTCACTGACTCCTTATAGCATCCAATGAAGTAAGTACTATTATGCTCATTTTATAAACAAGGAGGTCATGTTTAGAGAGTGATTAAGTAACTTGCCTGAGGTCTAAAAACTTGTAGGTGGCAAAGCTGGGATTGTACCAGGTATGTGTTTTATTGGGAAGCCCGGGCTTTTGACCATTACCATGTAGTTGGGGAGGGGAGAGAATGGGTTTTATTTGGCTCCGTTTGTTCACATAAATGAGTATGCCAATCATAGCTAAGATTTATCTGTCTATTAAGACATTAACTGGCAGTAGCTTCTACTGGCAACACTTTTCAGGCAATCGTACCTACTCTGTGCACCTGAAAATCAAGACATTTTATTTAGTTTTTTAGGTCATCCATTCATGCAGCAAATGTTTCCCAAGTGCCCATGCTGTAGGTACTGTGTGTGATGCTGGAGATACCAAGCTAAGTTAAATACTCACCATGAACTATATGGATGTTTGGATGGTACAGGCATATAAACTAATAATTATAGGAGTGAGATAAGCTCTGTATCCAAATAGTATATGAACTACATGTTCTGGAATGCAAAGGAGAAATACTAAGCTTAGGTACGATGGGGAAAAATTCCCAGAGGTAACATTTTAGCCTTCAAGGTGAATAGAAATTCACCAGTAGGGCATCCTGGACAGAGGAATTGACATGGGCAAAGGTGCTTGGCAGTTTTGGAGAGCTCCAGATAATTGAGAATAATTGAAGAGCAGGATGGATGCTTTGTAGGGATCAGATAATGAAGAGGTTTGTTTTACCATGCTGGCAAAGGGTTTGAACTCACCCCATGGGTGGAACCTTCCCACAGATAGGCCTTGTTTGTCAGAGTTTACAAAATTAGAATGCCTGCAGTGTTCTGTCTCCTCGGACCACCTCTCCATATTATATTTGGTCGGACTAATAACATACTTAGGATTCCTATCTACCCCTATATAGACATTTGAGTTTACTTCTGCTACAGCAATGGGAAGTCACTGAAGAATATTTAAAAGCAAGATAGTATTTGCCCTTTTAGAAAAGGCCATGCTGGCTTACTGTGAAAAATGAATGGTGAGGCCACGAACTTAAGTACAAGATTAGGAGACTTATTGGATGAGGAGGCTGAGGGAGGGGGAAGAGTCACAATTCCCAGGTTCTCCTGGATGAATGGTGGTGCCATTCACCCAAAATAAAATAAAAAATAAAAAAGGAAGGTTTTACTTGGTATGTTATGTAAAGTAAAATTTCTTGGGAAGGATTGTGGAGTGCTTGCTAGAGTCCACCTAATAGCTCTCAGGAGTACATAGACAAAGTTCACCTGGAGACTTTTCAAAAGTGAAATAAATGTGCCAATAAATACTATGATATATTTATGTCACAAATCAAGATACATTTAGGACATGTTGGAATGAATAAAAATTTTTCTTATACTGCTGGTATTAGAAAAATGAGACATAATGTTTAAAATGGGGACTGTTCTGGAAAATCTGGTGCATATGGTCACTGGGTATAAAAATTACTTTGTTGTTTCATCCGTGCTCACTTTACTTATTTTTTATTTTTTAAATGTATTTTATTGATTCTTTACAGAGAGGAAGGGAGAAGGATAGAGAGTTAGAAACACCGGTGAGAGAGAAACATCGATCAGCCGCCTCCTGCACGCCCCCTACTGGGGATGTGCTCGCAACCAAGATACATGCCCTTGACCAGAATTGTACCTGGAACCCTTCAGTCCGCAGGCCTATGCTCTATCCACTGAGCGAAAGAGGTTTTGGCCGTGTTTACTTTAATAAAAAAAGTCTTTCTGAATGAAAATACTATGTACATAGTATTAAAATAAAAGGTACATGTTATAAAAACAAAATTTTGAAAAGAATGGACATGTTTAAAGAAATATGTCTTAGTTACAGCTTATCAATCTATAGGTATTCTCATCTTGTAAAATAATTTAAAACTGCTTACTATACTTTTCACCAGAGTTATTATTGGGAAGCCCCATCAACTGACTTGAGGTTTTTCTCCTTTTCCCAGGCTCACATTCATTAGTGGTATGTGTATGTATGTGTGTCTATATATATATATATAAATTGTTTGTTTGTTTGTTTGTTTGTTTGTTTTGTTAATCCTCACCCAAGGATATTCTTTGACTAATTTTTAGAGAGAGTGCAAGGGAGGGGGAGAGATAGAGAAACATCTAAGTGAGAGAGACATTGATTGGTTGCATCCTATACATGCCTTGACTAGGATCAGGGATCAGGCCTGCAACTTAGATGCCCTTGGCCAGAATCAAACTTGGGACCTTTCATTCTGCAGGCTAATGCTCTCTCCACTGAATTAAATTGGCTAGGGCAGTGGTTGGTAAACTGCGGCTTGTGAGCCACATGAGGCTCTTTGGCCCCTTGAGTGTGGCTCTTCCACAAAATACCATGTGCAGGCATGCACATTCAATGCAATTGAAACTTCATGGCCCATGCGCAGAAGTTAGTTTTCGGCTCTGAAAAGAAATTTCAATCATTGTACTATTGATATTTGGCTCTGTTGACTAATGAGTTTGACAACGATTGGGCTGAGGCAGTGGTTGGCAAACTCATTAGTCAACAGAGCCAAATATCAACAGTACAACAATTAAAATTTCTTTTGAGAGCCAAATTTTTTAAATTTAAACTTCTTCTAACACCACTTCTTCAAAATAGATTCATTCAGCCCGTGGTATTTTGTGGAAGAGGCACACTCAAGGGGCCAAAGAACCGCCTGTGGCTTGCGAGCTGCAGTTTGCCAACCACGGAGCTAGGGCATAGAAAGAGAGAGAGAGAGAGAGAGAGAGAGAGAGAGAGAGAGAGAGA
>JAAGEH010000307.1:30768475-30795575 GCA_011751065.1 Lasiurus cinereus
ATATATATATAGAGAGAGAGATTTCACCACCCATCACTGAGCATGGAACCCACGACCAGGAATTAAACCATGATCTCCTGGTTCATAGGTCTGTGCTCATCCACTGAGCCATACTGTCTGGGCAAATTTATCTTAATTGTTGAAATGTCCCATTTTTCCTTCCCATTGACCCTCTCCAACCAATAAGAGAAAGCAGCAATTACAATGAACATTTTTGAGTTTCCATATGCAAAACTTGGACCTGGCAAATAAAAATTAAATCTTCTTTAGGAAAAATAAATTTCAATTTAGCACATTGATCTTCAAAGAAAATAATATATACATTTTAAAATATTTTTATGGATTTCAGAGAGAAAGGAGAGGGAGAAAGAGATAGAAACATCAATAATGAGAGAGAATCATTGATAGGCTGCCTCCTGCATGCCCCACATTGGGGATGAGCCCACAACCAGGACACATACTCTGACTAGGAATTGAACTGTAACCTCCTGGTTCATAGGGTGATGCTTAACCACTGAGCCATGTTGGCTAGGCACTATATACATTTAAAAAAATCATTTAAAATATTTTAGATTTGTTTTCTTTGAGGATTTAAGAACGTATTCCTCATAAAACTCTATGAGTTCTGGAAACAAGATTAAATCTTTTTTTTTTGGTATTTGAAACAAGATTAAATCTTTTTTTTGGTATTTAATATTTCAAAAGATAAAAGGGGATCTTGAATGTTTAACTTTTCTCTCTTTATTAGGAATGTGAAATTCTTTATATGTAAAAATCAAAATATGATGTATTCTCAAACAACATAAAAGAGGTACTATTATTTGGATTTGCATCATTTCTATATTCTGAACTATGTGTATATATTCATTTTAGGCTATAATTTTGGATTCTTTTTAAAAAATAAAAACAGTAAATTTTCTCTATAAACTAGGAAACAACAATTGCTAATTTATGTCTTACGTTTCTCAATTTATGCTAGTTGAGAATGTGGCCATGTGTGTCATGAGGTGGATAAGATCATTCCCATGTTGTGGAAGCTGAAATGCTTTTCTAAGTCCGTGGGTGGTCTGGCCGGATTTCCGAGTTGAGTTAGAATAGTCTTTTATGTCATGGGATGCCTTGCCCAGGTTGTGCAATGTAACCATTAAAACCAAGCAAACCTGTTACTCAACTAATTCAATTCTATTCCTTCTATATCCAAATTATATTACTTCAATAGAAGCATGATTCAATAGAATATTTACCAGGTGATAAGGATAGTAAAAATTTCTGTGGACTTACTGAATTAAAAGAAAAACACAACTAGTTTGAAAATATGCTGTGAGCCAGGTGGGACTTGGAAGGCACTCTGAAAAACAGGCTTTATTATTAAATAAAATCCAGGTTCAACCCAGAAAAGGTGATATCAGAGTCAATAGTTTTTTACAGGGGTTATCCTCTCTTTTCTACCCACTTGGGACACCTACAAGCTCCCTTTATTTCTCATCCTAGGACTATGCCACAGATGTGGTAGGTGTGGCCATGCCACTGGCATAAAGCTTTTGCTTCCCACCAAGGCCCAAGAACAGGTCATTGGAGTGGGAATGGATGGGGTTGTGCTTGTTCTGGGTAGAAGGCAGGAGAGAAAGCAAGAGGAGTACTGTATGTGAATCTTCCTAACAAGAGAGCTTTTTAAGTTCTTGTTTCAATCGTTCCATACTTCTTTAGTTATTCCACAATGGCCTTAGAAGTCGGCCATCTATTTCCTTTAAAGTAGATGATTCATTTTTTATTGCTTTATGTTCTGCCATCCAAATTTATTTTTATAAAAATGTGGATCAGTTAACTTTGAACTCAATTTTAACTGGCACTTAATTTGTTACCCTCTCAAGTATTACTTCCTCAAAGAAAAATAAAACAAGTATGATCCTGAAAAAGGGATTTGGGGAAATTTTATTTAGGAAAAAAGAAATTGCTAACATTTCTTGGGGCAGTTATGTGCTATAACTTTTCACTGTCAACATCTGAAATTTCCAGGGTTTCTGTACAAAAACTGTTCTTGCATAAGATTTTTCTTCTCTCTTTTATTCTATAACTAGAGGCCCAATGCATGAAAGTCATATAAGAGTAGGCCTTCCTTCCTCTGGCTGCTGGCACCGGCTTCTCTCTGGTACCTGCGACCTGGGCTTCCCTTCCTCTGGAAGGACAGCTGGTCTAATTAGCATATTATGCTTTTATTATTATAGATGTTTCAAGCCCACAACTACTTTGCTGCATTCTGAGGACATTTCAGGGTCTAAATCATGTAGAGATATACAGATTGTTAATTGTATTATTCACTATATACACTAAACAAATGATTTTTGAGTGCCTACTATGTGCCAGTCACTGTCTGGGTGCCAGAGATATGAAAATGAAGCTCCCAGTCTAAATGGGGGAATACATACATATTTGAATAATTATAGAGTAATCAATGAAATATTAGGAGACCTACAAAGTACAACTAGGACTAGATAATGGAATAACTAATTGTGCCAAAGAGAGTCAAGGAATGTGATAATATTTGATCAAGGTATTAAAGAATGACTAGAGATTCGCCCACTGGGTCTACCCAGTGGGAGTAGGCATTCAATTACAGGGAACATTGTTTGCAAAAGCAGGGAGGCCTGAAATGCAAGATAAATCCTGAAAGTGGCCTGGAATCACTGGAATTTAGAATACAAAGATTAAGCATAAGTTCGTTTCACCAGTTGGCTGGCTCTCCCAGCTGCCTCTCACATTCTCCTCTTAGTTTCACTCCTGCTTCAGCTCCTAATACAGCAGAGCTCTTTTTTCTCTCCCAGCACCTCTGGTCATTGAGTAGGTAATTTCTCAGCTACTTTATGAGCATGAGACCATGAAAGGGACACACCTTGTGCTTCATATTACTTTCTTTAACAAAACCAGTCACTCCCAGTCTGATTACTCCCCCTATTTACTGGCGTTTATTTTCCCAAAGACTTGACTGTTTTCAAGTCAAGGTGATCTTGGAAGACTGAATATTTACCATTGATTGGGATAATGAAAGAATATATAGAAAATTCTGAAAATAACCCTGAGAAGTATTCCAAAAATATTTTGAGAAATTCCAGCATCAATTTTAGCCTCTGAAGAAGGTTCTTTGAAAAAAACACTCCACTGATGTGCAAATACTAGCGTATTTTAAAATGGTCACACATTGTTAACTTTTAGGTGTAATAATGATACTGTGGTTATTTTTTTAAAGTCATATTTTGGAGAGACATTGAAATAATAAGGTGAAAGAGTGGGGGATTTGCTTTAAAATAATCTAGTGATGAGAAGAAAGGTTAAGTGTGGGGAGTAGATGAAATAATATTAATGGATAGACATCTGAAGCTCATTGCACTAGTCTATTTTGCATGTTTAAAACATTCAGTAATAAAAAGTCACCTTACCTTACAGTTATATTTCATCTTGTCCTTGTAGGTGAAAAAGAAATAATCATTTTTACAAATATAAAGGCACATGGAGTACTTTAATATCATCAATTTATTAGCCCCTGTTGAGATAATTTGAGTTCTTTATAAGGACTCTAATACCTTTTGCCCTAAAGGATTTTATATTTATATGTAAATAAATAATCTTTTAGTATTTCTAAAGATAAACAAGTAGGAATTAAACATGCACATCTAACAATACTAAAAATTCTACCTTCCATCCCAAAGAATGCACCATTTCTTATTTTAGCTTGTCATTGTCTTTTATTTTATAGCACAACTGCACTATAAATACTAAAGAATAAAAATTACTTAGTGTAATTGTCATTTTCCTCCTGTTATAGTGTATCAAGTTATATTGATTTATTTGTCTTCTTTACAGTGCCTTCCTCCACCTACTTAAAAATTTTGTAAAAGAACTCCAGGCATTTTTGAACAATAAAGATCGTGTTAAAATCAGGTCTCTCCTTAGTTCAAATTGTTTAGCCTGTACAGTAGCTTATAATACGAGATGTTTTCAGCTTCTCTTAAGCATGTAAAATGCTTTGTTACAAGAATGGTAAGGTGGCTCAATGGCTCCTCTTCTTGCCTGGTGAGCACAGACTCCAGAGCATAGGGCGAGCTCACCAGGCTGAGCTCACATCGGACCTCAGAGATGTTGGAGATAAACAATGACCACAGGCAAGTTTGTGCTCTTCTTGTTTAAAACAATTTCGAACTCATAAGATGTGTATTTTGTAGTGGTCCTCCTTGCTCCAAATCCAGCTTACACTCTTAATTCTTAACTTTTTCATTTTATATATCACCTCTGCCAATTTCAATTTATACATTCTCCAGGACACTTTCTCTTTAGGTGAGTATAACCTAAGTGTAACCTAAGGGCCACTTCTGTCCAGCTGCTTGGAGTGCTGCCCCCTACCACAGGCATTCTGGATCAGAATCTCTGGAGGTGAGGCCAGAGAATGGGGCTCCAGTGCACATTAACAGCTGGCAGCAAAGCTTAGGAGGAAGTTTTCATTTGGCTATGGAATGGCAGGACCAAGAACAGAAAACCACTACTCCTCTTCTGCCTACCTTCTTCTTTAGAAGTGTATTTCCTCAAGAACTGGACTCAGCCCGGCTGGCATAGCTCGGTGGGAAGCATCGACCTATGAACTAGGAGGTTGTGGTTGGATTCCCAGTCAGGGCATATCCCCGGGTTGCAGGCTCGATCTCCAGTGGGGAACATGCAGGAGGCAGCCAATGATTCTCTCTCATCATTGATGTTGTTATTTCCCCTCCTCCTCTCTCTCTGGAATCAATTTTTTTAAAAATTGTTTTTTTAAAAAGAAATAGATTCATATACAGAAAACGGATGGTTGTTAGAGGGGAAAGGATTTGAGGGACCGGGTGAAAAAGGTGAAGGGATTAAGAAGTACAAATTAGTAGTTACAAAAGAGTTATGGGATGTAAAGTACAGTATTGAGAATATAATCAATAATATTGTAATAACTGCCGAGACCGGTTTGGCTCAGTGGATAGAGCGTCGGCTTGCGGACTGAGAGGTCCCACGTTCGATTCCGGTTAGGGGCATGTACCTTGCTTGCGGGCACATCTCCATTGTGGGGCGTGCAGGAGGCGGCTGATCGATGTCTCTCTCTCATCGATGTTTCTGACTTTCTATCTCTCTCCCTTCCTCTCTGTAAAAAATCAATAAAATATATTTTAAAAAATAATAATAATATTGTAATAACTGTATATGATGCCAGGTGGGTACTAGAAATATTATGGAGAATACTTTGCAAATTATGATTGTCTTAACTACTATGCCATACACCTGGTAGTAATACAAAATAATATTGAATGTAAACTCATTGAAAAATAAAACTTAAAAATAAAACAAATACTGGTTTCAATGGTTCATCATTCTTTTAAAACTTGAAAAACTTGTGCGGATTTTATGTCAATGAGATACTACTTAGGCAAGTTGTACTGTTTTAGGGCAGCAGTCTTCAAACTACTAGTATATATAAACTACTAGTGTGTATGTACACACACACACACACACACACACACACACATGCAATGATATAGGAAGACTTAAAGAGCTATGAAGGCCAAGCAGAGTTTTAAAGAATCAGGATTCTGGATATTCAATTTCCCTTTGCACTTCTTAAAACTCTTCTGCAAAAATAATATCTAGAGAGCGGCCCAACAGAGCAAAAGAGGAGGCTCCTTTTGTGCTCCCCTTCTCCTGTGGACGCACTAGTAGTACAGCTACATGTGGAGCAATTCCCTCTGAAAGAGATCCAGAAACTAGCCCAGCAACTCCCACACATCAGACAAATAAGAGAATACCCACATCAAAACAGGTAAAAGCTGAGACACACTGTCTCCATAAACCTCACCCCCAGCGCTGCACATATAGCAAAGAGGGAACCTTCTCCCTGGGGAGCAAAGGGTTTGGACTCTATACTTAGTGCCCCAATTTTAAAGACTCCCGCTCAATTGGCCACCAAAACCCCTAGCTCTGAAAGTCAATGGACCTTGCTTCCAAGAGACCCACAAGATCATAGCAAACAAACATAATATTATCAATAAATGGTGATGGGAAAATTGGACAGTCACATGCAAAAGAAAGAAACTAGATCCCTATCTTATGCTTACACAAAAATAACAAAGTGGATTAAAGACTTGAATGTAAGGTCTGAAGCTGTAAAACTCCTAGAAGAAAACAAGGGGAGGGAGGAGTAAGTTCTTTGATATTGGTTTTGACAGTGACTTTTTTATTTTATACCAAAATCAAAGACAATAAAAGAAAAAATAAACAAGTGGGACTCCATTAAACTAAAATGCTTCTGCACTGCAAAGGAAACCATCAACAAAAAGAAAAGACAACCTTTGGAATGGGAGGAGATATTTGCTAACTACATAACCAGTAAAAGTTTATGCAAAATATGCAAGGAACACTAGCAAAAAGGAAAATAACCCAATTTAAAAATAGGCAAAGGATCTGAATAGACATTTTTCCGAGGATATACAAATGGCTAAACAGGTACATAAAAAGGTGCTCAGCATCACTGATCAGCACAGAATATAAGTCAAATCAAAACCACAATGAGATATTACCTCACACATGTTAGAATGGCTGTGCTCTAAAAGACAAAAAATGTGTATTGATAAGGGTGTGGAGAAACGGGAACTATTGGTGGGAATGTAAATTAGTGCAACCATTATACAAAACAGTAAGGAGGTTCATCAAAAAATGAAAATGGAACTACCACATGCTCTAGCAATCCCACATCTGGGTATATATCTAAAGGAAATGAAATCACTATATTGAAGAGATACCTGTACTTGCATATTCATTGCAGCTTTAATCACAATAAATAAAGCACACGCGCGTGCGCGCGCGCGTGCGCACACACACACACTATTATTCAGCCTTAAAAAAAATAAGGAAATCTTGTCATTTACAACACCATGGATAAATCTACAGGGCATCATGCTAAGTGAAATAAGCTAGACAGTAAAAGACAAATACTGCATGTTATCACTTACATGGGGAATCTAAAAAAAAAAAAAAAAAGCCAAATTCATAGAAACAGTAGAAAGTGGTTTCCAGTTACTGGGGGTTGAAGGAAATAGAGGTTGATAAAAAGATACAAACTTTCAGCTATAGGATGAATAAGATCTGAGGATCTAATGTATAACATGGTGACTATAGTTGACAACTCTGTAGTGCATAATTGAAATTTGCTAGGAGAGTAAAACGTACATGTTCTCACAGTCTTTCTCCACCAAAACAATAAATATATGAAGTGATGAATGTATTCATTAATTTGAAGGAGCAAATTCTTTCACAATGTATACTTGTATCAAATTATCATATTATACACTTTATTTTATAATTTTGTCAATTATATATTAATAAAGCAAAAAAAATAATCTTAAAAACCATTTGTCTGAGAATAGTTTACAATAGTTCTCGTTTCTCCACATCCTTATCAATACACATTTTTTGTCTTTTAGAGCATAGCCATTCTAACATACGTGAGGTAATATCTCATTGTGGTTTTGATTTGACTTCTTTCATACATCTCTTCCCCATTATGTCAGATTTTAAAGAAGAAAGGCACCTTCTTACTCTAATCTTTCTATAGTGTATAGTGTATTACCTTTTGGTAGAAAAATCTCTGTAATCTACAGAGATTATTAGAAACATAGCATAGTATTGGTATTGTGTTGAGAAAGAAGTCACATTAATAAATGAGCAACAATTCCATTTGCAATTAGATGGTTTTCTGTTTCACTTTCAAAGATCTACAATCAACTTCTCAACTGATACAATATTAAAAGCAAATTTTGGTGCTAGGTTTCCCCATGATTTTTGCCATATGATTCTGACAGTGCAAAGAATTGCAGGCATTGCTGTAACAAAACTCCTATTTCTACTTATTTACAAGAACAAATTTTGCTCAACATTTACATTAATAATAAATCACAAAAAGATAAGGGAATAAAACTGAGGTTAAACTCTATCGATTTAGCCATAAGTAACAAGTTATTATGCTAAATTGATACCTGACCTAATTTTAGCAAAAATTACACACTTGACCTAATTTTAGCCAAATCAGCCAGTCCTTATCCAGCTCATTAAGAAATACATTAAAACAAAATTAGATTTTTCTTATTAAATATATTTCCTTATAAAATGTATTCATGTTATTTTTATCAATAGTATGCTTATAGCAATTAAAATGATAACTTAATCCAGAATAATTATAATTATTTGGATGACCGGCTTTATGGTCACTCAACATTTTGAAATGTAATTTCAATTGATATGCTTTTTGTTATGATAATTAAAGTAATTGACAAAAGATTTTCAAGAATAAAAATATGTCCCATTGGGATGGAATCCTACGATATAAGCAGAATAAAAATATGAGTTCAAAGAGAGAAAAAGGAAAGATTCAAAATCTCTGATTATTAAAATCAGCTTGTTCAGCCCTAACTAGTTTGGCTCAATGGATAGAATATCAGCCTGTGGACTGAAGTGTCCTGGATTCAATTCCAGTCAAAAGCACATGCCTGGTTGTGGCCTCAATCCCCAGAGGCAGCTGATCAATGATTCTCTTCATTGATGTTTCTATCTCTTCCTCTCTGAAATCAATAAAACTATATTTTATTTTTTATTTTTTTGAGCACAAATGTTTTCATTCTCTAAAATGAAAAAAATTTTAAAGTGTTATCTCACATTTCAGCTAACAGTTAAGATAAAGTTAAGGGTGTCTTCACACAGAAATCCAAAGAAGACAATGAGAATGAAAGAAATTTCACATAATCATTCAAATCTTGGTAAAGGAACTAGAGTGGAAGCCCAAGCTGGTGAGCAAGGGGGAGAAGAAAAGAATACATGGTTCAAACAGATCACATGAGGAAACCCAGTACAAATGCTGGCTTTGGCATTATCTAGGTAACCCCTATTTTTTGTTACAGGTGACTCTATTAAGTTCTATTGTTGCAAAAACAGTCCAAATCCTATCAAGTTAAAAAGAAGTCCCTCAATGACTAGTTGGGTGTAGACAGTAACCCACACCAAGAGACATCAGTTCTGGCAAGAAAGTTCCAACACGCTTTGTGGTATTGTTGATAGAATGCCTTAGGCCAGGCACATCCCAGTGATGTTCTGCTGGCTGAGATACAAGTTGGGAGGAGAGTAGTCCTTATTTCTCAGTCAAATTCTTGGCCTTGAAGAAGTGGCAAAGGTAGAAGACCTGCCAAGTGGCTAGACCAATGAGACAAAACTTTGAGAAGATGCTGAAGTATAGGACCCGAGCGTTTGTTGATTCATTGGTATCGCGCATCTCCTCCTCTCACTTCTTCATGTAGGCAAAACCATTCACGATAAACTCTGACAGGTCTTCTAGGCCCCGTAGCCTCACCTCTAAAGATTTGAGCTTCTCAACTTTTGCAATCGCTTCATAATTTTTCACCTCACTCCATGCTTCATGTCTAGGATCACGAGTTGGTCAGGTAACCGCCCTGTTCCCTTGCTCTCAAAACACACTTCAAACATGTCATAGTCTTCAGTGGTAAAGACAAATTTTCCCTTGGTTGCATTCTCCTTGGAGTACAGAATATGGGCAGCAGAATCTGTGATCTTGAAGTGGGTGCTCAGGCCGCCAGCGCCCCAGATTGGTCAGTGTACTCGTCTGCGCCCATCACCAGCAGGTCCTTGTGCATCTCCTCAAAGAGGCACTTGCTGGAGTTGATGGGCAGATGGAAGGAGATTGTGAGAACCAAAGTGGGGCCGAGCAGGAGGGGTAAAAGCAGCAATGCTAACTGGCCAGGGCCATCCTGGGTTTTAGGCGTGGTGCCAGAGACTGTTCAATAAAAATATATTTTTAAAAATAAAATAAAAAATATATTAACATCTTGTTCATATATTTTTAAAAATAGATGACATGATATTTAGATTCAGTATGATATATTTTTTTAAAGTGCTGTAATATATTTTTTAATGATAATATTTCCAGTACTGAAAGTTACATCCTTTGCAACCATTTTAACTTGGGATGAAATGCTTTACATGTCAGCTTAATAATGTGCACAAGGATAAAGAATCTTACAAAATTCTTTTGAAAATATTCCCAAGAAATAAGTTTGAAGACCACTATTTTAGGAAACCTGGTCAGAGATCAGTGTGTAGAAGGGACTAGAATGGAAAAGAACGAGGAGAATTTGGGCGGGGCAACAGTTAGGAGACAATTGATTTTTTCCAGATATAAGGGATTTGAACTATATTAAGTTCACAGTCATGGAAATGAATGAAAACAAACTGGAAAACAAATGCTACTAAGAAATGAGAATTGTTAGTGTCATTCCCTGCTTCATTTCATATTAAGTTTTGAATACTGACAAAACAGAATTTCCCACTCCCGATTTGATCCTTCCCTCCCTCCCTTCCTCCCTCCCTTCCTCCCTCTCTTTCTCCCTCCCTCCTTCCCTCTCTTCCTTCCTCTATTATTCATCAGTGTTCTAAGTGCTTTGACTTCTGAAACAGTTAACATCAATCAGGTCTCTGGCCTCTGATAGCTTTTGGTCTAGTCGAGGAGTTTATAGCTGAGTATGATGCTAAGAGAGATATCATCATATGTGGCCCACATTATTCCACCTCCTCCCTCCTTCCCCCCTTGTAACATGCTAGAGGACAGAGAGCTGAAGCTTCCATTCCCAGACTTCCTCAGATTCCACATGTGGCCCAGTCTCTCTGGCAAGGCAGACATATGAATGTCATAGTTTGGAAGATAGAGGTGGCACTTCTGCTGTTCCCACCAGCAAGCAGAGATGTGGAGCTCTGGTTTTTCTATGGCAATGTAGCAGAGGCCCTGCTTGTTCTGGTTGGATCTCTCTTTGGTGGACTGGGGTCTCTCCTTCCCTGTCCTGATGAAGGCTGTTCATGAATATATCTAAAGGATGGCTTCAGAGTATTGAACCCTTACACATTGTTTATGTACTCTGTTTTTTTTTGCCTCTACTACTATGTTCCATCCACTTGCCTTGCACTCTATTACTGCCTATGAACAGGCTGCCTTCTCAGTGTATCTTTTCTCAATTGGGTCATTTCCTTTAGAGCAGTCTGTTTAGTTGGCCTAAGACGTTCCCTGGAGAGCTAATTTAAATGCAGACTCCATGCCTCCACTTCCACGCGGGCGGCCCCCCCATTCAGTAGTCTGAGATGTAGCCGGAAGTCTGCATTTTTAACAAATGCAACAAATCATTCTGATCCATTGGCCTTGAACTGCACCTTGACAATTCTCCAATGCCAGTGGTTAGGACAGAGTAGACCTTTGCTCCTTCATGATTCCCTGTACTGTGGAGGATGAGAAAAGAAGCAAGTCAAAGATAGCACTAGGTTGTAAGTTTGGCTGAGTAGGACTATAATTGTAGCACTTGTCCGAACAGGGAAATTAATAATGTCAACCAGTTTGTGGAGGAAATAATGAATATTATTTGAGATATGTTGGTTTTGACATCCCAAAGAAGATGATATATTGTTGGCAGCTTGTAATAGATTAATGATGTGGCCCTGGAGGTTGGTTATTGGGATGGATTCTCTGTTGAATGCACTTCAGAGAATTACTACTGTAGCTAAATTATTTCTTTAATGTGGTGCAAACAGGATTGTCCTGAAGATGACATACATCTATTGGCATCATTCCCAATATGACATTGAGTCAAATATATCTTGTATAAGAGGAAGAGTGAGAAGAATCCTGGTAGAATTATCAGTACTATAGGTTGCCTAAGAGATGCCCACATCCCAGCTCTTTCCCTAGAACTCTCCTTCCCCCACCCTTAATCCTTTCTTCCATTTTCTCCAGCCCAGTGGTAAATATATATTAGTTGTGTAAATTGTGGAAGAAAAATTATGTAGGATAAATGTAAGATAAGAGAATAAAAACTAAGTTTATAAGTATTATTGTGCATGTTTCAGTTGGCCACAAACTAGGTGAGGTAAAATAATGCTCTTTCTGAGCTGTCTCACAGGTCTTTGTATAAAGGAGAACTCTGGATTCCTATTCCAACATATTGTAAAAGATCTGTTTCTTCTCCAGGACTTAACGCCATTGTTTTAGAGAGGCCTTCAAGCTCTTTTTTTAAGTAAAACCTTATGCAGAAATAATATTTCAGAAACGAAACTATACTTGATTGAGTTCAAATATATACCATCTATGTATTTTAAAGCTGTTTAGGTTCATGAGAACAATGTATCTATTTTTATGAAGATAAAAATTAAAACCAGGGTATATGGACAAGGGCAGTATGTGAGCAAACAAATTTCTTTCCAAGTTTATATTGATGAAGTCCTGACTTATTCAGAAAAGTGGTTACAAATGGAATAATTTCTCTTAACAACATGTTTTGCAATCTTGTAATACTGTAAATAAACAGATATGGTACAAGAACCCTAATTCTGAAATCTACCATGTCATGACTTAACTTTGTCAGTGGGTCAGTCATAAATATTTATGGAACACTTAGTATGGTCTAGATACTGAAATTATATTAGAGAAAACAGACACCTGAAATTTATAGCCTAGTAGGATAGTCACTAAACAAATAATTGTAAATAATTATAAGTGCATAAATTACAAATCGAAAGAAATTCTAAGTATGCTGGGAATATATGACAGGAGATCTAGCATGTATAATCGTGGTCAAACATATTTTTCCTAAGGAAATGATGTTTAAATTGAGACATAAAAGGTGAATAGGCAAAAGGAAGGGCAAAATAGAAGTATTCCAGCAAATACTGGAATGTATGTGCAAAGACCCAAGGAGCGGCCAGATATTTATCAGTGTGTCAGAAAGTGACACTGAAGAGCAGGCTGATCAGGAGGGGCTGGTGAGGCAGTGTACACACTGAGGCAGCAAGTGTCTAGAGAAGGAGGTCAAGGGATTAGTATATATTGGGGTGGAGTTAGAGCCCATCAGTTAACATTTCTTATATCATCCTGACATATGTATGTTAAGTATTTGAGCCTTATTTAAAAGATAATGGAAAGCCACTGAAGGATTTTAAATAGAAACCTGAGTTGATGATATCCTTCTAGCTGGGTATAGAGAATTGTTTGAAGGAGGCAGGACTGATCTAGAAAGAAAACTGCTAGAAAGATATGGCAATAGTCTAGGCAAGAGGTGATGGTAGTCTGTACATGGATGGTAGCAGTGGAGATAAAATAAAATGGGCAGTTTATAGATAACTGTCTTTGTCTGCTCAGATGCCATAATAAAATATATAATAAAGACTGGGTGACTTAAAAAGCAGACGTTTATTTTTTCACAGTGTGGAGGCTGGAAGTCTCAAATCAAGGTTCATTTGGGTTGCTTTTTGGTGAGAGCTCTCTTCCTGGCTTGCAGATGGCCTCCAATCTATGACTTCATTTAACTGCAATTGTCTCCAAAAGCTCCTATCTCTAAAAACAATCACAGTTGGGGATTAGTGCAACATATGAATTTTAGGGAACACAATTTAATTTGTAACAATATCATATGTTTAGGAAATAGTGCTTCTTTGGATATAGGAATGAGGTGGAAGAGGATAGGGAAGTCCAGGATAACACTGAAGTTTGTGGTGTAAGTAGAAATGATAATTGCCATTTTTGGAGACTGAGATTACTGGAGGTAGAGACTATTTGGAGGAGAAATATCTGAACCTAGAGCTAAATGTGTTTATTTTGAAATATCTATGAAACATAAAAAAAGAAAGAAAGAAAGAAAGAAAGAAAGAAAGAAAGAAAGAAAGAAAGAAAAATGTTAAGTGGGTAGTTGATTGTATGGATCTGGAATTCAGAAAAGACATCTTGGGTACAGAAAGTAGATTTAGGACTCATCTGCCTAGACATGGCTGTTAACCCTTTGGAGTATGTGAGAATCCCCAGGGCAGTGGTTCTCAAACATAAATGGACACCAGAATCACTTGGGTAGCTTGTTAAAACCGATTGCCTTGTCCCACCTCAGAATTTCTAATAACACTGTACTTTCAGAGGCTTATGAATATTTTAAGGCTTTTAAAATATAGTGGTAAATTACTTTCCAGAGAGCTCAGAGCTATTTATATAGTATAGAAAAATCTCTCACTGATCCTTTTTATTGCATTGAATATTGTAATTTTTTTAATATTAGAGGCAAAAAAAGTGAACTCATTGCAATTTTGCACAGCTTTGGTTATTAGTGTGATGGTGAACATTTTAAAATGCTATTAGCACATCTTTTGGATTTGGATTAAAAACACTTTCTGTTTTTTCATATTTATATTTTAACACATTTATTCTTTGGCCCCTTCAATACACCATTGCATTTTATGATCAGCATATTTGGGAGCTAATTTGCACTGATAAAATCTGAATCGTCACATTTAGGCAGATCTTTAAAATTCACCTTTGTAAATATGAAGAATATATTACTACTTTTTCAAGATGAATAATATAAAAATGTGGTCTATATAGTGCTAGAGACAATTTCCATGTATATGTAGGGTAAGTAAAACCAAGACATTGTCATTCTGATTGACCTTAGGTTGTCTTGTGGTCTTTGAAGGGGGCAGAGGCCCAGAAATTCTTCCTCATTTCTAAATTGTAGAACACACTTGACTGACTCTGGTAAACTGGCCATGACCTAATGTTCCATCTTACACAATGCTATTGCATGTGAAAGCCAACCCAAATGCTGAGCTACAGAGCAGTGAAACTGCTGATGACAAAACCAGATCCTGCTGGGAGCTCAGCTGTCCTGACTCTGTGGCTCTTACAGTCTAAACTAGGTTACTTTCCTGACAGCCTCTTTCAGTCAACAATGTTAGATGATTTGAAATTATATTTCAATATATGCTTCAAACTCTTTATGACTCTTTCCTGGCCTGCAGCCTCCTTAATATATCATAACATCTGCCGTGGCCTCCTGTCATCACTTCTTTTGGCATCTGACAGTCTCGATGCAATGAAGCTGGGATTAGGTCTGATTTGATGACTGTAGAGCAAATGTTCCCACAGTCATCATCACATTGCATTTCGTAAACGCCCATCCTAGAGTTAGTTAATCATAGAGATAATTTCTGGCTTTCTGAAGGATAGCCATCAGATTTTACAGGTGAAATGCACAGAGGCATAATCTGGCATCAAAGCAAGGCTAACTCTCTTCATATCCAAAGGACATTGGATTTTACAATATATTTTTACTCTCAGTGGAGATTTTAGGATCTTCCACTTCTTTTTTTAAAAAATATATTTTATTGTTGTTGTTTTTTGTGTGTTTGGTTTTATTTTTTTGTTTTTTTACAGAGAAGAAGAAAGAGGGATAGAGAGTTAGAAACATCTATGAGAAACATCGATCATCTGCCTCCTGAACACCACTATTGGGGATGTGACCGCAAACAAGGTACGTACTTGCCTTTGACTGGAATAGAACCTGGGACCCTTCAGTCCGCAGGCCGATTCTCTATCCACTGAGCCAAACTGGTTAGGGCTCCACCTCTTCTTAAATTGAGGAAAGAGCAGAACATGGTGAAACAGGCTTGAACTTTGAGATTAGACCAGTCTTCTGACTGTGTGACTTTGAGCAACTTTCTTCATTTCTCAGAGTTTGTTCCTTCATTTGTGAAATGGGGTAATGTGTTTCTTACAGGACTATTGTGAGAATGTTGAAACATGTAAAACACATTGCAGGTATTCAAATGTCAGTTCCCTTCCCTATTGACTGGGAGTAGCCATCACTTTATGAAAAGAGTTGTCAGTACATGACTAAGATTCAGAAGGTAAATTCTTTAATGAATAGCCTGATTCTTGAATAATAATGGTTCAAGCAGCAAGGGCTTGAGTAATTGTTTTATTGCTTTGAACTTCCTTTGACACAGGGCCCCACCCAGCCCTTATGAAAATGAATACTAGTGAGCAGCCAAGTGTTCCTCAGTTGTGAACACTTTCAACACAATTTTTTATAAAATAATTTAATTGCCAAGAATCATATAGCTATAATTGAATATTGCATATGAAGATCAAGATTTCCAATAAATTGAAGGACTCTTGTGTGTCATATCCTCAGCATAACTATCTCCCATGTCTTTTCACATTTCATAATGGATGAAATGAGGAGATAAAGAACTAGACAGAGAAAGTTCCTGTTTGGGGCTCCACTGGGGGTCTCTAATGCAGTTTCCTGCCAAGCCTCCACTTTCTTTTCGCTGGAGATATTTTACAGTAACACCATAATTAGAACTTGTGAAAATTACAAAGTAGGTAAAAGCTGACTTTGCTTTAGACCCAATTGATATAGGGTGAGATGGAGAATGTGATATATACTAGTACTGATTACCTATCACCTATATCCACTTATTAAAACAGAATCTCTAATCTCTAAGCAAGTTATGGTCGGCTTAGTCTCATTGCTGTGTTTATACCAAAGAAAAAATTCTAAATTAAAAAAAAAAATTTTGCTCTTTTTTTAATATAAAGTGACTTAAAAAATACACATTTTTATTAATTTCAGAGAGGAAGGGAGAGCGAAAAGAGATAGAAACATCAATGATGAGAGAGAATTATTGATCACCTGCCTCCTGCATGCTCCCTACTGGAGATCGAGCCCATACCCAGGCATGTGCCCTTAACCAGAATTGAGCCTGGGACCCTTTAGTCCACAGACCAACGCCCTATTCATTGAACCAAATCAGCTGGGGCAAAAAAATTTCACTCCTTTGATTAATTCAGGTTATGTGTACACACAACCTCTGGCCCTTTCTAGTACAAATTTGATAAATGTAATTATTTGAATGCATTTTTCTTTAAGCACACTGAATATAGATATGAAAATCAGAATTTATATGAAATATAGTATAATTTAGAGGCCGATTATTAACTTTATGAAAAAGATTTCCTCCTCTAGTTGAAACTTTTCTGGTTTAACAAAGTTGCTGATAAGGTCATGGAAAAGCCAGGCAGGGATGCTTAGGAAGAGCTCCGGTCTAAATTTTAGGGCCATTACCAATCACTTTCGTTTTGTTGGTTATATCGCATAATTCTCTGGTTCTCAGTTCTTAATATGGAGGTCTAAACAAGATAATCTCCTTGGTTTCATCTGTAAATTCAAATTACAAGAACTTGTCTACTGTATAAACCCAAGCCCAAATTTCTGTCTTGGACATTAAGTCACTTAAGGATAGTGGAGTCAGAATTTCCCAGACCAATTCCCATTTTTTTTCTTTTTTTAATATATATTTTATTGATTTTTCACAGAGAGGAAGGGAGAGGGATAGAAAGTTAGAAACATCGATGAGAGAGAGACATCGATCAGCCACCTCCTGCACACCCCACACTGGAGATGTGCCCGCAACCAATGTACATGCCCCTGACCGGAATCGAACCTGGGACCTTTCAGTCCGCAGGCCGACGCTCTATCCACTGAGCCAAACCGGTCTCGGCATCGGCCCATTTCTTAATTGTACCGTAAAGCACCACTGGTAATAGAGTTCTAAGTATTTTATTATAAAAACAGAAATTTAGCATTAAATTCCAGGGCATATAAAGGGAAAAAAAATAGTTCAAGTTAAAAGCATGCTAATATGTTTTATAGGCTAATGAGCTTATTAAAAAAGCTTGCAAAGTCTCTAGTGCAATATTACATTTCACAACTTATATTTATGAAGTCTGTTGAGCCTTTCCTTTCCTATTTGAGTCAAGTGTTCCAAGTTGACATTAATGCATACACTTTTCTTCAAATCACATCTATTAAAGCACATGACTAAATTTAAATTCATATTGCATTACATACTGCAATTCACTTGCCTTCTTCTAATATATTTAAGAAGTTTGGCAGAATTATTCAACCACTTTTTTGGACATTTAGGATAACTCTCATTATTTAAAACAAATTTGAGAACTGAAACTCCACTAACCATAACAATGGCTTTAAAAATGACTCACCCAACTTGGTGGTCAGCCTATTTTTCAAAAGTTAGGTTTGAATGGAAAATTGAGAAAGCAAAGGACTATTAATAATGACAGGAGGTGGGTGTATAAACAGGTGTAGTAGATTGTGGTGACAGAGTTGTGAAATTGCCACAATTCTAAAGAACCACATCCCCATTTTTTTTTTTATCACCTTCTCAGTAACTATGGTTTTTTGGTTTGGAAAAAAATGTACTGATGAGATAGATAAGACCATCAGAATCTTAAAAAGAATAAAAAAAAAGAGTGACATTTGACAATGAGAAGAAACTTTAAAAGAGCAAAATTTTTAAAAAAAATTCCTTTAAAAATAATCTTTTTCATTCAAGAGAGTGAAACAATTTCAATATAAAAATGTAGGACTCAAACATAAGAATGAGTGTTATTTGTTTCCATTAGAATTTTATACTAATCAAACGTTTTCACAAACATTTATAATGATCATGATGAAGAAGTCCTTCCTTTCTCAAATCCAGGAAGTTATCAGGCCTTACTGACTCTGTCTTAAATATCTTTAGTTGCATCCTCTTTTCTTTGTCTTCAGTGTCAGTCCCTAGGCTGACACCATTACAATTTCTTACCTAGATGACTGTACCAGCTCCCAGCTGCTTGCCCTGTTTCCAACATTGATTCTCTGTTCTGCCAACAAATGACCTTCTAAAAGATAATCCTGAGTATGGCCCTCTTCTGTTTAAAAGCCTTCAATGTATTCCAATTGCCTTGAGAATAAAACTCAAACCTTTAGCATGACATACGAGATTCTTTATGGCCTGACATTTGCCCTTGTGTTCAATCTTGCCTGTCAGCACACTCTTCCTCTCTCCAACTTAGCTTCTTGATCATGCTGAACTAAATTTTAGTTCCCCAAATTCATGTTGCTTCCTCACCACACTTCTCTGAGCATTCTATTCCTATTACTTGGAATGTCTTTTTTCACTTCTTCATCTAGGAAACTCTTATTCATCCTTTCAGATTCAGCCACCCTCTCCTTTCTTCATCTTTAATCACTATTCCAGTTATGCTAATATGTTCCCATGCATATGTCACTGCATATTTCACTCTAAGTTGCACTTCATTATTGCACATGTCCATGTTTCTCTTTCGGACTGTCTTGTTCACCCATTTCCTTCAGCATCTGGCATGATGCCTGGCACAGAGTGGACATTCTGTAAATGTATGACAAGTAACCAATGCATAAGTAATCCAGGAAAGAAAAATTCAATGTGGAACAACTTTAAAATGGAACTAATTATGACATATATTTGTTCAGATTGTTTTTCATGCTAGTGTGGCTGCTACAACCTATGACTGGAAGGCTCCAAAGAGTACAAAAAACTCATAGTAAACATGATTCTATACTTGACTAAAAAGAACCACATTAGCCTGGCTGGCATGGCTCAGGGGTTGAGTGTTGACCTATGAACCAGGAAGTCACGGTTGGATTCTTGGTCAGGGTACATTTCTGGGATATGGATGTGGGCTCAATTCCTAGCGTGCAGCATGCAGGAGGCGACCAATTAATGATTCTCTCTCATCACTGATGCTTCTATCTCTCTCTCCCTCTTCCTTCCTCTCTGAAATCAATAAAAGTATATTAAAAAATAAAAAAAATTTTTAAAAGAACAACATTAAAACAACATTCACCTTTCCTGAAACTCTTTTATTTTACTTTGAAAGGAAAGGCAATCTTCCCCCCATAATTTCATAAAGTCACAATTTCCCTTCTCTCAAGTTTCAGTTATCATTGGCACCTAAAATCTCTAAACCTTTCCATTTCCAGTTAAAACAGAAGAGATAACTATAGTTTATACCTCTTCAAACATTTCTGTAAAGTCATTAGAAATTTTACTTGTATATTCACAATGTAATTCTGTGAAAAATGCAAATTCCAAAAGAGTATACTTTCATAGAGAGAAACGACAGGCAAAGCAAAGATGAATCTTCATAAACTTGAACATCCAGAAAATATTTTTTTATTTTTCTATATGCCAGTCATTATGGGAACTTAATTATCTATACATATAAATGCTAATATGCTAAGTGTCCATCTGACCAGTCACTATGATGTGCATTGACCACCAGGGGGCAGATGCTCAACACAGGAGCTGCCATGACATGCACTGGCCATTTACAGAGAAATGGCACCGTATATCTGGCACCCACAAAGCAACATTTAGCTTCCCCTTAGTGGGACACAGGCCCCACCACCACCCTGGAGTGACACCCCACCAAATTGCAGCCATGCTGCTGAGACCCCATGGTGCAAAATGGGGCCCACAGCCCAGCCCAGCCTGGAAACAGTGGCCATGGGCACCAGGTAATGACATCATGTAGCAATGCCCAGCTTCCTCTCCCTCAGGACGACTAGCCTCCTTGCAGTTTCTTTAGCCCAGATCACGATTTACTTTATAGCCTGGTAGAAACATTTCACACTTTAACCAAATGTGCATGAAGCATTTTCACGTGCCTCATTTCATTTGATCCTCACAGAAGTTCTGGAGTAGGTAGATAGAAGACTCGATGGAATCCTATTTTCTTTTCATTAGCTGGAAAATGGAGATTTAGAACGTTTAGAAACTTGGCCTAAATGAAAAGAAGTAAGAAATGGTGGATCTTGAAAATGACTTCAGGTTTCCTCACTGCACAGACTAGAGTCAAACACTGCTGCAGTTAAATATTTTACCCTTTGTTCTCCCTGCATGATCTACAATAATAATATGCTTTATGTTGATATTTACTGCTGTGTTGCTGACAATTACCTGAAAAAAGAAGTAAGGGTGCTTCACTGGTCTAATTAAGCAAGTTTAATATATATATGAAAAGCTAAGTTGACTTGCCTATGCACAATATATATAAAGCTCTCACTGGTGCCAATTGCACACATATGCTTTGATTTGTCATTGTCCATGGTGAATTTGGTTGACACTTCTATTATAGAGAAAGGGCGAATAGTGATATTAAAATATTTCTTCTAATTAATTTCCTTTCAATGTGCACAAAATCGTGCACTGGGCCACTAGTTTCTATATAAGTCCCAGTAGAAAGGCTAGAATAAAAGGGGATGGAAACTTAATTGACTTCTCTTTCCTCTTGAAGTCTAGGCGCTGATGTAGTTCCTAAGTGTTGGAGGAGTGGAAAGAAAGGGTGTTTGGTCCTTTCATTATTTAACCAGCTATAGCTCAAGTGTTTGTTTTCTTTTTATTAATATATACATTTTTTATTTCAGAGAGCAAAGGGAGATAGAGATAGATAGATAGATAGATAGATAGAGAGAGAGAGAGAGAGAGAGAGAAACATCAATGATGAGAAAGAATCATTGATTGGCTGCCTCCTGCACGGTCCCTACTTAGGGGTGAGCCCACAACCTGGCATGTGCCCTTGACCAGAATCAAACCCAGGACCCTTCAGTCCACAGGCTGACACTCTATCCACTGAGCCAAACGAGCTAGGGCGCTGTCAGTCATTGTAATCCCTTAGCAGCACCTATTATGGCATGCATTACTCTGCATTAGAAAGCATGGAATAATGTCTAGAGGAAATGAGATGAGCATAACTTGTGCTGTTGGTTGAATAGGGAACAGGGATGTGAAAAGAAATCTCAGGACATAGAGAAGTATCTGTTAAGAAGTAGGGAGGATAAGTGGCTTGGCTAGAAGACCTCAGTGAAGAACCTAAGTCCTGATTAGCTGGTGTAAGTTCCTCAAAGACAAGGAGTGTAAAGGTCTTTGTATCCCTGGGCTCTGGCACAGAGGCTGATGTAGAAAGTGCCTAAAAATGTTAGTGGACTAAAGGAATGAATAGAATGCAATTCCAGGAAGGAGAGACCTTACCTCACGGTTCTTCCACCTTCTGAGGATGGAAGGTAGGAGTAGTCTCTTATCTACCCAGGCCATGGATACCTAACACTCCTTCTTCCTCTTCCCTCTTCCCTAAAGAATTTTTCTTAACTCTCAAAAAAATATTCTCAGGTTTATATTATCTTTCCAACGCTCTTCCCCAATGGGGTATGATGAAAGAAAGTTTAGTTTAAATCAACTAAGGATGCACAAAAATTTCTAAGGTGCAAAAGGGCCCCAAAATAGATTTACTGGATAGATCTAGCTTCTGGATTTTCAACTTCCTCATTCTCCTTCACACTGATCTGAGAATACCCTTGCTCTGTACTGCTTCCTCCTTTTCACCTTCTCTTACATATTCCCCTCACCCCCCATCATGAAAGAAAGGCTGCCCTTCCTCTCAGATGTTACAGCAGCACATTGCAATGGGTGGAAGAACCTCTGAAGACCTAGAGGAGAAGATAATTCAAATTGATGGTGTAGACAGTGAAGGGGGGGAGAGGCATGATTATAATAATCTTTTTGAAATATCAGAAGGTTTTTAATACTCTCCACAAAATTAAAAAAGGAATTAATTGACTGGTCACTTGGTGACTTATTAAAAATAATTTTAATGATATATTAGTATGTGACTTTAGTTAAGAGGTTTAAAAATTGCAGGCTATTGCTATAATAAAATTCCTTTTAGCCCCATCTTCTCATTTATGTGAATACATTTTTTTCAGAGCTTACATTTAAAAAAAGTATTCAGGCAATAACTAATATTAACCTATAGAGACACATAAAGTAATTGGGGGAAAAAAGACCCCACTATGTCATTAAAAGATATATTTATAATAAAATTTTAACTTTGTATATCTAAGATTTATTTAAATGTATCACTTATGTTGTTTGATCAATTTTGTCTATTTAATAACTGGTGGTAACTAAAATACAGAAGAAATATTTCAATTTGTATGTATATTTTTATTGCAAAGAATTATGATAGTGTGATCAAAGATTTTTGAGCATCAAAACATGGCATATTAAGATAAAATCTTGAGGGAAATGGAATTGAAATATGAGTTCAAGGAGAAAAAAAATAATGTGAAATTTCTGCCAATTAAAAAAGAGTTTGTCCATATATTTTTTAAAATGGATGATAGTGGGAATCAAATCTCTATGGTATTTAAATTCCTTGATTGTCAAAGGACTTGTATGCATGCATATAAGCATAACCAATGAACACAAGACACTGGGGGGTTAGGGTATGCATGGGAGAAGGGGGGCAAAGGGAAGATATGTATATATGCAATACATTAATAAAAAAATTAAAAATTAAATAAATAAATTCCTTGGTTGTATTTGAATGATATAATAGTATAACTTAACACGAAAATAGTTATAATACACCAGAAATCATATCTTTTGTCACTATTTAAATGTATGATGAAAAAGCTTAGATGCAAATAAAAATGTGTGAGGGAATATATAGTTTTTCAAAATTATTGTAGGGAGCATGCAGGCAGAGTCTAAAGACCACTGGTTTAGGAGGCAGGTCTAGAACCAAATAAATCCTATTTATTGGTAAGTGGTAAAGTAGATTCCATCTTTAGAATTGTAATAATGGGTCTTATTATCTTTTACTTCTTCAGTGGAACAGATACTAAAGAATGCGACGAGAAAAATCTCAGTAATTAGCTGCTACTTAGTAATAAGGAGAAAACATCTAGAGTATTTAGCTTTAAGTGACTTCTAAATGCAAATGGTTCACAAACTCATAATTCTAGCTCAGATCTCTCCTCTGTGTTCTGGATTTACATTTCCAGCTACCTGAGATAGATCCACATGGTATTGTTGCTGGAGTAATTAGGAGGCTAGATTTCCCAGACATGAGTGGGAGTGGGGTTCTTGGAGTACCCCTGAAATAAGCATTTTCAGAAGCTGCCATGGGAGAATGAGATGTAGTCAAAGCCTTTATTTGTGTAGCGTTGCATTCCTCGGGTTGCAAAGCCCCCTGCCCTTTAACCCAGTCCGGAGAGAGGTGCAGCTGGAGCTCCAGCAGAGCCATAAACAAGGCCAGTGTCCAAAGCTTCCGTCCCACATTGCAGTGGGGTCTAGTTCAGCATTCAGGCTTATTAAAGTCCATTAGTCCTCTATGTGGTTCCCAGATGGCTGTGAGCCACATGGCGAATGCAGAGGAGTGTTCCCCCTGCATCAGGAGTCCCAAGAGGGCTAGAGGGCCAAAGGCCAAGAGCCAAGAGAATGTGCTTGTTTGTTCAGAAGTTTAAATATTCAGGTTTCCCACCCTTACAGTGGCCAGGCCTATTCTGGCCACTGACTCACTTCCAGGTGTGACTGATAGACAGGTAGGCACCTTCCTGTATCACTCAGACCTTGCTGGGCATGCATCTAAAGTGCCTTTGTTCAGTCCCTTCCCCCATCATTCAGCAGGGAACAGACTTGGAGAGTGTTAAATTAGCAAAGTTGTATAAATGGCATGCCCATAGTAGTTAGTTTTCCCTTTATTTCTTTCCTGTTAAATAATAACCAGATTATTACAATGGTATCAGTATCTCTTATGTGCAGTTTGCCAATATCATGTCCACTATTCCAATTCTGATACCAAGATTCCCTCCCCAAAACCCCAAATTGGTTTATCTTCTCAATAAATATTTCCTTCCTCGGCATTTTAGGCACTGTGGCCTCTTGCTCCTGCACTGTGATGGCTACCATCCCCAGCATTTCTGAGTTGCCTGGAGGCTGGAGCAGGAAAGGAATAAGAAAAGGGGGGAAAGAAAGATAAAATATATGGTGATTTCTTCAAATTTTCTCTGAGTGTTGGATCCTCTTTCTTGCTCCTTGGGCCATAACTCGAGCCTCCCTCTGGAGCTCTCTCTGTCAGGCAGGGTTCCCACTTCTGGTTCATTTTATAGTCATGTTTTCTGTCCATTTTATATCTGCACTAGAGGCCCAGTACACAAAATTTGTGCACAGAGGGGGAATTCCCTCAACTCAGCCTGTACCCTCTCCAATTGGTGACCCCTTGTGGGATGTCCGAATGCCATTTTAGGCCTGATCCTAGGTTTCAGGCCTAAACTGGCAGTCGGACATCCCTTTCACAATCTGGGACCACTGGCTCCTAACTGCTCACCTGCCTTCTGCCTGCCAGCCTGATCACCCCTAACTGGTCTGTTCTGCAGGCCTGATGTCGCCCCCAACTGCCCTCCTCTGCTGGCCAATTTGGTTCTGATTGGTCAGTTCCTATGCCAGCGTCAAAAGTTTCACTTCTTAGCCAGCCATTGGCTCCCACAGAATCCATCTCTGGTTTTGATTGGTTGGTTTCTATACCAGTAAGTGTCAAAAGCTCTGCCTCCTAGACAGCCATTGGCTCCCCACAACACCCACCTTTGTTTCTCATTTGTCAGTTCCTATGCCAGTCAGTGTCAGAAGCTCCACCTCCTAGGCAGCCATTGGTTCCTCACCTTTGATTCTGATTGTCAGACTATCTCTGGGCCTGATCAAAGAGGCAGGACTTAGCAGCAGTCCCTGTGGAGGCCAGGGGAGAGAAAGAAAAGCCTGGCTGCTGGTTAAGATCAGAAAGAAAGAGGGAGAGAAAGAGAAAGGCAAGTACACTGATCAACAGCTTCCACTGAGGCTGCAGATCAGACCCTGACTCACTTTCTGGGTCTCAGCCACCTGAGTAGTCAATGTTGGGTCACCAGGCTGCAGCTGGGCAACCCAGAGCTGACTTTTGGATGGTCTGTGTTTGGTCGCAGGCTCTGCCCCTTCTCAAGCCCCAGGTATTAGCCTTGGGAAGTGCCCTCAACCCTCCTCCTCCTTCTCCCTTAACCACCCCCCCCACTCCACCCTGCCCTGCTGATCACAAGCTCAGTCCCTCTGATAGCCGATAGCTGATGGCCGGCTGGGAGTGACCTAGGTGCTGAGGAGGTTCTGGGGACCCAGGTATGTACGCAAATTAACCTCCATCTTTGTTGGGTTAATTTGCATACTCATTCTGATTGGCTGTGGGCATATGGTTAATTTACATGTTTCTCTATTATTAGGTAAGATGCAGCAGAAAGACAGGATCAAGTCAGTTTCTCCAGAACTGGAACCTCTGTATTCTGTATCTTAACCTCTTATTCCAGAATAAGCATTTTTCATTTTTGTTAAATAGTCCATGGGGGCATATTATTTGACAAATATTTTTATTGATTTCAGAGAGGAAGGGAGAGGGAGAGAGAGATAGAAATATTAATGATGAGAGAGAATCATTGATCGGCTGCTTCCTTCACATCCCCCACTGAAGACTGAGCCTGCAACCCTGACTGAATCAAACCATGACCTCTTGTGGTTCATAGGTCAATGCTCAACCACTGAACCATGCTGGCTGGGCCATACTACACTCTTGATTGGACATTTGGATTGTTCCCAGTTCCTCCCTATTTAAATTATGATGGTTAGGAGAACTCAGGAAAAATCTGTTTTTGTGGGGCCTGGGCCTTCCAAGCAATTTCTATTGAAATGAGACTTTTTCCTTTTTGCCATCAGACTATCTCTTAAATTAGCTGAAGCTAGAAGGTGTTAAGTTACAAGCAAGAGTAAGCAACTCTGTTACTATGCAGTGGTTTGAATTTAGGCGCAAATGTTGTAGTTGACCAGTAAGACTATGAGTGGATCAGAGCATTGTGATTTGAGATTGCATGGGTGATCCAGTCCATGCATGCTTAGCTATGGTTGACAAGACCCATGACTTTCTCTGGGACAACCTGAAATAATAGGTTGCAGGTCAGTGGCATATGCTACATTTGCTGGAACCTGCAGAGAGCACCACTTTCCTCTCTTGTGGGTGCAAGGCAGACCCTGTGATCCTGGGAGACTCACAGGCATCCAGATGCTTCTAGTCCTCTCCACTGTTAGTGTGCTCTTGCATTTCTCCTGGAGTGGTGAGGTTATAACCCTCACTCTCTCTTGGGGTAAGAGCCCTCCCTTTTCCAGCCCTCTGAGATTACAGCGAGCCAGAAGTAGCATAAAGCTTGCTTTTTTTTTTCTTTTTATCATACTAGAGGCCTGGTGCATGAATTTGTGCACAGGTGGGAGCCAACTGGCTGGAGTCCAACACCCCTGATCAGGGCTGATCAGGGATGGGACAGTGGGTGGGGACTACAGGAGGTTGCCTGGCCATTCCCCCCTCCCCCCTGAAGTGTGTGTCACAGCAACCACTTGTTCTCGTCATTCTGGTCACATAGGGTTTTATATAGATATAGATATAGATATAGATATAGATATAGATATAGATATAGATATAGATATAGATATA
>JAAGEH010000307.1:30795585-30950540 GCA_011751065.1 Lasiurus cinereus
ATATAGATATAGATATAGATATAGATATAGATATAGATATAGATATAAAGATATCATATCATAAGTCTGTATTCTTTTTTAAAAATATATTTTATTGATTTTTTACAGAGAGGAAGGGAGAGGGATAGAGAGTTAGAAACGTCGATGACAGAGAGACATCGATCAGCTGTCTCCTGCACGCACCCCACTGGCGATGTGCCTGCAACCAAGGTACATGCCCTTGACTGGAATCGAACCTGGGACCTTTCAGTCCGCAGGCTGATGCTCTATCCACTGAGCCAAATCGGTTTTGGCATAAGTCTGTATTCTTCATGTAAGGGCTCACTTGATTTGAGGAAAAAGAACCTGGTTTTAGTTCCAACTTGAGTAGTAGGAAATTACTCTGATTTTCTTTTGTCAGGATTAATCTCTCTATGGGGTTAGATTTCTCTCCAGAAATATGGTTCCAATGTACATTTCCACTAAAAATATATTAAAATGCCTTTTTTGCTACACCCTGACCAGTAATTCTCATTTGTAATATTCATTAATTTGACAGATGGAATATTTTTTTGTTATAAATGTTTATTTCTTTAATTGCCTGTGAAATGGAACATTTCCCCATGTTCACTGCTAGTTGAATTTTCTCTGGTGAAATTTCTGTTCTTGTTCATTGCCTCTATATTTCCCCACAGTTCTTTTTCTTTATTTTTTAAACAACATATTTTTTATTGATTTCAGAGAGGAAGGGAGAGGGAGTGAGACAGAAACATCAATGATGAAAGAGAATCATTGATTCTGCATGACTCCTACTGGGGATCCAGCCTGCAACTTGACTGGAATCAAACCCAGGACCCTTCAGTCTGCAGGCCGACACTCTTATCCACTGAGCCAAACCAGCTAGGGCTCCACACAGTTCTTAAGTGTACATATTTAAGATTTAACATTTTATACTTATTATTTAGAAAAATCAGAGTGGAAATATAAAGAAGTATAATGAAATGTTATTCTCTAGTTCTGAAATTATTTTGCTGCATGGTTTATTCTAGGTCTATATAGGAAATGGTAGCAAAGTTTTCATTAGTAACTGAAATCTAGAAAGACTCCAAAAGCTTAAATTAAGATCATGAGTTAAGTTTTATTCTTCCAACTTTTTGATCAAACAGGTTCCAACGCTCTCTTCTGTCCTGCCTGCCCTCTGGTGGAGGTGCCAAAGAGCAGGCCAGGAAATCAAGCAGCCTTAATAGGGGATCAGTGAAAAAGACCCAAGGTTTATCTGCATGGCAAGCCAGCTCTAGGAATAATTAAAGAGCCAGTGTTTGACTAACAAACCTCTACTCCTTGGTTTTCCTAACATTAAATGGGGTCAACAGAATTTACCGTAATACTATTTATTATTCCCAAATAGCACTTTTCCATGGGTACTGCTTTCCATCTTTGGTCTTGTTGACCTGGTTATTCCTGCAGAGGGGAAAAAAAATTCCCTCTAATTCTATATCTAGAAAAGAACGCAGGTTGGTATAGTATAGAGAACAGTGGACAGCGAAGTGAGGATTCTGCTCTCAGCTTTGGTACTTGCTAATTAGTTGACTGGCATTGGATAAGTCCCTTAATCTCTCTGAGTCTGGATTTCTTCATCTGTAAATTAATAATAGTAGTATTTTATAGTTTTATTCTGAGGCTTAAATGAGATAATGGTAGTGAAAGTGCTTTATAAACAATGACCCTCTCTACAATTTTCAACCCTTTCATCTCATGGTACCCATAAATTAAATTACTAAAATTCTGTGGCACATCAAAAAGCATATTATATGTATTTTTGCCAATCTGATAAAAAAAAAGTAGGTATAACTTATATTCATTCACATTTGATGGCTATTGCTGTGTTGTTGTCATTTTTTTATTTGACAATCTAAGGTCAATATCCCTGACTGAAACAGTCAGGTATTGCTTGTTTTAAAAATTCTTGCAGCACACTGTTTGAAAATCATTGATCTTGGGTAATATTAATAGTGTTGTCAACTCTTCTTTCTGAATCAATGTTCAATGTGATAGTTGCCTCTGTATTTTACTTTTCTATTTATTTTTAATTTATCTTTATTGTTGAAAGTATTCTCCCTTTTACCCCCATGGACCCCTCCTCTCTCCCTCGCTCCTTCCCTTTCCCTCAGGCCTTCACCACACTATTGTCTGTGTCCATGGCTTATGCATAAATGCATCTAAATTCTTTGTTTAATCTCTTCACCACCACCCCTTTCCCCTTCCCTTTGAGATTCATCAGTCGTCTGTTCCATGCTTCCATATCTCTGGATGCATTTTGCTCATCTGTTTATTTTGTTCATTAGATTCTACATATAAGTGATACTTGTCTTTCTCTGGCTGGCTTATTTTGCTTAACATAGGTAAGAGATCTTTCTTTTTTTACAGTTGCATAGTATTCCATGGTATAAATGTACCACAGCTTCTTTATCCACTCATCTGCTGATGGGCCCTTGGGCTGTTTCCAGATCTTAGTTATTATAAATTGTGCTGCCATGAACCTAGAGTAGAAACATTCTTTCTGATTGGTGTTTTGGAGTTATTAAAATATATTCATAGAAGTGGGATCACTGGGTCAAATAGGCGTTCCATCTGGAAGAATAAATAATTCTGTATTTTGGAAGAATAAATAATCAGTTTATTCTTTTAATCTTTAGCAAATAAATGGAGCTTTTGGTATGGGGTCCATAGAAAAAGCAAGTTACATGTCCTGATGTGACTCAGATCTCTGTGTGTACTCTCTAGATTACACTTTCATTTTTGTTTTAATTTTAGCATTGAAGGAGTGCACGGTTTAAAATAGTACCTTTCAGAATCAGTCATTATTTAGTGACTCTACTTTTCAAAAATATTGTTTATGTCTTTAAAATAAATGACACGTTTCTTTTATTGTTACTTGGCCCAACTACAAATTTATTGACATGGTGATAATACTGATTTTTAGTTTGTTAAAAAACAGTTTCTAGAAGCTGTAATAACTAAGAAGATTTAATTATTAAAGCATATTTAAATTAAGTCTAAAATTTTAGATTACATTGCTTACTTTTTTTTCTGTGTGGCTGAAGATAAATGTGAAAATACATAGAATTATTTAACTAGAAGAGTTGAGAGTTCTGCATTCCTTTCCCTGGTATATACACAATCTCCCTCCCCCTTCTCCCAACCCACTTTAGTATGCTATTCTACAAGAAAAACAAAAAAGGTAGCTATCTGAAAAGAGATAAAACTGTCAAAGATACCTGGTCCAAGTCATTGTTATTTTTGCCTAGATATTTACAATAGCCACCTCTCTGGTTTTCCTATTACCATTTGTTCTTCAAAGAACAGCCAGAATGATTCTGTTAAAATCCAAGACAGATAATGTCACTTGCATGCTTAAAAACTTCTGATGGTCTTTGCTCCTTAGTCCTATTTTCCTGCTCACTCCTTCACTCCTTCAGTCCAGCCACATTAGCCTCCTTGACCACACCATGTCCACTTCGGCCTTATCCTGGGATGTGCTTCCTTCAGACATCTCCATGAGTGGCTTCCTCATCTCGCTTAGGTCTATTCATCTTTCCCATGGTATCTTCCCTATCACCTCTTTTACTGTAAGATTACAACCACCCCTTTATCCCTTCCTTCCATAATAATTATCAACATCTAACATAAAATGTTGACATATTTCTTCTGTTTATTATCTGTCTCCTCCTCCAGAATGTGAGCCCCATGAGGGCAAAGGGCTTTGTCTATTTTGTAACTGTTTTGTCAAATCCAGAAAAGTGGCTGGATCATAGAAGTGCTCGGCAAATATTTGCTGAAAGCATGAATAAAACAAAGATAAGTCATGGTCTTATTTGATTTGCAACACTGTGAAAATTGCAAAGTTTTCATCACCACTTTTTAAAAACCCACAAAACTTTGAATACCTTCTGATGATGAGACCTTGGATGTTGTTGCTAGAACGTCCAAGTTACAGTGTTCTCCTCTTTCACCCTGCTCCAAATATTTTAGTCATTCTATGTCTTAAGCATTAATATCTCCATTAATTCATTACTATCCCGTTTAGTACAAGTATAATCATGTAAACCACTCCTAGTTTGGCATGAAAGGAGGAAAGAATTGAATAATAATGAAACATCTGTTCTTTGCTTTCTTTGACACTGTGATCTTAGTAGTGGCCATCTCTTGCCTGATTTCTCTTTCTCTCCTGTTTCCAGCAGATAGGTCTTATTTAAAAAAAAATCTTGTTTGGATTTCTTCTCTTGTTCTGCCTATTCTTGTGGCTTCTATTATCTCTGTTCCTTAGCTTATTCTTACATTTTTAAACCACATCTTGACTTTTCTTATTGGCTACCAGTTTTACATTTCCCAGGCTGAGCATATCCATCTGTCATTTTCCCAGTTCTCAAACCTTATAGGTTTAAAACCAAATTTATCTTTTTCCATTAAAACTGGATCCTGTTTTAGCAATTCATTATTGTTAATGACCCTGTCTTCTTTCAAGTTTGGAAATGCTTCCACAGTTCATGACTCTTTTTCATATTGTTAATTGTCAAGCCTTGCTGCTTATACTTCTAGAATATCTCTTGATGGATCATCTTGGCTTTCAGTAGATTGGAGCTGGGGTCTGAAATTTTGCATTTCTAAATGCCTCTGAATCAAGCTGATGTCCTGTCTGTTGACCACACTTTGAGTAGTAAGGGCTTGCACTAGGGTAACAATGGCCACCTGAGCCTAGGTTTTCACTTCCCATTCCATGGCCACTTCTAAGAAAAACTCAATTCTTTTTCAAAATAGAGATCTGATATTGCCCAGAATTTCTTTAAAAGAGAATAGGTCTTTCCCATGCCATAGAAGATTTGGAAAGTCACAGAGGAGCTAAAAAATTCAAATAAACCATAATGGTCAATTCACAGTTAATCATTAATACTTTGATGTATATCTTCTTAGTCCTTTTTTCTTTGCATGTAACTATCTATTTAGGTTATACCTGTATTTTTAAGCCACAAAAGAATCATTCATATCTTCCTTTTGTTGTCTGTATATAATTTTGCTCTCTAAGTGTTGAATCCTCTGTTTTGTAAAGTAGAATCTGCCTTTTTTTAATGTGATAAAAACACTCAATGCTCTTTTCTCAACCTCTCTGACATCTGGGAACTGGGGACTGGGTGCAGCCAGGCAGATGCATCCTCTCTAGACTTTGATTCAGGAGCTGGTGACTCAAAGCAGCAGGAATGACGCAGAATCCATTCTGGCCAGGGGATGGTGGCGATGGCAGCTGCATCCGGTTTCCAGTGGCAGCAGAGACAGCTGTACCATGGCAGTGTGCGGAGACCAGCATCTGAGTACAAGCCATAGGGTCAGTGCTTGGCAGCTGCGGTGGCAACTTTACAGGACCAGCTCTGTGGGATGTTTTGGGTATAGTTCTTGCCCAAGGTTTTGTCTTTCCACATTTACTTCTTCAATTAGCTTAAAAGTTGACTTAATTTACTGACAACAAATTCTGACAGTAAATAACACTTAGATAAGTGGTTTACTGTTTAAGATATGTGTCAGGCAAATTTCAAAGTACTTTATGTGTATTAACTCATTTAATTATTATAATAATCCTATGATATATGTTATGGTATTATCCCCATTTTATAGATATTAAAACTGAATTACAGAGATGTTAGATTACTTGATCTAAGTCCCATGACTATAAATGGCGGCTTTGAAATTCAAACCTAGGAAGTCTGATGTAGTTCTTAAGAGCTCTGACTTACACATATACTTTTATAGCTTAATTAGTGACCTGGGGTATGAAATTCGTGCCTGGAAGTGGGGGGGTTCCCTCAACCCAACCTGCCCCCTCTTACAGCTCCTCTAGGGAGAGCGGGGTTAAGCTGAAGTCTGGCCTCCCTCTGCAGGAGGTGACCAAGCTGATCAGGGGAAGATGCCAGCCCCATCACCCCGCTGCTGCAGCCATTGCAGCCACCAGCCATGGACTCCAGTCCTTCACCATAAAAAAACAACAACGTTCTTTAGGCATTTTCAAGATGTGTCTTTCATAGGATATGACAGTTCTTTCTTTCTTTCTTTTTTTTAAATAATGTTTTTTTTTAAATATATATTTTGTTGATTTTTTACAGAGAGGAAAGGAGAGGAATAGAGAGAAACATCGATGAGACGGAAACATCGATTCAACTGCCTCTTGCACACTCCCTACTGGGAATGTGATCTCAACCAAGGTACATGCCGTTGACCATAATTGAACCTGGGACCTTTCAGTCTGCAGGCTGACACTCTATCCACTGAGTCAAATTGATTAGGGCTCTTTTGTTTGTGTGTTTTGTTTTGTTTTTTTATCCCCACCTGAGGATATGTTTCCACTGATTTTTAGGGAGTGTGGAAGAGAGAGGGAGGGACAGAGAGAAACATCAATGTGAGAGGGACACTTTGATTGGTTGCTTTCTGCATAAGCCCTGACCTAGGCCTTGGCCAGGGAGGATCCTGTAACCTAGGTACATGCCCTTGACCAGAATTGAACCCAGACCCTTCGGTCAGCAGGCCGAGGCTCTATCCATTGAGCTAAACTGGCTAGGGCAGGGTATGACATTTCTTAGCCCCTCCAGCAGCAGACCTTCGTTTTTTCCTCCAGGAGTGTAGTGGAAAATCCCTAGATCACCTTCTTGGATTCTTATAACCCAAGTTACCAAGAACACTGCAAGTGGCAGCTTAACCAATGAGCAGTCAGAAAAGATGTTTATGCTCGAACTCGTTTGGCTCAGTGGATAGAGCTTCGGCCTGCGGACTGAAGAGTCCCAGATTTGACTCCTGTTAAAGGCACGTACCTTAGTTGGGGGCACATCCCCAGTGGGGAGTGTGCAGGAGGCATCTGATCGATGTTTCTCTCTCATCGATGTTTCCAACTCTCTATCCCTCTCCCCTCTTCTTTGTAAAAAAAAAATCAATAAAATATATTTTTTAAAAAAAGAAAAGAAAAGGTGTTTCCTCTGCAGTTCATGTGCAGAGGATGCCCCCTGCATTGTGTCCACTGGACTAGGGGTGTGTCCCTACCACCCAGGGGAGGGGGGTACTCCCCTGAGGCCGGCAGCCAGCCCTGCATTGTGGGCACTGGGCTGGAGGTATGAACCCAAGCTGCTGCTTGGCGCTGGCACACGCACAAGCCCCCAATCCTTTGGTGCCTGTGCCCGTAGGCCCAGAGTGGCCTGGATCGTTCTGGGACCCTGGCTGCGCAGGACCTACTCATGGGCCTATAGGCTAAGAGCACCCTGAGTCCTGAGGATGATCCTGGGACCAGGTCACTCAGCACCTATGTATGCAAATTAATCCACCATCTTTGTCAAGTTAATCTGCATACTCACTCCTGATTGGTTGGTGAGCGTAGTGGAGATATGGTCAATTTATATGTTTCTCTCTTATTGTATAGGATTTTTTTCATATACCAAAATTTCATGAGTATTTCCATGTTGTTACATATTCATCTGAATATTTAAAGTAGCTGTATAGGATAATTCATTATTTATTTAATCAACTTGATATTTTTGGACTTTAAGGATATCCTGGTGGCTAAGCTTTTTTTTTTTTTTTTTTAGTATTTATGACTATTTCCTTGGAATTAATTCCTAGAAGAAGAATGCTTGGTCATAGGGTATTCATATTGCCTTCCAGAAAAGTTTTTCCAGTTTATATATAAAAGCAGTAAGTTTCCCTGAGTCCTTATTAATATTGAATATTATTAAATACTTTTTCTTTGTGTACTGAAAATAATGTATAGTTTTCTTTTGCAACCTAAAATGTTTTAAACATTAAAAAATACATTTATTTTCCATTTGTCAAAAATTCTTTTGTGAATTGACTTCTCTATCAACAATGAGATAAAGTGAAACTTAGAAGGCAATGTAAGGCTCTTCCTACTCACCCCAACTATTATCTAACTCACCTACAAGTTCTAAACATTCATCCTACACACCATGGGAATTATTTTGTATTAGATTGAATCATATGAATATATTATTTAAAAAAATATATATATTTTATTGAATTTTTACATAGAGGAAGGGAGATGGATAGAGAGTTAGAAACATCGATCAGCTGCTTCTTGCACACCCCCAAGGGTGCCCGCAACCAAGGTACATGCCCTTGACTGGAATCAAACCTGGGACCTTTCAGTCCGCAGGCTGATGCTCTACCCACTGAACCAAACTGGTTAGGGCTGAATGTACTACTTTTGTAGGTCAAAAATGGTTGACTATTGGCGATTTCATATGGTCACCTTCCCTTAGCCCCCTCCCCACATATCCCCACATATATTCAAACAACTCTGGTCTTTTCTTTCCTTCTTGTTCATTAGGCATGATGTGCTCAGGATTTTGCCTTTTGTAAGTAGGCTTCTCTAATCAGGTTACTGGTTCAATTTCCAGACCCAAAGATCTAGAAGATCCGTTTGAGATTTTCAAATAGAGGGTGGGATATTATAATAAAAAAGAGTGATAATAACAACTATTGGCAAGAATGTGGAGAAATTGGAATCCATATTCCATTTCTACACTGCTGGTGGAAAACAGGTAGCAGTTCTTCAAATAGTTAAACATAGAATTACCATATAATTCAGCAATTTCACTCCTAAGTATATACTCAAGAGAAGTAAAAACTTATGTCCACACAAGAGCTTATACTAGTACACGAATATTTATTGTAACATTATTTATAAGTAGCCGAAGAGTGGAAATAATTTAAATGTCCATTAGCTGATGAATGAATAAATAAAATCTGCATGTCCATAAAAGAGAATATTATTTAGCAATTAAAAAAAATGAAGTACCAAATACATTGCTACAACATGGATGAACATTGAAAACATAATAAATGAAAGAAACTAGTTACAAAAAACTTATTGTATGAGTCCATTTCTATGAAATTTTCAGATAGGCAAATCTATAAAGACAGAAAGTAGATTAGTGGTTGACTAAAGCAGTGGTCGGCAAACTGCGGCTCGTCAGCCGCATTTTGCTGCTCTGTTGACTAATGAGTTTGCCGACCACTGAAATAGGGGCTTAATCACAAGGAACAACAGCCTGTAATTATTGGAATTGAGAGTCTAGGTCACTGATCGGCAAACTCATTAGTCAACAGAGCGGCAAACCGCGGCTCACTAGCCACATGTGGCTCGCGAGCCGTGGTTTGCCGACCACTGGCCTAGAGTGCCGGCTAAGGGGAGTACAGTTTCTTTTTTAGTTAATAAAAATGTTCTAAAATTGATTGTGGTGATGAATGTATAAATCTCTTATAAGCCATTGGATTATACACTTTAATAGGGTGAATTTTACAGTATGTAAACTATATGTGAACAAAGCTGTGAAAAAGAAAAAAGGTGTGTGGTATTTGTTTGTTTTGTGTGTGTGTGTGTATTTTTCCATTTAATTTTATCTCCTAGCTCTGGCTAACTGAACATTCCCATGCCTAATTTCAGACTTGCTTTGCCCTTTAATTCTGCTTGAAGTCCAGCCAATAGCTAATGTAGCAGGGTGGAAATTTAACTCACACTGCAACTCAGACATGAAAGGAAAATATAAGTTCTTTATTTAGTCTGTAACCAGTCTGACTTTCCTTCTGAAGTCCCAACTGGTGGATAGTGGGAAAAATGAATGGCATGCTTAGTCCCCAGTATTTGGGAGACCACTGTGGTGGAAGGAATGGCTGGGACTGATTCACATGCAGGTAACATGCTCTTCTTATTTTAAACATTTAATTTATTAATTTAATTAAATTCATTGGTGTAACATTGGTTAATAGGATCATATAGGTTTCAAGCATACATTTCTATGATACAAAATCTGTGTTATTGTGTGTGTGCCCACCACCCAAAGTGTCTTCTATCACCATATATTAGGGCCCCTCCACCCCTATCCCCACCCCTTATCACTGATAACCACCACGCTGTTGTCTGGGTCCTCGAGTTTCAGTTTTATATCCCACACATGAGAACACACTATTTTTGCTGCAATTAGATCTACTCAAATGACCAATGGGCAGGATACTGTTTGCTCCATATGCTTGATTTAGAATTCTTGTTTTAATTCTTGATTTTGTATCTTGCTTTGGACTCTGTTTTCTGTGTGACTCAAGATTTGTTTTGAACTGTATGTGTGTGCTCCGTAACTTACAATGGTTCTCCTGACTCTTGACTACTGGTTCTGTCTTGAACTCTGGCTCCCAGGCCATGTGTATGTCTCTGGGTTTTCTGTATTCTCGTAGCTGGTCACAAAGTTTCACTGTTTCAGTCTTCTAGTCATGGCGTCTCATTTCATCTCTATGATGATTAGCTGGGTTGGGTCATAAAAGATTGTCTTGTGGTTTCCTGAAGCATTGAGCTTAATAGCACGCATTCACTTATTTCCTTCTTCCAAAATATACTTAAAGTACTCCAAAATGTTTTAAATAGAATTTGACAAATTTGACATGTTTTTGTAATTTTGTAAAAATTATGTTGCTATCTCTCAGTACTTATTTTTTAATATATTTTATTGATTTTTTTACAGAGAGGAAGGGAGAGGGACAGAGAGCCAGAAACATCGATAAGAGAGTAACATTGACCAGCTGCCTCCTGCAAACCCCCTACTGGGGGATGTGCCTGCAACCAGGGTACATGCCCTTGACTAGAATCGAACCCAGGACCCTTCAGTATGCAGGCTGACGCTCTATCCACTGACCCAAACCAGTTAGGCCTATGAGTACTTATTTTAATTTTAAAGCTGTACTTTTTTGTTTGTTTGGAAAGAGGACTTCCTGAATATTGGTGCTTTCAATGGAGAAAGTACAAAACAGAATTACATTAATTGGATGAGGAGAGAGATAAACTGTGATGCACATTCATTTTTTAAATTGTTTTATCTTGGCTAAACTAAGTTAATGATATGACAGTTCAGAAAGGAATTCAGAATATTTACTGGATGTTTTGAATAATTTGTATTCTGAAGGATTGTGATTTCTATAAACAACCAAAAATATTTCAAAACTGGTATTCATTGAGGATGGAACTGATGTAGTATCCTATAGTCTGAGTGCCAGTGCCTGAGAGGTTATTTTTATTACTTGTAATACATTATTCTAGAAAAAGTATTAAGAATATTTAACATTACATGAATATGTACTGAGTTTATGAAGAAACAAACCTGATTAAAATATTTAACTACTACATGAAAATGATTTTAAAACCCTATTTTATAGTGTTTTATATTCAATAGAAGTTATCTTTGTGTCCATTATATACATACATACAAATTAAAAATTTAGGGGATATATATGTAAATAAAAAAATATGTATATCTAAATAAATACATGCTTATATTCTTGAGTATGTTTTCCCAAGATTCAACTGGATATAATTTTCACATTATCACCATAATCAATATCATATCTATGAAGTCACCAGGAAGTAAAAAGTTGATAATAAGAAAAACAAGTATACTCTTTTGGATATTAGTTACTTATTCTGATATTCAAATATATTTAAAAAGGTTTAAAAAATGCCTGAGCAAATTGTAACAACTCTAAAGCCACTATAGAAGAAATGTTAATAAAACATGAGATAAAATTACGGAGATTGCTAGACATGAATAAATGCAATGATGATAGACAAAGAACAGTCAAAAAAGAGAAGGAAGACTGGAAATAAGAAAAGTGAAACATTAAAGGACTAAACTAGTTGAAATTTTGGGTGAATCAGTGACAATCAGCATAAAAAGTATAACAGGAAATATGTGTTTGCACATTTAAAGCACGGCACTGCAATGAATTTATGTATTATTCCCATACCACTCATATCTCTCATTCCATTTGTATTAGCTTGGATACCAATTAGACTGTTATATCAACTAAGTCCAATATATAATGACTTAAACAAGTAAAATCCAGTATCTGTAAGGTGGCTTGATAGTGTCTGGGTCTGACATTCCTTCTGTTTTTGGGCTTTGCCATTCTTGAAGGTATAGTCTCTATCATTCACACTGCTGAAGATGGCTCACCGCCATACCAACAGAAAATATGGAAGCAGAAGGCCTTATGAAGCCTGACATGGTTATTGGGAAGGTAAATGAAAGAGAAAGAAATCTGATCATGTGTCCAGTATGGTTTAAGAATAATTAGGTCTGGGAATTTAAACTGTCCCTTGGGTAATGCTATGTTTTCTTAGGAAAAACTGGCCAATCTCTGAGATGCCCTGACCCAACTTGTTTCTCTCCTTAAGAAGATGCCCTAATATAAACGGGAGAGGGATGTGGTTTATATGTCCCCATTGATGAGAGATGAGTTGAGGAGATTTGAGCAGGGGTCAGTCTTAGAGATGATTTCTTTCTAGGGCACTGCAAGAAAATCAAGGACAAGGAACTCCTCTGCTTTCAGGATTACTTTCATTTATTGCAAACAGTGATTCTCATGCAGCATCAGCATCACCTGGGAACTTGTGAGAAATGCAAATTCTGGAGTCCTACCCCCACCTACTGAGTTCTGACTCTGGGGTGGAGCCCAGCAACTGTGTTTTAATAAGCATTCCAGGTGACTTGAGGCACATTAAAGTTTGAGAAGCACAGATTTAATGAAATTCACTGACTCTTCTCTTGGTCTCTCTTTCTCTCTCTCTCTACCTCTACCTCTACCTCTACCTCTACCTCTACCTCTACCTCTACCTCTACCTCTACCTCTATCTCTTTTACACACACACACACACGCACGCACTTCACACGCACATGCACACACACAGACACACAATCCTCTGGGATTAAAATAAATAAGCTTTTCTTTTAATTTTCCTAATGTAATATCCTATTTCCATAAAGGATCAACTTTCACATCAACATCACATAACAAATGAGCAAATCTGAATAGAATATGGATTGTAATAATAGTGTATCACTATTAGTTCATTATTTTAACAAATGTACCATACTTAATGTAAGACATTCATTATAGGAAAACCCTGGTGCAGAGAATCTAACTCTCTATACTAGGTGGTTTTTCTATAAATCTAAAGCTGTTCTGAAATAAAAAAAAAGTTTGTTTTAACAGAATCTATTTATATGGTACTTATACCATTGGTTTTGAAGTCAGAGAGATTGGCTTTTAAGAAAAAGAAGAAAAAAAGAAAATAAATCACATAACAAACAAGCAAAACCTGTGTGATTGGGCCTTTTGGGAGTGGGGATAAAATTTGGAAGATAGCTTGATTGCTGTAAAATCCTATTGTGAATGCCAGGAGCCAAATATTACTTTTGCTATTGTAGTCCTTCTTTAAGATGTACTAATTTCCTCCCTCTCCCGCCCTGAACTAACCATGCCATGGGTCCTGTTTTCATGGCAGTAATAAAATAGCACATTATTTTTCAAAGTATTATTATGTTACCCAGTTACACACATTTGATTTTGCTGGCAGTCTACACTTAACTTTGATGAGAATGATGAAGAGGACTGGCTGCCGGCTCCTACGTGCTACACAGAAAGAAATAGTACTGCATAACAAAAATAGAAATAGTCATTCATGGAGAATGTCTAATTCTGGCTCTGTTTCTATCACAGCATCCTCAGTAAAGTGCATAGTTTCCCCTGATTGTAAAATAGAGATAATATTCTGAATGCAATATTATATGAAAAAGCATTTATTTTTATTCCTTCCTCTGTCTTGGAAAAAGTAATTTGTCTTCCTTTTCAATGTAATAGTAAGTTAGAATTTATACTGCCTGAATAGAAAAGATTTCAGTTTTCATTCATTTAGGAACAGTATGTTTCCTTGGGAGAGAGTTGATTAGTAAACAAACAAACAACATGTGTGGGATGTTAAAGTTTTACAATTACTTAAAAAAAAACACCCAACTCTAAAATGCTACATTAGCTGAAACCGGTTTGACTCAGTGGATAGAGCGCCGGCCTGTGGATTGAAAGGTCCCAGGTTCGATTCCGGTCAAAGGCATGTACCTTGGTTGCAGGCACATCCCCAGTTGGGGGTGTGCAGGAGGCTGCTGATTGATGTTTCTAACTCTCTATCCCTCTCCCTTCCTTTCTGTAAAAAAATCAATAAAATATATAAAAATAAATAAAATGCTACATTAATATGTTTATAAATTGGAAGTTGTCATTTTTGTGAATGGGGAGTTTATATAGAAAGAGACATGATTTTTGCCTCCACCTAATCTATTTTCCACATCTGACCTTTTGAATAATCATTTTTAAAATATGAATTACATCACTCCCCTCTTTTTGGGCTTCTTATTGAATTTATTTTTTTAAAATATATTTTTATTGATTTCAGAGAGGAAGGGAGAGGGAGAGCTAGAAACATCAATGATGAGAGAGAACCGTTGGCTGGCTGCCCCCTGCCCTAGCAACTTGGCTGCAATTGGGCCATATGCCCTGACGAGGAATCGAACCATGACCTCCTGGTTCATAGGTCAATGCTCAACCACAGAGCCACGCCAGCTGGGCTTTCCACTGTATTTACCTTCAACTTTCAAGGCTCTGCAAGCTGTGCCCTTGCCATCTTCTCAGTGTCATCTTGAGGCTTTTCCTCTTTGCTCACATTGGCTCTCTTCCCATTTCCTGAAGGAATAAAATGATTTTCTATTACAGAGCTTTGGGACATGCCCTTTGCCAGGAATGTCCTTTCTCTAATCCCTCACAAGGTTAATTTTCACTTATTCTTAATTTCTCAGTGAAATATCTCTTCCTCAGAAAAGCCTACTGTGATTTTAGGAGTCTCTCTTTCCCTTCATGTTGTCATAATTTGTGTTATGTATTAAATTGGTGTTTATAATTTATTTTCTAAATTAGGTTAGAAACCTGTAACATCAGAAATCATATCCATTTTGTTTACCTCCCTATAATCAGTGTCTATCATAGTGCTTAGCACATAGTAGACATTTAATGGGCACATTGCCAGAAATCTCTTAAACAAAATGGACACTGGTTTGAAATATAAGTGATTAATTATAACTTATAATTTTAGCATTACAATATATGAATTTTATTGCCTACAAATGGGTTGAATTCCAAAATTTGCAAATTGGTTCTTCGATACTCAGATTACATTTCTCTAAAGATGCCCTTGTTGGTCCAGGCCTGTGCCTGCTGAAAATAAAATTACAGATCTGCAAGCTTACCTGTCTATCCATTAGCATCCTTAGACATCAATTTCTAACTCAGAATTCCTACTTTTCAGCCTCCACATAATTTTCCAAGAGTGTTTGTGTGTGTGTGTGAGAATTTAAGATTAAAATGAATGTATTAAGAAGATTATTTTTATTTTTCTTCTCTCCCAATGTCTCTTTCATGATCTGAATGTTTGCATGAAGGGAAGCATTGCTGTAAAGTGGTGCTCAGCACAAGGGGTTGCCTAAATAGCTGGGGAAAGGGCAGCTTCCAATAATAGTTTGGAACAAGATCTGTCAGCACATCCGCGGTAGCTTCCAGCGTAGAAATATGTTTGTGTGTATGTGGACCGAGGGTGGGGGACAGGAAGATTCTGCTTGGAGGAGGGGACTGACCCTGGAATCATCCCTTGTTCACTGGACTGTTCTCTGCTGTTTAGTCACAGTGGCAGCTGCACATCCCTAACTACTGTTGGAATGCTAGCTTTTAAAGACCTCAGTGATGGCACTGAAGTGGCCACCCACAGATACAGATGTATTTCTTAAGGGTCCAATGCTAGTAGGGCATTGTAAGAACAATTATTCATTACAGCTCTTTCTTTTTGAGATCAGTTCAAATAAAATTCAATTTTGCTTTCAAGCCCCTGCCAGAGCTAGACAAGCATATTAAGTAGCTAAAAATTTCCCATCCAGAACAGGAATTTCTGCTACAACAGCCTGACAGGTGTTCCTTGGCCTTTGTTTGAACACTCACCTCCTTAAAAGCAAGCCCAGTCCAAATTTGGACAGGTCTCATTGTTACATATTTCACTTCCTTATGCTATAATGAAATCTGCTTCCCTAGATGTTCACCCTGTTTGTCTTTGTTCTGCCCTCTAGAGCTATGCAGAATATGTCTAATCCTTCAACGTGATAGTTCTTCAGACACTTGAAGACAGCTGTCAGGTCTTCTCTCCTAAAGTTTCTCATTCCCAGGTAAAATAGCCTCAGATCTTTCAGTTATATTTTTTATAAATAGTATAATTATGTGGAAAATGTATGAGCATTTTCCTAGGCAAAGCTAGTCCTATTACTTTGTTTATTCAATGATTTAATCTTTTTGCATATATTTCCACTAAAAAGTAGAATAAATATGATACATCCTGCAAAGGAGAAGCACATGGTTCAATGATTATAGACACTAGGGAAGGATTTGCAAAGGCAGAAGTCAGTTAAGGCTCTCTTAGGAAGTCAAGGTTAAACTGAGCTGATGGGTGGGTAGAGGAGAGGAAGTATTTTTCCAGGCAGAAGAAGCAATATGTACAAAGGCCCTGTGGTGGGAGGGGTATGTGATGGAGGCGTCAGTTATCTTCTTGAGCTTTTGTTTCTGTATATATGCAAAGAGAGATTATAATAACTTTTTCATTATTAAAAGATCTGTTCTGAGGATCTATAAGATGGATATGGCCGAAACCGGTTTGGCTCAGTGCATAGAGCGTCGGCCATGCAAACTGAAGGGTCACAGGTTCGATTCCGGTCAAGGGCATGTACCTTGGTTGCGGGCATGTACCTTGGTTGCGGGCATGTACCTTGGTTGCGGGCACATCCCCAGTAGGGGGCATTCAGGAGACAGCTGATTGATGTTTCTCTCTCATCGATGTTTCTAGCTCTTTATCCCTCACCTTTCCTCTCTGTGGAAAACCAATAAAATATATTTATAAAAAAAAAGATGGATATGAATGTGCTTTCAAGTGCAAAAATCCTACGTTAGAAACCAAGATGGCAGCATAGGAAAACATCTAAACTGCTGCCTCGCACAACAATTTCAAAACTACAACTAAAAGACAAAATGACATAATCCATAACCACAGGAAGGCTGGCTGAGTGGGAATTCTATAACTAGAAGAAAAGAGAAAAGTACACTGAGATTCAGAGGAGCTGCAAAAGGCAGAGGTATGGAGACGCATGTGTGCCCGGAAAGGGATGGCAACTGAGTACGCGGCTGGCTTTCTCAAGCGGGAGGGAGACAAAAGCTTCCAACTGCTTGAACTCCAGTTCCAGATGGGACTCTGGGGACCTAGACTAATTCGGGGAGAAACTGGACTGTCAGGAAAGAGAAGAGCACACTGAGACTCAGAGGAGCTGCAGAAGGCAGAGGTACGGATAGCTGCGCATGTCCAGAGACAGATAGCAACTGAGTATGAGGCTGGCTTTCTCAACCCGGATGGAGACAGAAGCTCCCTACTGCTCTAAACTCCAGTTCTGGGAGAGACTCTGGGGACCCAGACTCATTTGGGGAGAAACTGGACTGTCTGGCAGTGGGTGAAACTCAAGGGCAGCTTTCTCTCAGAGGTGCTTGCAGTGGTTACTGCAGGACACTGAGACCTGGGGGCCTCTTAGGACAGAGCTAATGGTAAGCCATTGCCATCAGCTCAGCCCTGAGACTCCGCCTCATCCAAGCTGAGCACAAAACCAAGAGGATTTGCAAGTATTTTCTCATAAGGGTGTCTCCAGCACAGAAGTTCTCCCCAGCATAGATGCAACTGATCCTCACAGTCAATTGGCCTGGAGGTCAATTTCCTCCAGTGATACCAACAACAATCAAGGCTTAACTACAACAAGACTGTGCACACAGCCCATAAAGGGGTGCACCAAGAGAATCCACCCTAGGTAACTAGCATACAAAGCCACTCTATCAACTCAGGGAAGCAGCCAAATGCAGAGACAAAGAAACAGGCCACAAATGAAAGAAATGGAGGAAAGCAAACAACTGGATATAGAGTTCAAAACCACGATTATAAGGTTTTTCAAGAATTTTCTATAAAAGGCCAATAAATTTAGCGAGACTCTCAAGGATATGAAAAAGGACTAACTAGAAATTAAGCATACATTGACTGAAATAAAAAATAATATACAGAGATCCAGCAGCAGACTAGAGGATTATAAAAATCAAGTCAAAGATTTGAAATACAAAGAAGCAAAAAAACACCGAACCAGAAAATCAAAAAGAAAAAAGAATCCAAAATATGAAGATAGTGTAAAGAGCCTCTGGGACAACTTTAAGCATACCAAAATCAGAATTGTGGGGGTGCCAGAAGAAGAAAGAGAGCAAGATACTGAAAAACCTATTTGAAGAAATAATGACTGAAAACTTTCCCCACCGGGTGAAAGAAATAGATTTACAAGTCCAGAAAGTGCACAGAACCCCAAACAAAAGGAATCCAAAGAGGACCACACCAAGACACATCATAATTAAAATGCCAAGAGCAAAAGACAAAGAGAGAATATTAAAAACGACAAGAGAAAAACAGTTAGTTACCTACAAGGGAGCACCCATACGACTGTCAGCTGATTTCTCAACAGAAACTATGCAGGCAAGATGGGAATGGCAAGAAATATTCAAAGTGATGAATAGCAAGAACCTACAACCAAGATTACTCTACCCAGCAAAGCTATTATTCAAAATTGAAGGGCAGATAAAGAGCTTCACAGATAAGAAAAAGCTAAAGGAGTTCATCACTGCCAAACCAGTATTATATGAAATGCTGAAAGGTATTCTTTAAAAAGAGGAAGAAGAAGAAGAAAAAGGTGAAGATAAAAATTATGAACAACAAATACATATCTATCAACAAGTGAATCTAAAAATCAAGAGAATAAAAAAATCTGATGAACAGAATAAACTGGTGAATATAATAGAATCAAGGGCATAGAAAGAGAGTGGACTGACAGTGCTTACGAGAAAGGTGTGTGGGGAGTGTGGGAAGAGACTGGACAAAAATCGTACACCTATGGATGAGGACAGTGGGGTGGGGGTAAGGGCAGAGGGTGGGGTGGGAACTGGGTGGAGGGGACCTATGGGGGAAAAAAAAAGAGGAACAATTGTAATAATCTGAACAATAAAGATTTATAAAAAAAGCCAAAAGCGGTTTGGCTCAGTGGATAGAGCGTTAGTTAGCCTGTGGACTGAAGGGTCCCAGGTTCGATTCCGGTCAAGGGCATGTATCTTGGGTGCGGCCACATCCCTAGTGGGGGGCGTGCAGGAGGCGGCTGATCAATGTCTCTGTCTAATCGATGTTTCTGACTCTCTATTCCTCTCCCTTCCTCTCTGTAAAAAATCAATAAAATATATTTAAAAAAATCCCATGTTATTATTCCAAATACAATGACCTATTAACCTTGTCATGTTCATTCCCTCACTGTTCTAAAAACAGGCATTCCCGCTTCTGTCCTTTCTCTTCTGCTCTTCCCTCTAGATAGGTCTCTCCTTTTCTCTCTGTTCATTCAATCCTTGCAACCTTTACTGCCCGTTTCCACTTCTACTTCCTTTGGGAAGCTTCCCTGGGCACTCAGGTTGAGGTCCATTTCTGTAGTGTGATGGTTAGACGCAGGGTTTTACAGTCTCGGTTTTAAGTCCAGGTTTGATTACCGACTAGATGGTGGCTTCAGACAAATTACTTAATTTCTCTGACATTCAATTTCCTTATGTATGCAAAAAAGGTAATAATAGCAACTATTAACGTATGCAGGCCTGCTGAAACCGGTTTGGCTCAGTGGATAGAGCGTCAGCCTGGGAACTGAAAGGTCCCAGGTTCGATTCCAGTCAAGGGCATGTACCTTGGTTGCGGGCACATCCCCAGTACGGGGTGTGCAGGAGGTGGCTGATCGATGTCTCTCTCTCATCGATGTTTCTAACTTTCTATCCCTCTTCCTTCCTCTCTGTGAAAAATCAATAAAAATATATATATATTAAAAAAAAATAAAGTATGCAGGCCAGATGGGAGTGGGAACAAATATTCAAAGTTATGAGGATAAAGTGAGATAAATATATGCATGAAACAGTACCCTTTTTTATTCCTTTTGGGTCCTGTACCTCCTCTGTGCCCACACCAAGTAGTTCCATAATTCTTTCTAAGACCGACCCTAAGACTAAGGGGTGGGAGGAAGCCATTTGCTTTGCTCCCAGGTATTTGAAGTCTGTGGTACCCTGGCTACTGCTACTGCACAGTGGGCGGAAGTGCCCTACAGTGAGCCTGCATGCCCACAGGACCTCTGAGTCCCTCACCAGCAGACCCAGCTACCTCACGACTCCCCAGGTTGGCTCCTGCTCAGCATCACCCTCACATGACCAACCCAGCCCAGAGAAACTGTGCAAGGCAAGTTATATTTATGTTTTAAATGGCAAGTAAATTATTTTTCCCAAATGTCATGTCCAGGGCTCTTCTAGATTAATGATTCTTTTGCAGAATCCTATTTCATAAATATATTTTGACAATTCAGGAAAACAATTTAATACCTAAATAAACATGTTCTTAAAGTACTTGCATTCAAATGAGATTAACTAGGTGAAATCCCAGTATTATCTTTTAAAACATTGCAAGTTAAGGCTGCAGGCAAGGCTGTAGTGGCAGGATATTGAATTTACATCTGGAAAAAGGGATGGAAATATGCTAAATTGATTAAGACCATTGACTTAAGTTTCTTTATGTTTACAGTCTGCAGACAAGAGTGGTTCAATATTACAAGCGGTTTTCTTCCTTGTAGAATTGAATCTGCAAAACAGAAACTAAATCAATGTTGCATTTGCAATTTAAAATATAATCCCTTTTGAGCACCACTCCGCATTTATTTCATATTCCAGATGCTTCTCATGCTCTGCTAGGTCAGGGCCATAAAAGATATATTAATGCATGTCTAGTTTTGCAATCCATCCTAATTTAAACTATCCTTTTAACAGGCAAAGGAAAAGATTAGCATTTAGGACTGGGATTAACAAATGAAAATAGGCCATCCTGTGATAGCCTCAGGGACACAGCAGGATTTAGTTTTAAGGCTCAAAGAAAATCTATTTTGAGACAAATACTTCATTATGGACAGGTGTATGTCCCACTAATGATGTTATCTTTATTTTCAGTTCCCAAAACATCATCTCTCCATTGCAATATAACACTTCTTTCCCCCAACAACCTTGCTTCTATCTACTGAGTTTTTCTGCTCTTGTCTTTATTTTTTCTTTTTTTTTAAAATTTAATTTAATTTTGTTGTTTAAGGTATTACAAATAGTAGTACATATGTCTCCTTCCCTCTCCCACTGACATCTTTCCCCCCCCTTCCCCTGACCACCCCTCCCCGGGCACTTGCCCTCATCTCCACATCCCCAGTGTCTTGCATCTGTTGGTTGTGCTTATATGCATGCATACAAGTCCTTTGGTTGATCTCTTCCTTGCCCTACCCTCTGTCTCCCTCCACCCCCCGCTAATCTTCCCCTACCTTCCCGCTATAGTTTGACAGTCTGTTGGATGATTCTTTGCCTCTGTCTATTTTTATTCAACAGTTTGTAATGTTCTTTATTATCCATAAATGAGTGAGATCATGTGGTATTTATCTTTCACTGACTGGCTTATTTCACTTAGCATAATGATCTCCAGATCCATCCTTGCTACTGCATGGTCAGAATTCCTTCTTTTTTACAGCAACATAGTATTCCACTGTGTAGATGTACCACAGTTTTCTAATCCAGTCATCTGCTGATGGGCATTTAGGCTGTTTCCAAAAAAATATGGAACACTTCATGAATTTGTGTGCCATCCTTGCGCAGGGGCCATGCTAATCTTCTCTGTATGGTTCCAATTTTAGTATATGTGCTGCTGAAGCGAACACCCTTTGTTGGATCCTCCAGTCACATTTACCTTGATTACTATTTTGATAGATATTAAAATCGAGGTCAATGTGTTTATTTTTCTATTGCAACCATTTTGAATATAAGTATTCAAATAGTATACAAAATCTCACTAAAGCACTTAATTGAGAATCTGGAAATGTATGTTCAAAAACACCATGATTCTGGAGAATTCAACATTAGCCATTTGGCTTTCTTATAAAATTGATCACAATGAAAAGGTACATTTTGCTGCTGAGCACTAGTCACTGGGCTCCGATCCGCCTTGTGCTGGGAGAGGCACTCGCTGCCTGAACATTTGATTCCCCTAAAACCATATTTTTTGGAAGGGAAGTACAAATCTCTAGGGTAGCTAAGATAGTTTTGTTACACACTGTGTTATCCTGCCCTGATTTATAATTGCTTGTTCTCCTGATATCCCCAGCTGTTTTTATACTATAGCTAAATTTCCACAAATATATATGGCAAAATGCAAGTTTAGCTTAGCACTTAGTGTACCTTCAGTGAACAGTTGTTAATAACCATAATTTACATAGTCTTTTTCTAAAGTTCTTAATTCCCAAATTAAACAAGAAAGAAACAAAAAAAAAAATAACTAATTTCTTGTGGTTCTGACTCTGTCTTTTTTTTTAAATTAAATCTTTATTATTCAGATTATTACATTTGTTTCTTTTTCCCCTCCATAGCACCCCTCCACCAGCTCCCACCCTTTCCTCTGCCCTTAGCTCCCTCCCATTGCTCTCATCCATAGGTGTATGATTTTTGTCCAGTCTCCCCCTGTACAACCCTCACCTCTTTCCCCCTGAGAATTATCAGTCCACTCCCTTTCTGTGCTCCTGATTCTATTATATTCACCAGTTTATTCTGTTGATCAAATTTTTAATTCACTTAATTTTTAGATTCACTTGTTGATAGATATGTATTTGTTGTTCATAATTTTTTGGCTTTTACCTTTTTCTTCTTCCTCTTCTAAAAGAGTACCTTTCAGCATTTCATATAATACTGGTTTGGAGTTGATGAACTCCTTTAGCTTTTTCTTCTCTGTGAAGCTCTTTATCTACCCTTCAATTCTGAATGTTAGCTTTGCTGGATAGATTATCCTTGGTTGTAGGTTCTTGCTATTCATCACTTTGAATATTTCTTGCCACTCCCATCTGGCCTGCATCGTTTCTGTTGAGAAATCAGCTGACAGTCGTATGGGTGCTCCCTTGTAGGTAATGAACTGTTTTTCTCTTGCTGCTTTTAATATTCTCTCTTTGTCTTTTGCTCTTGGTATTTTAATTATGCTGTGTCTTGGTGTGGTCCTCTTTGGATTCCTTTTATATAGGGTTCTGTGTGCTTCCTGGACTTGTAAGTCTGTTTCTTACAAGATGTGGGAAGTTTTCAGTCATTATTTCTTTAAATAGGTTTTCAGTATCTTGCTCTCTTTCTTCTTCTGGCACCCCCACAATTCTGATGTTGGTACACTTGAAGCTGTTCCAGAGTCTCCTTACATTATGTTCACATTTTTGGATTCTTTTCTCTTCTTGCTTTTCCAATTGAGTGTTTTCTGCTTCTGTATATTTCAAATTTTTGACTTGATTCTTGTCTTTCTCTAGTCTGCTGTTAGGACTCTGTATAATATTTTTTATTTCAGTCAGTGTATGTTTAATTTCTAGTTGGCTCTTTTGCATCTCTAGTTGGTCCTTTTTCATCTCCTCTTGGCTCTCGCTAAGTTTATCCAACTTTTTTTAGCATATTCTTGAATAAGCGTGGTTTTGAACTCTATATCCAGTCGTTTGTTTTCCTCCATTTCTTTTGTTTGTGATCTCTTCCCTTGTCTCGGCATTTTCACTATGCCGGGGAAACTTCTGTGTTGAATTCAGACTTATGATACCAGACTTGCAAAATCGAAGAAGCCTCTGTTGAGCTTGGGATGGGTGGAGTCTCAGGGCTTAAGGGACCGACTTGCCTTCCAGTCGGCCCAGCCCTCCACGGCCCCTGAGTCTCACGTGACCGGATAATCACTGGAGCGGTCCTTGTGCGCACGCCCCCAGTGCCTCTAGACCGCTGCGTTTCCAGCTCCCCTGCGCACCAGGACCACACGAGTCTAGGTCCCCAGGGTTTCACCAGAAACAGGGGCTTAGTGGAGTCAGAAGTGGCACAGTTGGGAGGGTCTGTCTCCCGCCCACTCTCGTAAGCCGTTGGTACAATCAGCAATCTGTCCTCCGCGCAGTGCCGTGCGTAACCAGACCTCTGATCTTTTGCGACTACCCTAAATTTCCGTACACCTCTCCCTTTTCACAGTCCAAACTCCCCCCGTATGAGTTTTGGCTGGATCTGGGGTTTAGTGTTGTAAGATAAGGGGTTCAATGCCATTGGGAGTCTCCGTTTCCCTCCTGCCAGAGAAAGCCAGCCAGGTACTTGGGCACCCGCTCTCTCATCGCGCGCTTCTCCGTACCTCAGCTTTTTGCAGCTCCTCTGGGTTTCTGTGAGCCCCTCTCTTTCCTTCTAGCTGTAGAATTTACACTCAGCCAGCTTTCCTGTGGTTCTGGATGATGTCCGTTCTGTCTTTTAGTTGTAGTTCTGAAATTGTTGTGCGAGGCAGCAGTATAGGTGTTTACCTATGCCACCATCTTGGATTCTCGTTGACTCTGTCTTTTTTAAGAGCACCTTTATAATGTATTTTCATTTTACACACAAAATGAAACTTCTCTGGATTATCTTCAATTTCAGAGTAATAATAGTTTCAGCTTCAGACACTATTTTCAATGGGTGCATTTTGTTTTCCCTTTCCTCCTAAATCTTTTCCATTATAGAAAAATTGACATATATAAAAATAGAATATTATAATAAAATATCATGTACACATCACTTGGCTTCACTAATTACTGACTCAAAACCAGTCTTGTTTCATCTATATCGTAATGTAAATATCTGTGTTTTCCGATGGTCTTAGGCTACCCTGCTAGCGGTTTTCAACCTGTGGGTCATCATATTTACCTTACGATTCATTAACAGTAGCAAAATTACAGTTATGAAGTAGCAACGAAAATAATTTTATGGTTGGGGGTCACCACAACATGAGGAACTATATTGAAGGGTCATGGCATTAGAAAGATTGAGACAATACACTCTAGACAATACATTTTATTTATTTATTTAATATGTATTTTTATTGATTTCAGAGAGGAAGGGAGAAGGAGAAAGAGGCAGAAACACCAATGATGAGAGAGAATCATTGATCAGCTGCCTCCTGCATGCTCCCCCTGAAGATTGAGCCCGCAACCTAGGCATGTGGCCTTGACTAGAATCGAACCTGGGACCCCACAGTCCACAGGCCAATGCTCTATCCACTGAACCAAACTAGCTAGGGCTAGACAATACATTTTATATGTTCTTCTTAAATATTGAAAAATTGTAATTCTCTCCCTCCCCCTTATCTTGGAATTTATTTGTTGAAGAAACAAAATCACTTGTCTTATAATTATATTCATTCTGAATTTGGCTGATCCCATCTCATGGTTTGTTTGATAGTTCGGTGTACCTCTAAATGCCCCCAGCATTTCCTAAAAAATGAAGTTAAGTTTACAGTCTTTATTAGATTCAGGTTTAATTTTTCATCATAAACGGATAAATGGAGTTATATGCTTTCATCAGAGAACATCTCTCTTGCTCTCTCCCTTCCTCTCTCTTTCTCTGTCTTAATCCTCACCTAAGGATATGTTTAATGCTTTTTTAGAGAAAGGAAGGGAGAGAGGGAGAAAAAAAAACATTGATCGGTTGTCTTCTGTTCGCACCCCAATAGGAGATTGAACCTACAACCTAGGCATGTGCCCTGACCAGGAATCAAACTGCAACTTTTAACTTTTATCAGTGAGTTTTAGAATTGTCACACTGATCCAACTATTATAAAGTTCTCCCTCAGCTTTTCACCTGTGGTCTTAGCTGCCATTCATGATCATTATCTTAGATCCATTATTTCATTACACACCTCTTGTGTCTTTTTACAATAAGATCTTTCAAAGTTTTATTATTTTTTAATCTTATATGTTATCAAATATATATAAGATATTAAAAATTTCTCACAGTAATAATAATTCTAATTAACATATTTGATACTTAACACTTTACCATTTCCCAAATGTTATCTGATCCTCTCAAGACACCTTTGTGGAAAACTGGCTCTGTGACCTTGGCTTCTATAGTACAGTTGCACATGGTCTTAGGTGGGCCTCATATATGATCACCTGAGGTGTAGTTGATCAGGGGCAACTTCTCAGCTCCCATTAGCATCTCCAATCTACTCTCGTCTCCTCTAAGTCTCCCCTTCTCTGTTTAGAGGATTGACTGACCATAGAGTTTTTACAACAAGCCTATGAAATCAGGACAAACGCAGAATGAAGAAATAGACTCAACCTCAGTTGAAAAAAAGAGGACTGCATGAAGAACAGCAGGTGTATAGGATGACCCTGGCCCAGGAACTTAATTCTTTCTCCCTACAGAGAAGACAAGAGGAAGGAAGAACTGAACATGACTAGATGCTTAGTCACAAGAGAAAAAGTTCCAGTGCGGAAATGATTACCAAGAATTGGCAAGTTTATGCTTTTCCATTCTGAGCTAGGAACTATGGTTGTGTGCTATGTAGAATTCATTTATACACAAAGTTACATTCATGCACTCCTGACTTTTTTGACTAATCACATTCAGGAATATTTTCCTTAATGTTAAAGCTGCCTTATAACTATATCCCAGGCACATACACAGCCAAACCCAGACTGTGGGGAAAGCTACAGGTAAAAAAATCTGTTTTCCTCAAGACGCAAGACTGGGTTGATCTTCCTTCCATCAGCAGAAAGGGGACTAAAGAACAAAGTTTCCATTAGAAAAGATAAAGTCACCGTTAGCACATGTGGGTTGTAATGATAAATTTTCAACCTATTAAATAACTCACACTTACGTTTATTTTTAAACATCTACCTTTATTACAGTGTAAGAGTCACAAGGGCATAGACCATCCCTTTTACATTCTTAGCACCTAACTCAGTGCTTTGCACCATTCTGAAGAAAAAAAATTATTGAATGAATATTACACCCACATATGAAAGCTCCTTCCATACAAAGTACTTGTTAGAGAGAAAGTACTTCATGGTCTTTTCTCTTCCTTCCCAGAGGAATATGTATTTCTTTGGGCATGGCCTGTCTTGCTATTGAAAGCCACTTCTGTCTTGGATGGCTCTGAAGGTAAATCTGCTTTGGTTGTGTTTATGGGAGTTATTTAAGAAACGTAAGACAATATTTGTCGTCTCTGACCTTATTTTGTATCCAAAGGGTATTGTGAATACAGCAGTAGTCATAGCTGCAATTGAAAGATGCTAAATAGTTAGCAGAGATTTCCCCCCCACCAACATAATCCTGGTCCCTTACTGAATTCTAACACTTTCTCTCCTTTTCCCTCCCAGCCTGGGATCTTATCTGTTCTCATGCTCCTCTCTCTCTTTTTTTTCCTTTCTTTTTTAAAAATACATTTTTTTTATTGATTTTAGAGAGAAAAGGAGAGGGAAAGAGAGATAGAAACATCATTGATGAGAGAGACTCATTGACTAGCTGTCTCCTGCCCCTTCCTCTCCTCTACTGGGGATTGAGCCTGCAACTTGGGCATGTGTCCTGAAGAGGAGTTACTAGTAAACCGTGACTTCCAGGTTCATAGGTTGACAGTCAACCACTGAGCCACACCAGTCAGGCATATTGTATATGTAGTATGTTACCCTCTCAATTTTTAAAAAAATATATTTTATTGATTTTTCTCAGAGAGGAAAAAAGAGGGGTAGAGAGTTAGAAACATCGATGAGAGAGAGAGATTGATCAGCCACCTCCTGCACATCCCCCACTGGGGATGTACCTGCAACCAAGATACATGCCCATGACAGGAATCAAACTTGGAGACCTTTCAGTCCTCAGGCCGACGCTCTATCCACTGAGCCAAACCAGTTTCGGCTACCCTCTCAATTTTAAATTATTAGAAGGAACACTGCACAGATATGGCTCTTTATTTTTATTTTTTGAAATTGAAGGCAAACACCTTTTAGAATAACAGGTTACCCATTTTGTAATTTCTGCCTCCTTTGAAACTTTGTTTGTTTCTGCCCCATCCCTCTTGAACAGGGGAATTCCATACTTCAAAACTTACTGCACTTAGTAAAGAACAGTACTTACAGAAAAGGAAAACCCCAAACCTTTGTGCTTTGAGGTTTCCCCACTCTGAGGACTTAGTGGCCTTTCAATCCCTGCAGTGTCAGGATCCCTGGATGGAGGCATCTGGGAGCATGTGTGAGGGGCAGGAACCACAAGGGCCCTGGAGAGCTGGGTGCCTGCTGCTGCTGAAGACCCCTGATGGGGCAGATGGAGGAGCCTCAAGGAAGTCGGCAGGCTGGCTCCTTCCAGGCCTTCTGATGTATGGACCTGTCACTGTCCATTGCTTAAACGTTGAGATTATTAGCCTAACCGGTGTGGCTCAGTGGATAGAACATTGGCCTGCGGACTGAAGTGTCCCAGGTTTGATTCTGGTCAAGGCATGTACCTTGGTTGCAGACACATCCCTAGTAGAGGGTGTGCAGGAGGCAGCTGATCAATGTTTCTCTCACATCAATGTTTCTGACTTTCTATCCCTCTCCCTTCCTCTCTGTAAAAAAAATCAATAAAATATATTTCTTAAAAAATTTGAGATTATTAAAACTAATAGTTCCTAAAGAACGCAGTTTTGTAGTATGAATCACATCTTAGTAAAACATGGCATGATATGAAAAAGGGTCTGCAGTGCAGGTTTTGAGTCTGTGTTCTGCTTTTCTGGCATTAGCCATCTGGCTTCTGGCGAGGGACAGCCCATTTTCTAAGCCGGTTGCACTGAAAACTATTGTCACGCAGAAAATTTCCCAAATGTTGGGTACTTTTGGAAGTTTGCAGCCTTGCAATTATATTTATTAGTTAAACATTACCCTCTTTCCATGTGCTCTTATGAAAATAACAGCATGATGCCAGCTGATCAGGTGCCGCTGGAATTTGGCACTGGTGGACCTTGATCATATTATCCACACAGGAAATTGAATTTGGGTTTCCATAGACAGGCACTGCTGCTGCCTGTACTTACCAAGTCTCCGCATCAGGTCCTCTCTTTAGATGTCTCCATAGAGTTCGGTACATCACTAAAGAATGCTAACAGTGCCTTCAGAGGTTTGCACAACGCGTTTTCCTTAATCGAAGGAAAATGGCATTGATCATAGAGGCAGATAGAATTATTTGGGCTCTTAGCAGGGTTTTCTTCCTGGCTGATTCAGTCCCCTCCTTTGTGTGTCTACCCATCCATCTGTGGAAAGGGGATAATTACAACTGTTCTTCATTTGCCTCAGAGAGATGTTATAGTGATTCATTTAAAAAGTTTATAAAGCTTTTTGAGCCTGGAAAAGTAAAATTACAAGAAAATATGTTGTCATTGCAGTGGTCCTTGCAAATCTTAAGTAATTCCAGTTATCAATATATTGATGAATATGCATAAGTTCATTTTATTAGCTCTTCATGCTCTGTGATTTTTTTCCCCAACATGTGTATGTCTAAGAGAAGGGAGTATGGAGAATGGGTAATCAACCACAAATGTAGGTTTTAAATAGTCTATTTTCTTTTAACTCACTTGCATTCAGGCTTGAAGCTAAAGAAGATGAGCTTTAGGAATGACATGCAGTAACAGCAATCCTGAGCTCCCCTGTGCAGACTCTATTTGTTGGGCTTATGATCAAAAGTGATCACTGGAGATAGAACACATTTCTTCCAGTCAGACCTGCTTGTTTCTGTTTTTTGAAAAATAGTTCCTGTGTAAATGCTAATAAATCACCTGGACCTTTTTAATTGACAAGTTTTCCTGAAGATTTGAAGAAAATCAAAGGGCAATTGACATGCCCCCTACAATGTCTACTGTCAGTTATGGAAGAAGCAAGACTATTCCGAAAACATCAGAAACACTGATTTCTTCCAAAATATCATTTTTCCTGTTATTCAACCATCATTGTCTTTCAAAGAGGAAAGCAAAGTGGTTTTTCTGAAAATGGTTAAAATCTCATTAATAGTGCTAAAATTGCATCAACAACATGGGAAACAGAGGGAGTAAAAATACACCAAATACATAGAAACCAAGAAATCCAGAATGAAATGACTCCTATTTTCTTCTGTTCCACAGCATGCATTTCTGACCTCCCAATATGAAAATGAACAACAAATGTTTGTAAGATGTTCTGGATTAATGGTTCTCAAGTATGGTTCCCCAGACCAGCAACAACACCATGCCTAGAGAATTTGTTCTTTACATAAATCAGAAACTCAGGGAGTGGAGCCAGTTTTAACAAGCCCTCCAGGAGGTTTCCATATGTACTAAAGGGTGCCTCTTGCAACTGGAATTTCGTAGGGTGATGAGGACTGGGCTGGGCATCTTGTGGGCAGTATGAGCCGTGGCTGAGCTCATCACTCTGACTCATTAGGGGGTGCTCCTCCGTCTGAGCCAGTTCAGTACTTATATTTGGGGAGGGAAATTATTCTCCTCTGGGATTCAGATTTCATTTCAGATAAATGCTCTACTGGGAGATATTTTGACTTGTGGTTAATACTGCATGCCATGAGAGAGCTTTTCTCTATTGCTCTTATAACATTCCTTTGCAGAGCTGAAGGAGGGGCCTAAGATGGAGAGAAAAGAGACAAGAGGGCCTGAAATAGGTTTGATCCCCACCATTACCATTTCTCATCTCTGCTACCCCCTCCCACTATTTTTTTCTCCTTTTCCTTCTGACCTCCCTGTGTCCAGCATGTGTTCCAGTGAACACTGGGAGAGGTGACAGAATGAAGGTGACATATGTGCTAAAGATGGCTCAGAGAGAGGCTACCCGGGCTAGTTCCCCGACCTCACCTATTAGCCTGCAAGATTCTGCTGCCAGTCAGAATTCTAATTGCATCTTAGCTAACCATGACTATTCCATGTCCAGGCCCACTCCCTCTCGGACAAAAAAGCAGTTCCTGGAAATAGAGGTGGTCTTTCACTTGAACAGATGTTACTATGATATATATTCCAATTTCAACTGTTGGTGACCCAGTTCTCAAATGGACCCAGAACTACACCCCAGTCCTTGTTGAAGAGTAGCTAGCATTGTGGCCCACTTCCTGAGGCCCACAGAGCACTTCAGTCCTGCTCACACATCTTAGCAGTCAGATTTGGGGACCAGTCATATGAGGAATTAGTATTCCCTGCAAGAAACCTTCCTTAAGGAAGTTTTTGATCTTTGCAACTTCAAAGAGAGACTGAGAGAGAGCAGGCATTAATTTTCACCTAGGGTTTAAAATTAATATGTAAAATATATGAAAGAGAGAAAACTGAGTAGACTCAACCACCTGAGACATCTGGGTCTTTATTTATTCCAATATTAATCTTTTTATGAGCTAATTATTCAGTGTGCACCCTGCAAGAGACTTCTGACTTAAGCACAGTGTTGGTTTAACCAGAGTCCATATAATCAGTAAGCAGGGAAGTTAGAATTTTTCTAGCACTGAAAGAAACCATTACTAAAGTATTTTAAAGCAAAAATTAGCTATATTGCTTGAATCTCAGAAGGTCTTAACTACCCTCACGACCTCCTCCGGCATTTATCTAGTGGTCTGTGGATATATCTACCATTTGCTTTTTGAGAAGAAATTAGAAAGTAGAACTGAACTGCTATTTTTAAAAACTCCCTAATATTCCTTAATCCGCAATTCCATTTTCCTGCATTGCTTTGTAGAATGTATCTTATCCCGCTATATAGAGTATCTTTCACTGTTAGCATTTTTGTTTCCATGGGCAATATTACCCCTAAGCCTCTCTTCACAGATGGACATGGTTGCAGGAGTTGACAAGTGGATACCTTATTTATTTTATATATATATATAATGTTTTTAGAGAGGAGGGGAGAGGGATAGAGAGTTAGAAACATCTATCAGCTGCCTCCTGCACATTCCTTACTGGGGATGTGCCCGCAACCAAGGCACATGCCCTTGATCAGAATTGAACCTGGGACCCTTCAGTCTGCAGGCTGACACTCTATCCACTGAGCCAGACTGGCTCAGGCTGGATACTGTTTTTTAGATGATCTTATTGTTATTATAGGTAAGAATCCTAGAACTGCTTATAACTAAAGAGGACTTTGGGGGCCATAGTGCAACTTCTTTTATTTTATAAATAAGTACCCAAGTTCAGAAAGTTTGAGTGCCTTGCCCAAAGTCACAGAGCAACTTGATGAAAGAGTTGTTACAAGAATTCAGGCTTTTTAACTCTCAGTCAAGTACTGAATACATCACCCTTCTGCCTTGCTGGTTTTCTTCCCTCCCCTCCCCTCCCCTCCCCTTTTCTTTCCTTTCTTTTTTAATATTTGAAATTCTTTACCCTCTTGAGGCTGAGCTGAGCGGTTGGCCAACCTGGTGTCGGTATCAGGCTTTTTCTTAAGCGACGAGGTTTTGATATTATCAACGAGCACCCAGGCAGTGAACTGTACTATCTAGTCCCAGGGGTGGACACAGATTAGATGGGCATTTGGAAAGCTGGAGGCCTTGTAGGGAAAGGTGACACATTACAGGATTCAGGCTGACATTACTACTAAGTATTCTGATAGTATTTTGATTCTATGCAGGAGAGAGATCTCTTTCCCACTGGCTCTAATTTTTCTCCGTAGTCCTTCTATCAGCAGAACCGAGACCAGTCTTGACTAAAATGACATAGATACAAGTCATCTTTTTAAAGAAAAATTCTGAGATAGAGGTGGTAAGCTCAAAATTTGAAAAAGGTTTGTATTTTTGAGAATGAAGAAAGTTTAAATATTTCCAAAATTAAATGAACATGAGAAAGAACACTCATGGAACCCTCAATAATAATTTTAAAAAAATCACTTACAAATGTCAATACTTCCATAATTTAAATTATTTCTAGAAAATAGTATGTTTTAAGAGAAGTTATGTATAGCCATTTTAGTGATTAACTGCTTAGATCTTTTTAAAACATATGTGTATATATATTATTGATTTCAGAGAGGAAGGGAGAGGGAGAAAGAGATTAGAAACATCAATGATGAGAGAGAATCACTGATTAGCTGCCTCTAGCATGTCTCCCACTGGGGATCGAGCCCACAACCTGGACATGTGCCCTGACCTGGAATTGAACTGGTTCATGGGTTGATGCTCAACTACTGAATCACACTGGCCGGCCATATCCTCTTTTGTTTTAAAACATCTTTTTTCAATTACAGTTGTCATTCAATATTAGTTTCAAGTGGACAACAGAGTGGTTAGACATTTATATAATTTACAAAGTGATCTCTCCCCCCCACCCCCGCCATCCCTCGTAAGTCTAGTACCCACCTGGCACCATACACAGTTATTACAATATTATTTATTATATTCCCTATTATGTACTTTATATCCCCGTAAATGTTCTGTAAGTGCTTTTAGATCCTGTTTTGAATGTGCTGAGCTGGTTTCTATTTCTCTGAAGTAGTCTATATTATTAGAATGCACACAGAGAAAGGTTCAGAGGCTTGCTTTTCTTTTTGGCACAGTAAAATCTTTTTCAAAAAGATTTTCTATTATATGGATTTTTTTTTTAATCCCTCAGGTCAAATCATATTCCCTTTGTATATTGTGATTCACGGTAAGATAAAAAAATAAAATAAAATAAACAACCACCACCAAAATTTAAAAAGGAGCCACTTAAGGAAGAAGAAGATCTTAAGTAGCTAATGAGTCAGTGTGTATTCATAGAACTTTGATCAATGCTTGCAGGGACTATTTTATGTGAGAACAAAGACACCAAAGAGATAGGGCCACTGGGAGGAAACTGGGAGGTGGGGGGAAGCGGGTGGGCAGGCGACCATGGAACACTGGAACCAGGAAATTCCCAGCCATAATCACCAAAGCCAAGGGGGATGGAAAGCAGCTGAAAAAAAAAAAAATTAGAATCAAAACAGGTGAAAAAGGCAGGAAAGGCAATATTCTTAGCAAAGAATAATACCTTTCATGTTAAATCACCTATAACACATTTTAAATGTACCATCTTGTCCAAGAAAAGAGGTTTCTCTGATTCAATAGCTGAAGGACAGCCTATCATTTCCCTTCCTCCCACAAGTGACACTTGCCAGAGGGACACCAGAACCCCCTGCATTGGGACATTACATCATACAACAAAATACTTCATTTTAATCGAATGTGTTTTCCTGGGAGCATTCGAAAGAGCACACTAACCCAGTGCTTCCGAGATGGTAATTTATTTGCATAGTTTTTGTTTATTCAAGGCCATAGATTGGCTGAGGCAGTCCCTCCAGGAATGGCCCCTCCAGAGGCCATGACAATAGGTCTTCTGTGGAGGGAAATGCTGGGGGAGCTGTCAGCATTTAGTATAGGCAGCTCCCAGGGAGAGCGGGTGCTGAGGACCCAGCTGCCAAGATTTTAATGAATTGCTTCAGATATTCTCTCCCATGGCTTTCACAGTGTTTAAAAATCTGAAAGGAAAAAAAAAATCATCTATGTGCGGAACACATGGCAACTGGACAGGAACAATCTGCCACACACACAAATATCTGTTTTAGATTTCTTTTTAAATGGCGAGGTACTCTTCATAAAATTCACCAAGAATTTCATAAAGTCCATGTGTGCATTTTTAATGAAAATATTTATGTAATAGGTATTATTTATTCCTTGCCATCAATTTTCCTATGAACTAAAGTCATGTGATAGCTTGGGGAAAAATGTTTTAGTAATTTTCCTCCTCTAGACCAGTTAGTGGAAGATTCCTGTTAAGGTAAAAAGATAGTCATTTAACAGTTGAAAATGTAATTTTTCCATCATGTTTCTCCTTTTATTTTCAGTCAATTTTGGAGAATTTACTTCAGAGCTTAAGGTTAATAAGTTCAGTAACTATAAGTTTGCAGTAGAGGAGGAAAATACAATCTAATTTAAAGAGCTTGCATCTTCTGGTCATTCAGAGTTTTAAATAAAGTCCACCCATGTCACTATTTAAAGTTCATTTTTAGCAGGATATGAGATGATAATTCCTTTTATGGGGAAAAAGTGTATGAAGCTTCTGAAACACCAGTCATTTGGATAAGAATTATGTTTTTTAAAATATTTTTCATCTTGAAACAATCACAAACTTATAGAGACGTTTAAGTACCATACAAATAACTGTGTTTTAGAACCATTTGAGAGTAATTGCTTATCTCATGTCTCATTATCCTATAATACTTCAGTATGTATTTTCTATTAAAAAGAACATTCTCCTATATAACCACAGGACAACAATCAAAATCAGGAAATGAACCTTGATACATAACTGCCACCTAATCCTCAGATCCATTCAAATTAATTCAGTTGAACCAATAATGAATTTTTAAAAATATATATATTTTTATTGAGTTCAGAGAGGAAGGGAGAGGGAGAGAGAGAGAAACATCAATGATGAGAGATAATCATTGATTGGCTGCCTCCTGCACACCCAACACTGGGGATTGAACCTGTAACCTGGGCATATGTCCCAACTGGGAATTGAACTGTGACCTCCTTCTTAATAGATTAACATTTAACCACTGAGCCACCCCTGGTCACAATCACATGCAGCATTTCCCTGTCATGTTTCTTCAGCCTCCTTCTATCTGGAACAGTTTCTCAGTCGTTCAATGGCTTTCATGACCTTGTCACCTGAAAAGGTAACAAGCCAGTTATTTTGTACAATATCCTATAATTGTGTTTGTCTGATGTTTCCCCATGAAAATTTATCATTTTTGGAAGTGATTGTATCCTGTAATTTCTATTGGCCCCCTTATTGATGAAAGTTGCTTTGATCCCCTGATTTAGGTAGTGCACACCAGGCTTAATAAGTATTTTGTGGGGACACACTTTTAAACTGTCTAGATATCCTGTCCTGTATCAAACTTTCTGTATGTATATTCCTGTGGTTTTCTGTTTTAATACTAGAGGCCCTGTGCATGAAATTCATGCACTCAGGGGGGTCCCTCAGCCCAGCCTGCACCCTCTTGGAAACCGGGACCCCTTGAGGGATGTCTGACTGCTGGCTTAGGTCAGATCCCCAGACTGCTGGCTCCTAACCGCACACCTGCCTGACTGCCTGATTGCCCCTAACCACTTGCCTGCTTGCCTCATCTCCCCTAACTGCCTGTGCCTCAGACCCTGCCACTGTGGCTTTATCCAAAAGGACGTCTTAGAATAATGTCCAAAAGGTCGTTTGGTTGTCTAGTCTAATTAGCATATTATGCTTTTATTATTATAGAAGTTTGATAAATTAATTAAATAAAAAGACCATTAGACTGAAGTGGCTATAATGCCAGTGGCAGCCTACTTAAACAAACCAAAGTCTAGACCCATAAATGCTTCAAGGCTGTGAAATTAAAAACAAAGGACAGCCAGTCACAAGTAGCCAATCAGGCTTCCGGTTACAGCCAATCAATAACTCCCTTACTTTCTTTTTCCTTTTCTCTATGAAAGTTTTTCCCCAGTGGAGCACTTCTAATCAATTTCAGTTTGGTGCTGCCTGATTTGAATAGGTTTTGTTCCAATAAACTCTTTAAGTGTTAATATGCCTCAGTTGATATCCTAAGCAATTCTATCCTAAAACAGTTCATAATCCTCTATTATCATTGTTTATTTCAGTGCTCAAATTGTTCCAGATTTGGCCAGCTGGGAACCCCTTCACAATAGCTCCTGCATCCTTCTGACATAGCCTCAGCATATTTGGAACCTATTCTTTCTTTCTGACACTATGAGATGTTACATATACATTCCTTGTTTCAGGTGTTTTCATTGATATTGGGGGTATTGCTTCTCCCAGGCTTTTAGTAGATATAACTAGGGAATATATATTTATATGTCTATACACATACACACATTTACATAGCATCTACATTGATACCTATCATCATCTATCTAATGAAAACTGTAAACTTATACCAATACCTCCCATTTCAATCAGTTTATTTTAGTTCTTTTTCTTTCCTTTGACACCCTTGCCTGCCAGTGAGAAACATAGCTCATGTTATTCTTAATATATTTGTTTAACTGATCAATACACATGAAAGTAGACAATCTCCCATCTCAACTGATATTCCCACCCATGTGCAAGGATCCTCTCCAAGACACTTAAAATTTGATAACCTATGTTGGACAAAACTACTGACACCTACCTACCCACATAGATGCCCCACTCACCCTGAATGGACACAGACACCTTACCCTGTGGGATGACCCCGCCCCCTTGAGTACCCTCTTTACCCTCCATGGGCTCTGAAATCTGATTTTTGGCCAACACCCCGCCCTCACCCATCTGTACAGATGCTTTCTTTTCTTTGCTCGCCTAAATTGTTTTAGGATGGAACTGCTTAGAAAAAGAGGGGACAGAGATTGAAGGAGGAAGGGAACAGGGGTGAAAAAGAGAAGGAAGAAGAAAAAAGGGAAAAGAGCAAATTTATGTTTAAAAAAATCACAAGTAAGCATATTAAGTTTAAGGAAATCTAAAAAACCACTTAGGTTGAGAACCAAGAGGAATCTAAAAAACCACTTAGGTTGGGAACCAAGATGGCGGCATAGGTAAATACCTACACTGCTGCCTTGCACAACAATTTCAAAACTACAACTAAAAGACAGAACAGACATCATCCAGAACCACAGGAAAGCTCGCTGAGTGGAAATTCTACAACTAGAGGGAAAGAGAGGGGCTCATGGAGACCCAGAGGAGCTGCAAAAAGCTGAGGTACGGAGACAAGCATGAGGAGAGAGTGGGTGCTGGAAAACCTGGCTGGTTTTCTCTGGCAGGAGAGAAACAGAGACTCTCAACGGCATCGAACCCCTTATCCTACGACACTAAACCCCAGGTCCAGCCGAAACTCATATGGGGGGAGTTTGGACTGTGGAAAGGGAGAAGTGCACGGAAATTTGGGGGAGTCACAGGAAGGCAGAAGTCGGGTGGCGCGCACAGCACTGCGTGCAGAAGACCGACTGCTGATTGTGCCGCTGGCTTTCACAAGAGGGCGGGAGACAAAGCATCCCAACTGCATCATTTCTAACTCCACTAAATCCCAGATTCGGGCAAAGTCCGGGGGACCCAGATTCATATGGTCCTGGAGTGCAGGGGAGCCGGAAAGGCAGAAGTTTAGAGGCACTCCAAGAGAGCGTGCACTCGCACAGGGACTGTTCCAGTGATTACCCAGTCATGTGAGACTCGGGGGCCATGGAGGGAGGGGCCGACTGGAAGGCAAGGTGGTCCCTTAAGCCCTGAGACTCTACCCATCCCAAACTCAACATAGAGGCTTTTGCAGTTTTGCAAGTCTGGTACCATAAGGCTGAATCCAACACAGAAGTTCTCCCAGCATAGTGAAAATGCCGAGATAAGGGAAGATATCACAAACAAAAGAAATGGAGGAAAACAAATGACTGGATATAGAGTTCAAAACCATGCTTATAAGGTTTTTCAAGAATATCCTAGAAAAGATGGATAAAGTTAGCGAAACCCAAGAGGAGATGAAAAAGAACCAACTAGAGATGGAAAAGGACCAACTAGAAATTAAACATACACTGACTAAAATAAAAAATATTATACAGAGTCCTAACAGCAGACTAGAGGAAGGCAAGAATCAAGTCAAAAATTTGAAATATAAAGAATCAGAAAACACTCAACTGGAAAAGCAAGAAGAAAAAAGAATCCAAAAATGTGAAGATAGTGTAAGGAGCCTCTGGGACAGTTTCAAGTGTACCGATATCAGAATTGTGGGGGTGCCAGAAGAAGAGAGAGAGCAAGATACTGAAAACCTACTTAAAAAAATAATTACTGAAAACTTCCCACATCTGTAAAAGAAATGGACTTACAAGTCCAGGAAGCACACAGAACCTCAAATAAAAGGAATCCAAAGAGGACTACATCAAGTCACATCATAATTAAAATACCAAGAGCAAAAGACAAAGAGAGAATATTACAAGCAGCAAGTTCATTACCTTCAAGGGAGCACCCATACGACTGTCAGCTGATTTCTCAACAGAAACGATGCAGGCCAGACAGGAATGGCAAGAAATATTCAAAGTGATGAGTAGCAAGAACCTACAACCCAGAATACTCTCTCCAGCAAAGTTATCATTCAGAATTGAAGGGCAGATAAAGAGCTTCACAGATAAGAAAAAGCTAAAGGAGTTCATCAACTCCAAACCAGTATTATATGAAATGCTGAAAGGTACTCTTTTAGAAGAGGAAGAAGAAAAAGGTAAAAGATAAAAATTATGAACAACAAATACATATCTATCAATAAGTGAATCTAAAAATTAAGTGAATAATTTGATCAACAGAATAAACTGGTTTCTATAATAGAATCAGGAGCACAGAAAGGGAGTGGACTGATAATTCTCAGGCGTAAAGGGGTGAGGGGAATGCAGGGAGAAACTGGACAAAAATCATACACCTATGGATGAGGTCAATGGGAGGGAGGTAAGGGTAGAGGGAGGGTTGGGAGCAGGGTGGAGGGGAACTATGGAGGGGAAAAAAGAGAAACAAATGTAATAATCTGAATAATAAAGATTTAATTAAAAAATAAAAATAAAAAACCACTTAGAAATGGAGTATTTTTTCCCTAGCTGGTTTGGCTCAGTGGATAGAGTATCGGTCTGTGGACTGAAGGGTACTAGGTTCAATTGTGGACAAGGGCACATGCCCAGGTTGCAGGCTCGATCCCCAGTAGGGGGCATGCAGGAGGGAGCTGATCAATGATTTTCATCATTGATATTTCTCTCTCTCTCTCTCTCTCCTTAAAAAAAAAAAGAAAAGAAATGGAGTATTTTCTGACTGAGATAGGATATAACCTTAGCAACTCTGGTTATTATAAATAATAACAAAATCCATGTGTTATAGATGACAGCCCATCTTTCACATAATTTTTGGATCATCTTTTCATACTTTGTACATTCCATTGTTCTTTCTGTTTGAGATCTAGTAATCCCACACAGTTAATACTATTCATTCATCAGCCAAATTTTTAAAACAAGTTGGTGAAGTGTTCTTGCTGTCAGAGATATTTTGCATCCTTTCTAAATGTTTATTCCAATTCTCCCTTATTCCCTGATTAAATCAGTCATAATTCCTTTAGAATGGATTCAAACTATTATCTACTCCATCCTGTTAAATGGCAACTCTTTATCTCCCTCCGAATCATAGGGCTATTATTCTTTAGAATATTTCCTTTAAAAAATCTATGTCAGTCATCTTTTCAACAAATTGCAGGAAGAGTGCTCTCCCATTAACATAAAAGATAAGCAAGCAGATTTAAACAGTTATTCTATCAATCAACGCTAAACAGTGTCATCTCTCTAAGAAAAACATAAAAACAACATATTATGTCTCTTGCTATTCAGCCATCTCTACAACTGCAGAGGACAAAAATTGGCACAATTTGTCAGGAAGAGATACATTAAAGTCTAAACAATTTTAAAAAACTCTTATTTTATTTATTTACTTTTCTATTATTGGTTTTATAGAGAGGAAAGGAGGAAAGAAGAGAGAGGGAGAGAGAAAAGGAGAAGGAAAGGGAGAGAGAGAGAAAGGGGGAGAGAGAGAGGGAAAGAGTGGCAGAGAAAGAAACGTTGACCCACTGCTTCCCATACATGCCCTGATGCTCTGACTAGGAAATGAACCCATCACCTTTTAGTATATATGACAACCTACTGAGCCACACTAGCCAAGGCTAAACAATAATTTGTTTTTACCAAAATCAGAGTGAGGACAATTTTTTTAAAAATTAAAGTTAATTTTTAAAATTAAAAAGATAACATGTGCTTAAGTTTTAATAAATGAATGTCACATAGTTCACATTTCCCAGATATAATTATTGTTAACAGTTAAGTTTAGTCTTTGGAATTACTTGTGTAACTGGTAAGAAATAGGACTCTATATTTTATTTCTAAACATATCTAAATAAGATTCCTTTCTTATATGAAGAAAATGTGTAAGATGTCAATATGCTTCATTTTCATTTCTAGAACAGAATTTAAAAATACTAAGAAATAACTGCAAAAACATCCAGATATAACAGAAATTGGAATTGGGGTTTATAGATTATCTACCTTCAACATCTCATAGATTTTTAAAAATTCTCTAGAAAGGCCATATCTTTTTTTCATCTTCTATTGCAGTGGTCAGCAAACTCATTAGTCAACAGAGCCAAATATCAACAGTACAACGGTTGAAATTTCTTTTGAGAGCTGAAAATCAATTTCTGCACATGGGCCACAAAGTTTCAATCACACTGTATGGTATTTTGTGGAAGAGCCGCACTCAAGGGGCCAAAGAGCCACATGTGGCTCACGAGTGCCAACCACTGTTACTGGAATCATGTTAAGTAAAATACTAAAAAGTCTGAACATAAGCAAAGAAGATCTTGATTTAGGATGCCCGTTTATTTTATTGAGATACTGTGTTGTGATTCTCACAGAGTAGGTATATTTTGGAGCACTCTTGTACTCCTACCTCTTTGCCACTTGCATCTTGGAGTGAAGTCTCTGCTCTGCACCAAATCAACACAGGCCTGAAACTCAATAATTCAGTCACAAAAGAAAGAAAACAACTCTATTTAAAACATCTGGTAGCTAGAACAGTGCTTCTCAAACTTCAGTGTGCACTCGAATCATCCAGAGAGCTCATTAAAATGCAGATTCTGGTTCACTGCCTTGATTCACCTTTTTCTTGCCTTGTATTTGCATCTCTCCTAAAAGTATCAGTACTTTAATCTTTGCCCAGGCTCTGCTTTCTAAAAGTACTGGGATAAGAGCTTTTTCCTTTTTCTAATATTTCCTCTTTGGTTCCTGTTTCTTTGTAGTCTGCTACTAGAACTTGTGCCTATGGCCTGGTTCTTGCTTATGGAATCAGTACTCACCCCCATTTTATATTTATCTCTGAACCTAGACCTTCAGCTCTGGGGTATCTCCAAAGCTAGCCCATCCAAGCATAGCCACACCTGGCCCTCTATGGCTAAAGTAGCATTGCACAGGTGGAAAGATCCAGGCATTAATAGCAGAACTTTGCTATTCAAAGTATTATCAATGGACTAGCAGCATCGGCATCACTTAGTAGCTTTTGTTAAAGTGTAGATGCTGCCTGCTGAATGAAAAAGAATGAGCATAATTAAATGAAACCTTGGGACAACATGAAGCATAGCAACATCTGTATCATAGGGGTACCAGAAGGAGAAGAGAGAGAGCAAGGGATCAAGAACCTATTTGAAGAAATAATGCCTGAAATTCTCCCTAACCTAGTGAAGGAAAAAAACACACAGGAGACCCAAACAAGATAAACTCATAGAAATCCACACTAATTCACATCATAATTTTTTAAATCCTCACCCAAGGGTATTTTTTTCCATTAACATTTTTTTCAGAGAGAATGGAGGGAGGAAAGTGGGTGGGTGTGGGGGGGGATAGAGAAACATTGATTGGTTGTCTCCTATTTGCACCTTGACTGGAGCCAGGGATTGAGCCTGCAACTGAGGTATGTGCCTTTGGTCTGAGGGCGAATGCCCTAACCACTGAGCAACCAGTCAGGATTAACATTAAAATGGCAAATGTTAAAGACAAAAAGAGACTCTTAAATGCAGCAAGAGAAAAGCTGTTAATTACCTACAAGGAGCTCCCATAAAACCGTCAGCTGATCTTTCAACAGAATTATTTCAGGGCAGAAGGGATTGAAATGAAATATTCAAAGTAAGGACCTACAAACCAGACTACCATTTAAAATTGAAGGAGAAATAAAGAGCTTCTCAGACAAGAAAATGCTAAATGAGTTTGTTACCACCAACTTGTTAATGGGCCTTCTTGAAGAATAAGAAGAAGAAAAGAAAGTTAAAAGAATAAAATGGCAACAAATACATATCAATAATCACTTTAAATGTAAATGGCTTAAGTGCTCCAATCAGAAGACATCTGCAGGCTGGTCAATAGGGTAGCTAAATAGATGAGGAAGCAAGACCCATGTATAATGTTATCTACAAAAGACTCTCTGTGGCTAGGATTTCCAGTACTATCCTATATAACAAAACCCTAATATGCAAATCAATTGAACAGTGGAACAGCTGGTCATTATGACACCTGTCTGCTCCCCAAGTGGGAGGCGACCGCAGCAGCAATTGAGGGGCCAGCCAGTGGATGGCACCAGGGAGCCCCCTGGTCTCCCTGCCTACCGGTCACCCCACAGATGGCCCTGATTGCTGGCCAGGCCTAAGGACTCTACCCTATATATTGGGAAGAGTCTTTTAGATTTAAAAATTAAAACCTGGCAAGGGTACTCTAACAGTGAAAAAACAGGATGATGTAGCAATGACATGCATGGACTCTGGCTTGCACATTTTGTGGTCAACCCTGATTCTGACACTTACAACTGTGTGACAAAGCCAATTACTTAACTTCTATTTCAGTTTTTCCACCCATAAGATGGGGAAAATGGTACTACTGCCTCAGAAGGATCATGTTATGTACTACTTTTTATAATCAGGGCAAAAACATGTGGCTGCCCATACAACAGCAAGGTGCCTTTCACCTGTATGAATAGTATGGTCACTGGTGCATGCAGCGTTCCCAGATTGCGAGAGGGATGTCCAACGTCCAACTGCCCGACATCCCCTGATGGGCCCCAGATTTCGAGAGGATGCAGACTGGGCTGAGAGACCCCCTCCTCCACCACTCCTGTACACAAATTTTGTGCACTGGGCCTCTAGTGTTGAATAAGAGTGGCAAAAGCAGAAATCCCTGTCTTGTTCCTGATCTTAAGGGAAATGCTTTTAGTTTTTGCACATTAGATATGATATTGGCTGGTTGTCATATATGGCATTTAATATGTTGTGGTATCATTCCTTTATTCCCATTTTGCTGAGAGTTTTTATCATAAATGGGTAATGGATTTTGTCAAGTGCTTTTTTCGCATCTATTGATATGAACATGTGATTTTTATCCTTTATTTTGTTTATGTGATGCATGATGTTTATTGACCTGTAAATTTTTACCAGCTTTGTATCTCTGGAATAAATCTCACTTGGTCACTGTAGATGATCTTTATAATGTACATACACATTGCCAATGTTTTATTGAGAATTTCAGCATCTCTATTCATCAAGGATATTGGCATTAAATTTTCTTTATTTGTAGTGTCTTTTTCTGATTTTGGAATAATACTGACTTTGTAAAAAAGAGCTTGGAAGGCTTCTCTCAACTTAAAGTTTTTGAAATCGTTTGCCCCCCCCTCCCCCTGCTTCACCCTTTCCCCCTTCTTCCCGCTGTTGCTGTTGGGAGGGGCTGTGCCTTTCAGGAAAATGGCTGCAGAATGCACGGATCACTGATATCCCAGCTGGCCCTTTTTCACGTCTCCCTGCAATATCTCCCATCCCTGACTCTCCTCATTACCTTTTCTCTACTTAAGCCTTGGTGAGTGGCTTCAAAGGAAAATCCTGTGCTGTTTTTTTTTTTTTTTTTATCTGGCAGGCTCTGTCTCTCCCTGGCGGATAGAAGCCCTGCTGGCTTTCAGGGCTATGTGGGCTGATGGGGAGCCCAGTCTGGGGTCTGGGCTGCTCTTGCAACCCCATCCTTCTTATCAGCCTTGAGGTGTTTTCTGCTCTTCCTTGTTAAAAGTCTCCTCTTCAAGTAGTCTTCAACTGGTAATTCAGGGTGAATGTTCCCCAATTTAGTTTTATTTCCAGTTTTGGTTCTGGGAGGAGGTGCAAAAAAAGATCCACTTATACCATTGCCATTTTGAAACCCCTCTTTAACCTTTATTTAGAGTAGTTTTTAAATCACAGCAAGCCCAAGAATCAGCTGAGGCTCTGGTAAAAAGGAACATATTGGGAACGCGCCCAGGTCGAGACATGAACCCAGGAATCTGCATTATAAAACAGCTCCCCAGGTGACTGCAATGCAGGTAGTTTTCAGACCCTAGCTTTAAGGAACAGGTGACAAAGGGTTTCTTCCGATTCCTGAACTTATTCTTCAAAAACTGTTGAGTACGTTCCAGGTGCTGTTAGTCCCTAGTAGAAGGTAATAGGGCAGAGAGGGGTGCCAAGATTCAAGATTCAGTTTTCATGTCTCAAGACATACTATATGTGGTGATCTAGAAATATCTCTGAAGGAATTCAGGGCTGGGAAGTTTTTATGGATTCAAGCTGGAAGGGCCTGGTGATTTCTCTCGGAGGATGGAGGGTAGAATCTATAAGTCAGTTTAGCCTGGAGCTGAAGTTCTGGGTGAAAGGCTGGAAGGTTTCAGTAAAGTGTAGGCACTTTATTCTGCGGTGGACAGCTGTGACTCACGGTCTCTGTAGAGGGGATGTGGGGACAGCTTTGTTTTAGGGTAATAACCTGGTTCAGGAGGGTTTGGAGCTGGCAGTAAACTTAGGATGCTGTGGGCAGAAATGAAAAGAAAGCTGTGAGGAGATTCAGAAAACACTGGATATAGTTTTGATGATGGGGATGAGGAGGTGCCCACACAAGAATGAGAGCACCTCTTGAAAGGCCAATGGTAGAAAGAATCCTAAACAATTCAGCTTCACTGAAGCCACTGGTGGGAAACCCATACACAGACAGAGGAGCTGTCTATGTTAAGCTGACTAACCCTTTCTGGTGTCTCCATTCTTTCTCTTAAATCGAAGCATCGTATTCACATGATTCCTGCAGCTACTTACTCCCTAAATACTGCTCATAAGACATTACTACCCTGAGACTGGGTCCAATAGGCCCCCAAATGCGCCCCACTTCTGCCCCTGCCAGGAACTTGAATCTTCTCAGGAGACCCAGCTACTAACACTTCCAGCCTAGCGGTTCCAAACTTCACTGCAAAGTGGAATCAGCAGGGGATTAGAGAAGGGGGCGGGGGGAGGGAGAAAGAAAAAAGGAAGGAAAGGAAAAAGGAAAGGAAAAAGGAAAGGAAAAAGGAAAGGAAAAAGGAAAGGAAAAAGGAAAGGAAAGGAAAGGGAGAAAGAGGGAGAAAGAGAAAGAAAGAAGGAGAAAGAGGGAGAAAGAGAAAGAAAGAGGGAGAAAGAGAGAGAAAGAGGGAGAAAGAGGGAGAAAGAGAAAGAAAGAAGGAGAAAGAGAAAGAAAGAGGGAGAAAGAGAAAGAAAGAGGGAGAAAGAGAAAGAAAGAGGGAGAAAGAGAAAGGGGGAGAAAGTGAAAGGGGGAGAAAGTGAAAGGGGGGGGGAGGAGGGAAAAGAAGAAGATGCCCGGCGACCACACCTGATGTGTAAGTTTGTAAAACATTGGTTTAGCCACATCTCCTCCAAAGCCCTTAAAAACCCCCAGGTCCCCAGCCCTTTCTGTGCGTCGCCCGGAGGGTGCACCTTGAGGTTCCCCGGCCTGTGAGCCTGAGCCCGGTCCCCTTCCCCCTGCCCAGCGTGTCCAGCGCGCAGCGCGGGTGCCCGGCGAGGGCCCGGAGGAGGCGGTGCTCGGGCTTCTCAGCCGGGACCAGGCAGAACCGAAAGCTGCCGGCCAGGGAGGCGGGGAGAGGAAGGAGGGGCGGGCGCGGGGGGAGAGAGGGCCGGGGTGGCGAACCCAGGGCCGGGAATGCCCGCGGTGCGGGGCCCCAGAGCTGCCCCGTGGCCGCGTCCGGGCCATGGCTCTCCGTCTGGTCACCGACTTCGATCTCGGGAAGGACGTGCTCCCGTGGCTGCGAGCGCAGCGGGCGGCGGCGGCAGCGGCGGGCGCCGGAGTCCGAGGCGGAGGCGGAGGCGGCGGCGGCGCAGGTGCTGGCGGCGCGCGTCCCGGGTGGCGAGGAGGGCGCGGCTGCGAGTCAGCCGTTCACCCGTGGGGGCCCCCAGGCGGGGTGGTGGGCCCCGACCAACCCGGAAGGGGGTGGGCAGCCCGTGGCCCCTGCCAACCTGGGAAGGCTAGCGCCCAAGGCAGGAGCTTCCCGCGTGGGAGTGCGGCGCTGCCACCCTCAGCCCGGGCCACTGGGAGGAGGTAGGCGGGGCCGGCCTGGGGCTGCATGTGTGTGTCTGGCGAGTCCTCCAGCCTCCGGCTCGCGCGTTGCCCGCCGTCATTCACCCGCAGCAGCAAGGCGGGGGCCCTGGGGGACCCCAGCACGACCTCCTCCGCCGAGGGCAGGCGTGCAGGAGCCGCGGCGAGCCTCTGCGTCCTGGCCCCCGGCGGCGGGGCGCCGGGCGGGGCGCGGGTTCCCCACGCTGCATTCGCATCTCACCTGCCGCGGGGAGGGAAGGTCCTCACCCTCGGGGCTCTGACCAGACGAGAGGCGCCTGGAAGCTCTGGCGTGGTGAGGAAGGAAAGATCACGGACACCCAGAAACTTAGGTCAATACTTAAGCGTCGCACGGCGCGTCCCCACGTGTGTGAGACGCGCTCTGCACGGGGTGAGCTGGGCCTGGGGCTTGGGGGACGTGCCGCTGGGCTGACAGCGCGCGCTCTTCCGGAGAGGCGCCGAGCCCGCCACCTGCAGCCGCGGGGGCGGCCCCGGCGGGCGCACCGACGCTGGGTTTCCGGCGCAGCTCCCTCCGGGGGAACCGGAGTTCATTCCTGGCAGTCGAGGCTTCCTTCGCCGCCGAAAAACCCTTTGTTTTGATTTCCATCCGAGAGTAAAACGTGACCTGTGGACCTCCCCAGCATGGATCCATCACAACTTTAAAGGGGAACACTGTGATTTCCCAGGTGGGGGGTGTGCGCGCGCGCTATATGCAATGGCGCATCGTCAGGGCTTCCATTCAGCTTCAAAGGAGACCCTGGGTCCCACCTTGTGCGTGCTTCTCAGTCTCCCCTGTTTTCCCTTAGATACTGTAGACGGCTGGAGGACATTTTTTTTTTTTTTTGGAAGGACTCTCACATTACCCGTACCCTGTTTCCCCGAAAATAAGACCGTGTCTTATATGAATTTTTGCTCCCAAAGATGCGCCAGGTCTTATTTTCAGGGGATGTCTTATTTTTTCCATGAAGAAGAATACGGTACACATTTATTATTGAACAACAACAACAACAAAAAGGAAATTCGCTGTATAAGGTACGGTAATAGTTGTCATCACAAACCAGCGCACTGATTGGCCGCAGCCGGAGCTGTTCTGGCAGTGGGAGGTCTCTTTAACTCAGGAGTCAGACACGGGGCCTTATATTCTGGGGAGGCCTTATGTTTGGGGGAGGCCCTGTTATCAGGGAGGTCTTTTTTTTTTGGGGGGGATGCCTTATATTACAGCGAGAGGCAAAACTGGAAGTAGGTCTTATTTTCGGGGATGTCTTACTTTCGGGGAAACAGGGTATTGACAACCCCTTTCTCCTCAGTTCTGGTGGGAGGTGTCTGTGCTTAACCTTCTATCTTCACACCGTCCTGAGGCTTCAGAGGAACATTTGTAGGGTTCCTTGTCGTGGCCTATGGGCTGTTTAGTTCCAAATAAGAAGTCATGTTTTTGTAGCTCAAGGCTTGAGTTTCTCATTATTAGCGAAAATTCTCACTTTGGGGGAAATTTTAAAACGTCACCTGAATACCTGAAGAGCTTTCGATGGTTTAACTTTTTAAAATACAGGAGGCAGCTCCAAGTCTGCTCCTCCCACCCCCAACTGGTCTTTTCTCTGAACATCCACCTTACATAGCTAAACGGCAGATGTCTGCAAAGGAGAAGTTAGATGAAGTGTGAAATGCCACAGTCATCTGTTCCCGTAATGTGTGTTGTGATTGAAAATCTGTATGAGCCAGTTAGATTTTGGCTTGCTTGTGTCTTCTACTCATCTGTGAATAGACACGCATTTGTGTATTGACATTCCACTAAACAACCGAAAGCTGGGTCCTCAGAAAGTAAACTTACTAAAAATACCAGTTTAAAAAAAATATTGGTGATTTTTTGCGGTTGCAGAGCACCTTAGTGAGATATTAGTATTAAACTGACAGACATGGTTACTACTAATAATTACCAGTGGGAGGTAGATCAACCCCTCCACCCCCAACCCCCCGAGTTAATTTCTCGTCTGCTGTAATTTGTAGCACGGCAGGAGAGTCTGGGATTCCATTTTATTTCCAGCACAGCAATTACTTCACACATTGTGCAAATTACTTCCCTTTCAGAGTCTCAGCTTTTCAAATGTAAATTGTGAATAATTATACCATTGTAATGTCTCCTGCCTGTGCACTTGCTCTCTAAATTTGAAGCCTTAAGATTTCTACATCAACAAATACAATTGAAGATTTCATAGTGGTGCTTGGTAACACTGGTGAAATATGACATAATCCTGGAAAAACAGCCAGGGTTAACCATGGAAATTCCCTCTTTTAGTCAATCAGGAGTCAAGGAATAAGGAGACCAGATTTGGAAAATGGGTTCTCCTGAAAAAAAATGAAGAAAATATTTGTTCTTTTAAAAATTTAAGATAATTATCCAAAGGAATATTTTAATACACGTAAGCTATAAGTAGTAACAATAACAAAACCACACGCCCACCTTCAAAACAGAAAAATATCAAAACTTTGAGAGGCTCTTGTGTCCCCTATCTGCTCCTTTTTCTCTAACCCTCATCTCCCAGAGGTAATGACCATTTAAATGTTGATATTTTAAAGTCTCTTTGATCTTATTTATAGGTTTAACCCCTATGTAATTTTCCCTAAGGAAAATACAATTTCATTTTGCTTGCTTGTGAAATTTTAAATAAATGAAAGCATACAATATGTATTCTTTTTTTGCTTATGCTTCTTCTCAATATTGTGAGATTTATCCATGTTGATTGCTGTTGCTTTAGGTCATTAATGTTCACTGCTATATAGTATTCCATTGTGTGAATATACAACAATATGGTGAACATGGAGTAGTATACTGCTTAGATCCTCCTTGCAAGGAAGGACTTGTCCCAGGTGCTGTGAGTGTGGTCAGCAGATAGTCTTCAGCTGTCAGGCCTTCAGGGATTGCTCTGACCCAGGACTGATTGGACTAATTAGGGTTTAAGGTAGGGTATAAAGGCCTTGCCATTTTGACTTTAAAATAGGACAACTTTGACCATCCATTTCAATTCTACAGGTTCCCCGGTGGAGGAACCTGAGGTCACCTAAAGCTAGTGGGCTTCCATTGCATCGTGACTTCTCCTTCCTCCTGAATGCTTTAATCCCACTTTACTAAGCATTCCCTAAAGAACATCCCAGGTACTAAACTCAGAGTGCTTCCTCGAGAACCCATCTGCACTTACCACTTACCCATTTTCTTGTTGGTGACATCTGGGAGGTTTCTGGGATATGCTGCCACAGACAGTGCTTTTACTAACCTTGTGGATGCTGCCCGGTGCACAGTGTGTTAAGTTTCTCTAGGCTGGATGTCTAATAGTGGAGTTGCTGAGTTATAGGCTCTACACATCTTTTGTCTTCTGGGATAGTGCCAAGTTACTTTCCAAAGTAGTTGAACTTATTAATAATATTTGTAATATAGAAATGTTTTTGGTATTCTATATCCTCACAAGCTCTTAATATTGCCATATTTTAGATTTTTTTGGTCAAATGGGTGGGTCTAAATATTATTTAATTGTTGTCTGAGGTTCAGTATCTATGTATTTATTGGCCATTTCCATGAGATGTCTATCATTCTTATGTCCACTTTCTTATTGTGTGATGTTTTTCTTCATATTTATTTTTAAGGGTTTTTTAAAAAATGTATTCTGGATTCTAGTCTTTTATTCATCATGTATATTGCAAATATTTTTTCTCAATGTTACTTTTTTTTTAAGTTCATGATGGTGCCTTTGGTAAATAATTTTTGATTTGAATTTATGATTCTTTTCCTTTGTGGTTTATGCTTTTTGGGAATCTTTAAAAGAAATCCTCCCCTATTCAGTAGGCATAAAGACATTTTTACATTAACTTCTACATTAATATTAAGAGGTTTTCTCTTCATATTTTGTTTTAATCCATATGGAAATTTATGATGTAGGAATCTAGTTTTATTGTTTTTCCATGTTAGTAGCTAATAGCCTTGCCACTTCTCAGTCACAGCAAAGCCACTTCTGTCACACATCACGTTTCCACGTAGACATGGGTCTCCTTTTCTGGCTTCTTAAACACTCTTTGTTTCACTGTCCTTCCTTTTACCTTCCTAGTGTCCTTTTCTCATTTTCATATCTTTTTATTGCTTCTTAACAATCACTCTATCCTTGCCTTGTCTCATTTTATTCCTAATATGACTTTTAAATCATATAACGGTGTTCACCTCATAAGTTTAGAAATTATAATATCTGGTCATGTCCAGCCTGAGGATTTATGTGAATTAGGCAAACCGGCTTCAATTTTCCATGAGTTGTGACTTGCCAACACTTTTAATATCTAAGTACTCTCCTTTTCTTTACTATGTTTACTTATGCAAGTTTCTCATCTATCAAAATGCTACATTTTTTTTCTTCATAAGTACTGAGTATTCATGTAAGGTTAAACCTCATTTCCTCATTTGAAATTGCTAAACTTCCTCCTCTGGACTTTCCGGTGATGAACTACTGGGAGAAGAGTCAGGATGAATAAGCAAAGAGGTTATTAAATAGTTCTTTTACAAGGGTGTGCCTAAAACATGAGCAACTAATCCAGGGAAGGAGGGCTCGGATGGCTTAATGGTGTGTGTTAAAAACATTGGTCTCTGAATTTCCCACAATGCCCAGTTTGTCTAATTCAAATGTTTTGAGATGAGAACCTTGTACATCATTGCAGGATTATTTAAACTGCAGTTATTGCTACCTAACAGACCCTTGAAGGTATTCTTTGTATTATTTCTTTCAACTGTCTTAACATGGTTACATTATAAGCTGGTCCTAGTTATGCTATATAATGAATATTATTTAATATACAAAGGTGAGCAAAAGTACACTCATAGGTGTTCATATGGAAAACAATACAATAATAATACAAGAATAAACTCTATTCCATGTACTCACAACTGTAAACCTACTTTTGCCCACTCCTGTATATTATAAATACAGGGTGCCCCCCCAGAATGTATACACACTTTTAACAGCTGATTCTGTTACATTTTGAAAATGAAATGTATTTTAATAAACATTATCTTTATAATTATTCCAAGCGTGAATACATTTTTTGGGGGACACCCTGTATGTAGTTTAGTGGTTCTCAACTCTGGATGCACATTAGAATCATCTGGGGAACTTAAAAACACATACAGAAGAGATGAGGCCCCTCACCAGCCCAATAAAATCAGAGTATTTTGGAGTAGATCTTGGGGATTAATGTTCTTTTAAAAGCTCTCATGATGATCCTAGTGTACAGCCAGAGTGGAAAACTAGTGGTTTAAAGGAATAAGCATATACTATTTGCTGTGATCTATACTTTTTGGAGAATATTTTTCTGTTAATTTTTTAGTGATTTGAAAGTAGATGTGCTTTTGCAAGGATATTTTTTTAAAAATATATTTTATTGATTTTTTACAGAGAGGAAGGGAGAGGGATAGAGAGTTAGAAACATCGATGAGAGAGAGACATTGATCAGCTGCCTCTTGCACACCCCCTACTGGGGATATGCCCCCAACCAAAGTACATGCCCTTGACCGGAATTGAACCTGGGACCTTTCAGTCCGCAGACCGACGCTCTATCCACTGAGCCAAACTAGTTTCGGCTGCAAGGAAATTTGATTTTCTTAGCAGGATTTCTTGTCAAGGAGTTTCTTATCTTAGCTGAAACCTTTTAAGTGTACTTTGGAAAAAGTCTCTCATTATCTTTAAAATCTTGAAAGAAAAAAAAAAACACTTCTCAAAGTATTGACACATTGCATTCCAGAAGTTTTGAGTCATGTGCAGAGTGAAAAGAAACTCACTGAAATTTTCCTGAGATGTCTACAAAATCTACTGGAAAAGCGTTTTTCAGTAATTATCCATTTTCCCATTGTAAACGTAGTACAAGAAATTTAATTCATTCTCTTTACCACTTTCTAAGATTTGAGTTTAGTCTGTGCCACTTTTTTCCCATGTATGATTACTGGCCAAGTATCTTAACCTTATTTAAACTCAATTGTTTTATCATTACAATGGACCTATAATACCTTGCATAGTGTGGATGAAATAGAAATAAGAACTCTAAAAATTGTGAAGTGCTATTGAGTAGCAATCTGATTGAATCAGGTTATTCTCCTAAGAGACCAAGTGATTATACTTATTATTATTATTTTTTAATCCTCACTCCAAGATATTTTTCCCATTGACTTTTAGAGAGAGTGGAAGGGAGAAAGGAACGGGATAGGAAGAGAGAGAAAAACATCAATGTGAAAGAGACACATGTATTGGTGGCCTCCCCCATGTGGCCCTGGTCAGGTTTCGGGGGATTGAACCTGCAACTAAGGTATGTGCCTTTGACCCGGAATCCAATCTGTGACCTGTGGTCCACGGGCGGACGCTCTAACCACCGGGCAAAACAGACAGGGCAGGAAGCTTATCTTTTTAATCAGTGGGAAATATGTCTGACAGCCCAATACACAATGAAAAGTATGTATAACATATATAAAAAACACTTCTCCCCTTTCTTTGTCCTGCCCCCAGAAGATTTATGCAACTTCTTCCTATCAAGAGGGAAGAGAGTTCTCAGTAGAAACCTAAATTCTCAATGAAATCTACGCTTTGTCTCTCTAAATGTTTCCTACCTCCAGCTCTGGTGCAGGGGTCCAGCTCACCAATTATCTTTATTTTTTTCCCTTTTAACCAGAAATACAAACAAATTTGCTGTGAGTTATAGGGTATTTTGCAAATGTTTTGTCTAAATATTGGAACTTGTCATAACATAATATTTAACATCTAAAACACCATTCATGTGTGAGGAAAATGAGTTAAGTTAAAGCAATTAATTTTTTTAAAATATATTTTTTATTGATTTTTTTACAGAGAGGAAGGGAGAGGGACAGAGAGCTAGAAACATTGATGAGAGAGAGACATCGATCAACTGCCTCCTACACGTCCTCTGCTGGCGATGTGCCTGCAACCAAGGTACATGCCCTTGACCGGAATCGAACCTGGGACCTTTCAGTCCGCAGGCCGACACTCTATCCACTGAGCCAAACTGGTTTCGGCTAAAGCAATTAATTTTGAAGAAATTGGGAAAATAGATATTTCTCCTTAATCAATAGTGATAATGATCAATATTGTATTTACCAGTGTCTAAGTCCTCTAACTTTAGAGTTGGAAGGAATAGCGTAAAATTTTAGAAGAAACCTGGTACTCAGTTAATGTACATGTTAAATGTATTGTGTTAAGAATCCTTATATCCTTCAATAAACATGGCTTTCAAACAGAAAAGTACACAGACCATAGTGAAACACACATGTACCTCACACTCTGAGCAGGAAAGAGAACACTAATAAGCTCCCAAGGTCCCACTCAGGCTCCTTTCACGCCATCACTCATCTAGCACTAGAGTCATCTTGCCTTTTTTCGAAACTTGTGTATAAATTAAATCATATAGTTTATGATATTTTTTGGGAGAGGATAGGATCTGGGCTTCTTTTGCTCAGTTATTTATGTTGTATGTTATAGCAAATCAATTCATATACATATATGCCTGTTCTTGCTTCAATACCAGGCTATTTTGATTACAATGAATTTGCAGTGTAATTTGATATCAGGTATATTGTGATCCCTCCTACTTTGTTCTTCTTTCTCAAGATTGTTGCAGCTATTGGGGTCTTTCTTGGTTTCAAAGAGGACATACAGATGGCCAAGAGTCACATGAAACAAATGCTCAAAGTCACTGATCATCCGGGAGATGCAAATTAAAAGGACAATGAGGTATCACCTCACATTTGCCAGAATGGCTACTATCAATAAATCAACAAGTGCTGAGGAGAATGTGGGGAAAAAGAGAACCCTAGAACACTGCTGGTGGGAATGCAGACTGGTGTAGCCACTGTGGAAAACAGAATAGAGTTTCCTCAAAAAATTAAAAATGGAACTCCCATTGACCCAGTGATGCCACTTCTAGGAATATATCCTGAGAATCCTAAAACACCAATCAGAAAAGATATATGCACCCTAATGTTCATAGTTGCACAATTTACAACAGCTAAGATCTTAAGACAGCCCACATACCCATCAGTAGAGGAGTGGATAAAACAGCTGTGGTACATTTACACCATGGAATACGCTGCTGTAAAGAAGAAGGATCTCTTACCCTTTGAGACAGCACAGAAAGACCTGAAGAATAAGCTAAATAAGCTAGTCAGAGAAAGACAAATATCCTATGATCTCACTTATATGTAATGAACTGATGAACAATATAGATCCAGAGACATTGAAACATATAACAGACTGAGGGAAGGAGTGGGGGTGGGAAGAGATTAAGCAAAGAATTTATATGCATATATGCATAACCCATGGATAGACAATAGTGTGGTAAAGGCCTGGGGAGGGAACAAGGGCTGGAGGAAGGGATCAATGGGGGAGGAAAGGGCACATCTATAATACTTTCAACAATAAAGATAAATTTAAAAAATAAAGATAAATTTAAGAAAAAAGAATAGCAACAAATTATGTATATAATTAACAAGTTAATAGGTCAGAGACTGAAATAATAAAACAGCAATTAAACCAGAAGGGAAGGACAGAGTAAAATTATTGAGTTACATAGAAAATAAATGGTAATGATGGATATAAACCTGATATATCAGTGATTACATTAAGTGTAAATTACATACTTTAAAGAATACTACTTTAAGACATAGCTTAAATATAAGGATACAAGAAGAGTAATAATAAAAGGACAGAAAAAGTTATATGTCAGCACTAACAAAAAAAAAAGAGAGAGAGAGAAGAAAAAAGAAAAGCTGATGTAGCTATACCGATATCAGTAAAAAGACTTTTTAAAGTTAAAGGCTATTTTATAATGAACGAAAGTGTTGACTAGTCCAGCTCCTGGTTAAAAACCTTGATTTTTTTTTTTAAGCCCAACCATATGCAGTTACAAAAGCTTTACTTAGCAGGCCTCATGGGGGAAAGCTGCCTTCCCCAAACCAGACTTGGTGCAGAGCCAGTGCCCTTCAGGCCCTAAAGGGAGTTGCAGTCCAGCCCCCGCTGGTTGACCATAAAATTATACATAATTCCCGGCCCAGAGAGTTTTTATCAGGAACCTGAAGTAGAGATCTTCCTTAGGTGTCTCTGTGGAAATCACCTCTGCAGGAAAAGGAGGGAAACCTTGAAGATACTTTTTCTCCCCTTTGACTCAGTATTCTGTACTTTTCCATGCTTAGCTTTTCTCCCTCTTCCTCCCCTGAGCCCTTGGGTCTGCAGTGCTGCAAAAGCTTTTTGTTGGAGGCCCCTGAGCAGTGCGAGATCCCCATCTCTCTGCTGATCTGCCTGACCCATCCATTTCATGGGGCAAACAGACTGGGAAGTGGTGTTTTCTCTGGTTTAAACCTTTTTCTTTACTATCACAGTAAGTGTTAAAAGGCTTGACTGTTACCTGATTTTATTAGCTTTTTGATGTAATCTGCTCCTGTGACAGCTCTGCTGAGTTCCTGACAGGTAAATCCACCAGGACGCTATAACAGTTCTACATTTCTATACCCCTAATGAATGACATACATAAAGCAAAAGCTAATAGTGCTTAAAATGGATTGTATAACATACATGCAGAAAAATATACAGGAAAAGAGTGTACAGCTCAATCAGCTATTACAAAGTGAGCAAGTCAGTATACCCAAGCATACAACATGCCAGCACCTCAGAGGGCTCCTGATATACTTTACTCCTTTCCTCTTCCCTAAAGGTCACTACTATTCTGACTTCTCATTCAATAGATTAGCTTTGCCTGTTCCTAAACTTTATATAATGAAGTCATCAGTATGTCTTCTTTGTACTTGGCTTTTCACTAATATTATATACTAGAAGCCCAATGCACAAAATTTGTTCCTCGGGGGGTGGTGTCCTTCAGCCCAGCCTGCTCCCTTTCCAATCTGGGATCTCTTGAGGGATGTGCGACTGCCCATTTAGGCCCAGGCCTAAACGGGCAGTCAGATATCCCTCTCACAATCCAGGACTGCTGGCTCCCAACTGCTTACCTGCCTGCCTTCTTGGTTGTCCCTAACCGCTTCTGTCTGCCAGCTTGATCACCCTCTAACAATTTCCCTGCCAGCCTGATTGATGTCTTAAATGCTCCCCTGCCAGCCCGTTTGTCCCTAACTGCCCTTCCCTGTGGGCCTGTTCACCCCTAACTGCCCTCCCCTGCAGGCCTGGGTCCCCCTCAACTGCCCTTCCCTGTAGGCCTAGTCACCCCCAACTTCCCTCCTCTGCCAGTCTGGTCACCCCTAACTGCCCTCCCCTGCTGGCCTGATCACCCACAATGGCCCTTCCTTGCAGGCCTGGTCCCTGCCAACTGCCCTCCCTGGCTGGCCATCTTGTGATGGCCATCTGGTGTCCACATGGGGACAGGATCTTTGACCACATGGGGACAGTCATCTTGTGTGTTGGAGTGATGGTCAATCTGTATATTACTCTTTTATTAGATAGGATAGAGGCCTGCTGCATGGGTGGAGGCCAGCTGGTTTGCCCTGAAGGGTGTCCTGGATCAGGGTGGGTGTTCCCTTAGGGCGTGGGGTAGCCTGGGCAAGGGGCCTGTGGTGGTTTTCAGGCTGGCTATGCCCCCCGGTGACCCAAGCTGAGGCCCTGATATCTGGGATTTATTTCTCTTCTACAATTAAAACTTTGTAGCCTGGAGTGGAGCCAAGCCTCCTGCTTGCACAGCCATTGAAATTTTGTTGCCTTAAGCAGAGGCCTGAGTGGGCCAGGGTGTGGGGAAAGCTTGGCTTCCTCCATTGCCAGGAGTAACGAAAGCCTCCCTCCTGTTCTCTTTGTGGCTGTAGCCATCTTGGTTGGGTTAATTTGCATACTCGCTCTGATCGACTGATGGGCGTGGCTGGTGGGGGTAGCAGAAGTACAATCAATTTGCATATTGCTCTTTTATTGGATATACTAGAGGCCCGGTGCATGAAATTTGTGCATTTGGGGGTGTGTCTGAGTGTCCCTCATCCCAGCCTGCACCCACTCCAATCTGGGACCCCTTGAAGGATGTCCAACTGCTGGTTTAGGCCTGATCCCACTGCCTAAACGGGCAGTCAGACATCCCTCTCATAATCTAGGACTGCTGGCTTCAAACCACTCGCCTGCCTGCCTGCCTGATTGCCCCTAACTACTTCTGCCTGCCAGCCTGATCACTCCCTAACCACTCCCCTGCTGGCCCAATTGCCCCTAACTGCCCTTCCCTGCCGGCCTGGTCAGCCCCAACTGCCCTCTCCTGTTGTCCAGATTGCCCCCAACTGCCCGCCCCTACTGGCCTGAACATCCCTAATTGCTCTCCCCTGCAGGCCTGGTTCCCCCCAACTGCCTCTTCTGCAGGCCTAGTGACTCCCAACTGCCCTCCTGTGCCAGCCCGGTCACCCCTAACTACCCCCTCCTGCAGGCCTGATTGCCCCCAACTGCCCTCCTTTGCAGGCCTGGTCTTTCCCAACTGCCCTTCCCTGCCAGCAATCTTGTGGTGACCATCTTGTGTCCACATGGCGGTAGCCATCTTTGACCACATGGTGGTGGCCATCTTGGGTGTTGGAGTGATAGTCAATTTGCATATTACTCTTTTATTAGATAGAATACTAGAGGCCCAGGGCACAAAATTCATGCATGGGGTACGGGGTCTCTCAGCCGGCCTGTATCCTCTCCAATCCAGGACCCCTTGAGGGATGTCCAACTACCCGGATTGGACCTAAACTGGCGGTCGGACATTCCTCTTGTAATCCGGGACTGCTTCTCTTAACCGCTTCAGCTTGCCTGCCTGATCACCCCTATCCACCTCTGCCAGCCTGCCCCATCTCATCCCTAACTGCTTGCTCCCCTGTGCTGGAGAGCTTGATGGCCTCTAACCGCCTCTGCTTCCACCCTCACCACTGTGGCTTTGTCCGGAAAGATGTCAGACGTTCGGAAAATATCTGATCAATCCGGTCTAATTAGCATATTACTCTTTTATTAGTATAGATTTGTTAGATATGTTCTTAAATATCTCCTGCTAAGTATTAACTTGTTATTATCTTTCAGGTATTTTAGAGAATAATTATGAGAGCTTACGTATATTAAATGTTGAAAGAAATGGAAATATAATCTATACCTATAAGGTATGTCTCTCTTTTTCATTGTGGTAAAATATATATAGCATAAAATTTAGTATTAACCATTTGTAGTCTCTTTTTAAAAATTTATGCTATTTTATTGAGGTGTAACATATTTCTTATTGACATTTAATCTTTAATATAGTATCACTTTTTATTTTTGGAGATTCAATGGGATGATTTGAATTCAGTCTAAATTTTTTAAAAATAAAACAAAACTGTGCATAATGTCTGATATAGTACTCAGCTTTTTTAATAAATGAAAAGTTCCATTTTCTAGAGAAAAAGTGCCCAGTAGAAGATGTTTAATCCCAATTAATATGTTATATTTTTATCTTTGAGGAAATATAAAATATGATTATTCTACATCATCTGTTCAAACTTAGATATGCTCAGACTTTTGAGGCATTATTATTTAACAATGTATTTTCTGTCTTTTTAAAAAATATATATTTTATTGATTTTTTACAGAGAGGAAGGGAGAAGGATAGAGAGTTAGAAATATTGATGAGAAAAAAACATCAGTCAGTTGCCTCCTGCACACTCCCTACTGGGGATGTGCCTGAAAGCAAGTTATGTGCCCTTGACTGGAATCGAACCTGGGACCCTTGAGCCCGCAGGCGAACACTCTATCCACTGATCCAAACCGGTTTAGAGCTGTTTTTCCTTTTTTAAATCTTCACTTGAGGACATACTTAGAGAGAGTAAGGGATAGAGAGAGAAAAAGAGAGGAGCGGGAGAGAGAAACATCGATCAGTTGACTTCTGTACATGTCCCAACCAGGGATTGAACCTGCAACACAGATATGTGCCCTGACTGGGAATCAAACAGGCAACATTTTGGTGTACAGGAGGACATTGCTCAACCAACTGAACCACTCCAGCAGAGCAATAATGCATTTTCAATGTGAAGTGTTTTGGAAAGAAAAAAAATTAAAAAAATTTTTTTTATTGATTTCAGAGAGGAAGAAAGAAGGTGAGATAGAAACATCAATGCTGAGAGAATCCTTGATTGGCTGCCTACTGCATGCCCCACACTGGGGATCTAGCCCACAACCTAGGCATGTGCCCTGACTGGGAATCAATCTTGTGACCTCTTGGTTCCTGAGTTGACACTCAACCACTGAGCCACTCCTGGCTAGGCTAAGGAAAGAAAATTTAACTTTATTATAGTAGAGAAATATGAAAGAATAATTTCAGTGACCGTTGCTTTGCACAGTTGTATCACTGTACATTTTTTTTGCTTAAAAAGTTATTATTTTAAGTTGTGTCTGAAAGTATGATGCATTTAAGAAAACCTGTGATTAAAAATGTTTTACTTATAAGAATATCATAGCCTTGATATAGCAACTCCCAATATTCATTATATATATTCTCTTAAATAGATAGAAGTACAAAGAGATTAACCCCTTTGCCATGCTCAGTCCTACTATACAGTGTGCCCCAAACGCACTGGGCTGTGCCCTCTCAATCCATTTTTATCCTGGGAGCCCAGGCAAGGAGCTGAAAGAGGTTCTGTCCCTTTCTGATGAGCACAGCATGCTGTCTTTAGAGTGCTAGTTGCCAGTGTTGATTGCCTTATTGCAGGTTTGTTTTAAAACTTGTTATATCCTAAATTTCTAAACAATGACATTTACTAAACACCTAGTTCCTTTTTTTTAGGATGATAAGGAAAATGTCGTCTTTGGATTATATGATTGCCAAACCAGACAAAATGAGGTAAAAAATCACCGTTGATTATGAATTACTCATTGGTTACTTTATTGCTTTTAGAGTTTTCCTTCTTTTTGTCGCCTTTTTCTAGATTCACATTCTCATTTTATTTTCTAAAATTTTAGTTTCTATTTCTTTGCCTTTCTTCTCTTTCTCTCTCTCTCTCTCTCTCTCTCTCTCTCTCTGTCTTTTAGACCAAAGCATCAGCTGAACTCTCTTGGTCCTTTGAGATTTAAGCTAAATTGGCTCAAGCCAATTATCCAATATTCTGTAGGAATGTAGGGAGTCCAGTGTCTTTTCCATGATTTGTGTGCCCTAAAAGCTCAGGATCTCACAATGATCTCTAGCTCTGAGTTCTGCTTCTGTTTAACTTTCACTTATCTTGCTTTTCAAAAGTCCAGGTATAGAACCTAGTCTGCTTTTCTCAAATTTTCCCCAAGCCACCCACATAAGGCATTAGATAATGTGATATGCTTATCTATTTTGGGGGGCAAATGGGAGGAAGTCATTTTGTGCCTGTATAAAAACAATTTACAACTATTAAGGGATTAAGAAATCTAAAAACATACACTGGCACAAAAGCTTCCCCAAAACATTACAGCATGAAACAAAACAAGTTGCCAGGGTAATACATTGCACTTATGTTTTAAAAAATTGCAAGAAAACTATGCTACACATGTGCATAAATATATGTTAAAAACTCATTTTAAAAACTCCAGAAGGCTAAAGAGCAAATTACCATCATGTTTCATTTTAGACGAGAATTAGGATTGAGTGAGCATAATGGAGAGCTTTGACTTTTTATTTGGTAGTGTTTGTATGTTTTAAATATGGAGATTATGCTCATGCTATTTTATAAATAAAGGATAAAACAATAAACATTAAGTGTATACATCCATGATTCTTCTTTGCAAATTAGAATTCCCAATTAGAGCAAGAGTCAAAGGAAGCCAAACATCGCACATGAATTCAGAGCCTTCTTATTCGTAGTTCTTATTCAAAATTCATTTTCTGTAATTTAGTATGTTCTGACTTCCCCCATTTTTTCTTTTCTTTTCTTTTCTTTTTTTTTTTTTTACCACCTTTTGGCCATAGGATTCTAGTGTGTTCTCAGGGACTTTTTTTTTTGCCTGTAGGTACTAATTACTTTCTTAATACTTCTACTATTTATTGTTTCCCTTAACTCATTCTCCTCTGACATCTAAGACTCTTATCTTCTTTATCCTCTGAGTGTACTTTATAAGTTTGCCCAATATAAGTAATTATCTCCAGTGCTTCAATCTGTGCCTCACATCCTTCTTCTGAGTGACCATTTTCATTTTTTTTTAATATTCAAGGAAATGGAACAAATATTTGCAAAATTTCAAACAGCAGCAAGACAGTAAAAATAAAGATTAAAGATAGATTACTTTGCCAATGAATTACATACAAAAGTCCTATAAGAGATGTACTTGTGACAGTTTCTTTGACATGGCTAGTTATGTCATGTTATATGATTTGATTAAAACCTTACTTGCCTCAATAATTTTAATAACTAACATTTGGATGCTTATGTATGGCAAATATTGTATTGAGTGCTTCATATTGATGATCTCCCTCGATTCTTCTAACAATTTCATAAGATAAGTATTATGATTCCTATTTTACTGATGGACATATAGAAAGGTTGAGTAACTTGTCCAAAGCCATACAGCTAGCAAGTGACAGAGTCAGGATTAAAACCTGGGTCTAGTTTGGCTCCAAGGTCTGTGCTCTGAACTGCTAAGTTTCAGTGCCAAACATGGCCACAATAGCACACTTTTTCTTTTCTTAAAAAATAATCAGAAATTCCTCAGTATGAATAAACTGGTTCATTGAGGGTTCTTTAGTAAAATGTTTGCCACAATCATACTTGGTAGACAGCTAAATGGGAATCTGTATATAAAACCCGCAATTAAAATATGCTTTACTTTAATAGCATCTCTACACGTTCGAGAAAGACTTGCAAGTTGTCAGTTGCTCTGTCAACAGTGAGAGAACTTTGCTTGGTAAGTTGAACTCTTTTAATGCTATATAACAAAAACTAAATTATATATTTTTTTTAGTTTCAAAGTATTGAATGTTTACAGTATTTGATTAGTGTATTACAATGATTTTCTGTGAAGAGAAGCTCTTAGTGGATTAGATGTGAAATAAAGAATCTATTGAGTCTACCTACAAAAAAGATTACTTGGTATTTCTCCTTAATCATCCTTGACAGATGCTTTGAGCCCTCATTTAATTCACATAGCAAATAGTAAACTTTAACAAGCCACTGCATGAATCATTTGCTAATGACTTATTATTTTTCTTTTTCCATTAGCTGCAAGTTTAGTTCAATCTACCAAAGAAGGAAGTAAGAATGAGTTTCAGCCAGGTAATGAAATTATACTTTTTAATGCTTACTGATAGATGAAGATTTATTGAATGACTTAGTCAAATTTCAGGCATCTTTATAAGTAGCTTTATCTCAAAATGAAAAGGTAAAGGTCATGTCAAGCATGTAGAAGAGTTTAAATTTTTTTCAAGTTAACAAGTAAGTACAGAAAATATTATAACAGTAAATGGCAGAAGTATAAAAAGGCAATTAGCACCTGCAAAGTAAACATTGAGAACATACTAGAGCCCCATGGTTAGAAGCTGATGTAAAGGATTGGTAAAAGTTTGGTATTTCTTTTAACAATATCATTTTTAAAAATTATCTGGTTAACTATTGACCGATACATAATGCAATATGAGTAGTCCATCAATTCTAAATATAAAATCAATTCTACTCATTTGCCAAGGCCCACTTCATAGTTTATTATCTATGTGATGCTCCCCTCCCAACCTGGATATTTAACATTTTATAATATCCATCTCTCTGCTCAGAACCCAATAAATATTGAGTGCCTGTAGTGGGTCAGGCACTATGCATTCTGCTAAGTATATAATGGTTTGCAAAGAGGTGTGTCAATTGCCCTGAAGGTAAGTTACAGGGCTGCCCTACTGAGCATGTGCCCCATCTTTGAAGGAAGCCCAATGGGATCAGCTTTTCAGTTTATCAAGAGAAGTATGGTCCTGGCTGGGTGGCTCAGTTGTTTGAAGCATCATCCCATATACCAAAAGGTTGTGGGTTCGATTCCTGGTCAGGGCACATATCTGGGTTTTGGGTTCAATCCCTGGTTGGGGCATGTGTGGAGGCAACCAATTGATGTTTGTTTCTCTTTCCCTTCTCTAAAAGTCAATGAAAACATATCCTCAGGTGAGGATTTTCTTAAGGACATTGATGCAAAACTTTTATTTTTAAAAGTTGGCTCAAATATTTTTAAAAATTCTCCTTGGGCAATGATAATCACCTGTGGCTGAATCTTTCCTATGGACTCCTGTTTTTCAACCTCTGGCCTAGTGGATCTCATTTTGATCTCTTGCTATTCCACTCCTGCAGTGTGTTTGTTCCATCTGCTCTGTCTGTTTGGCACTTAAACTCCTTCTTTTGTTAGCATAGTTCCCACTCGGAAGTATTCACCTGCAGTTGCATGTAATGGGAAAACCTTTTACCTACTTCCCACAGGAAGCTTCTGAGGCACTCCTGGGCTCCCACAGAGTGAGCTTAGAGAGAGTCAAGTCTGGGTAGGACTTTCTCAGGGACTTCAGCAGAAGAGTTTCTGGGAGATGTTGGTGATAGGATGCAATTTCTGAAATCTCATGTATATTACTCACCCAACTTTCCCTCCTGCCATGTTACACTGAGAACCACAGCAGTCCTCTTGCCCCTTCTGTGTCCTGTTCTGCTCTTAGCATTCTCTGCTCTTCTTAGAATCAGGTGCAATGCTCACTTCAGAGGTAATGGAACTGGCTGAGCTAAATGAAATAGGATCTAAGATATTGGTGTCCTGACCTTTAAAACAAGGGTCTGAACAAAATCTGGTCAACTATTGATCCTGATTTCGTGGGATAATACATCCCCTTACCAAGGAGAGACAGGCCTAGTCGCTTGTATTCTTCCCAATCACAAGGCTGGATTAGGTTCTTGCACCTCCTAGATATTTTCTATTTTGTGAGAATATTTTTCCCATTGATTTTTAGAGAGAGTGGAAGTAAGGGAGGAGGAGGAGAGAAAAGAAGGGGGGAGGGAGAGGAGAGAGAGAGAGAGAGAGAGAGAGAGCGCGCACAAGAGAGAGAGACGTAGACATTGATGAGAGAGAGACACATTGATTGGTTGCCTCCTGCAACCCCAACTGGAGCTAGCAAACCCAAAACCCAGGTATGTGCCATTGACTGGGAATGGAACCTGCAAACCTTCCATCTTCAGCTGAGTTCTAACACTGAGAAAAACTGGCCAGGACTGTTTGACTTTTTACTTAGAATAATGCCCTCGAAGTTCATCCCTATTGTAGCTTTTGGTTCTGCTGTTTCTACTTCCTGTATGTCCATATCCTGTGGCCCTGTCTTTCTCTTCAGCGATGTGCCTCCAGTCTCCACTGATAGCTGATTCTGTAAATTCTCAAGAAAATTTTAGACATTGCATGGAACCATGGAATTTTTATGGTTGAAAGTAATTGTAGAAATAATCTGGTTCGGTAGTTCTTTATTTTATTTTCTAAATAATGAGGTAGGAAGGCCTAGAAATCTTTGTGACTTGCTGACAAGTATATATTAGGTTAGTGGCAAAGCTTACACTAGAACTGATGTCTCCAGAATCTTAATTCAGAGTGCTTCCTGGTACACTGTGAAAACACGTGATATATTATTGAGAGAAATTCCCTTTGGCACAATTATTCCTATCATTATGCTAATTATATTAGTTAGGAGTCTCTTTGCTGCTCTAAAGAAGGGAAATATTAGTACTATAGGAAAATGGGTTCTGTCTTTGAAAGTCCTCCTATTTTTCAGACAAGTTAATTTAGTTGATAGCTGGTTATCTCACTTGGGTACAATTCACTGCCAAAAAGGGCAAACATAAAATGATTCCTTTTTTCTACTGAGAAGATTTCCCTGCCTTCCTTCCAAAAACTCCCCCCTCCCCTCCAAAAAAAAAGAAAATATATAAGCTTTTAGGGCAAGAAATAAAATAGATGCCAGCTCTACTACTTGATATGTTAATGTAGTTATATCAAATTAAAAGAACATCTTATATAATAAAAGGCTAATATGCAATTGACCCTAATGGCAAATGACCAGGAATGACCAGTTGCTATGACATGCACTGACCACCAGGAGGCAAATGCAGGAGCTGCTGCCTGGTGGTCAGTGGGCTCCCACAAGGGGAGCTCCGCTCAGCCCCAAGCCAGGCTGACGGCTGCGAGTGCAGTGGCAGTGGTGGGAACCTCTCCTGCCTCCTAGCAGTGCAGTCAGAGCAGGTCTAAACTGGCAGGTGGACATCCCCCCAGGGCTCCTGAGCTGCAAGAGGGAGCAGGTGGGCTGAGGGACCCCTGAGTGCATGGATTTTCATGCACCGGGCCTCTAGTAAAATAATAACAATACGGGAATTTTGGACTGGAATGTGTGGTTTTCCCCTGGGCAAAATGGCTTCCCCAGATTCTTTGTCTGTTGGAGTCAAAGAACCATTGATGGAAGATGATATAGCAAAGGTAGATATTTACTGAAGAACAAGTACAGACTCCCATGTGGGAAGGGGGAAAGAGTCCCACCGAGTTCCTTTTTCCCCAGTTTATAAAGGCTGCAGTTTTTGTGTCTCAATATCCTCTCTGAATGGCCACTATTCCCCTTTGATTTGGTCACTATAGCAACTCCTGAGCTCAAAGGTCAAACATCACATGGGACATGTGAGGCCCTTCTTCTTTATTTTGTAAATATAGACTTTTGGCTACTCCCAGTTCCCCTATCTCATGGAAATATAACTTCTATTGCTTCCAACTTCATTGTCTTACGAAAATGGAACTGCTGCCTCTCCCAATTCCCTTGTCTTATGGAAATGTAACCTCTGTAGCTCTGTAGCCCTGTGTTTCATCCATGGACTCCTTTAATTATAAAACTTCCCTAAACCTGCCTATTTTACCTCTAAAAATCCCCATTTCAATAAGGAAAATTGCTTTTTCTTCTAATGTTTACCTTTAAAAAATCATTTTTTACTTTTCAATTATAATTGTCTTCATTCTCACATTTCACAGAACATTTTTATTCTATTTTCATCACAAGTATCTTTGATACCACGTTCTTTCTTATTCCTAGAATCATCTTTTTTTTTGAGTCATCAGGCAAATTCCTAAAGCACTTCACCTTTTTTTCTATCCCATTTATTAGAAATACAGTCCTTTTTAATAGCTGTATGATCCTGGTTTTTTATTCAAAGCTACAAGTACCCATTGACCAAACAACATTTGATTTTCTTGTGCTATCCCCAAATTGCACATTGTCATTCAAAATGAGGTCATTGAAAAGTACCAGAGCCGAAACCGTTTTGGCTCAGTGGATAGAGCGTCAGCCTGGGGACTGAAAGGTCCCAGGTTCTATTCCGGTCAAGGGCATGTACATTGGTTTCGGGCACATCCCCAATAGGGGCGTGCAGGAGGCGGCTGATCGATGTCTCTCTCTCATCGATGTTTCTGGCTTTCTATTCCTTTCCATTCCTCTCTGTGAAAAATCAATAAAATATATTTAAAAAAAAAAAAGAAAGAAAAGTACCAGAGAACAGAAGCCTTTATAAGAACTCAAATATAAGGCAACTTCTTTTGAAGTTTAATCTTGAAGGAGGGGAGCTTTTGGTCTATATTTGGATATTTGCAATAATCCCACTATAGCCTATATCCAAGGACTTCCTCCTAGCTGCTATCTTTGTTGGCATTTGCTTGGATGTGACACTGAGGAAATAAGTGGGTATTTATCAGAGCAGCTCCGCCCATTCCTGAGGGAAGCCAAGTTCCTGTTTTACTGATGGGTGCTGTCAACTGAAACATATTCATGCATCAGGAGTATCTTCATGTTTCCACACACAAACCACATCTGCCACCATGCTGCAGAACTGGAGTGACGCTGAAGCAAACTGTCTTATTTAGGCTTAGAAGCTGTGAGGGCCTGTGAAGCTGCGCTAAAAGTGGCCGAGGAATGGGAGGAACTGGCTCCTCGCCATGTGAGTCGACTTCTCCTTCATGAAGTTTTCTGGATCTGTTTGGGGTTCTAAGAAATGTCACAGTAAACTTGAAGAAAATAACTTTTCTTTGTGTAATACAATAGGCAACACATATACATTTTCCAAGTTCAGACCTATGTGGAGAAAATAATGTGTGATTTTCTGGTCTTCGTTTCTAAAAGCCTCCTTTACTTTGCAGGATCAAAGTGCTTAACTCTGCTGGTTGAAATCCACCCCGTTAACAATGTGAAGGTTCTAAAAGCAGTGGATAGCAGTGTTTGGGTTCAGGTGAGTGAGCTTGTCATTTAACACTTATCTCATTAATCAAAAGGCCTGAACCTAGAGGCAATGGTGTTTACCAAGTGCTTTCACATACATTATTACATTTTATCCTCAAAGCATTCTGATAAATGGAATGGCAGGAATTATCAGCTCTTCCCTTTCCAAACATGGGAATCTTTAAAACCCTGGTTCCTCTGTCTCTATTAGATCATGTTTTGTCTGATGTAAGGTAATGTTTTATGTAATAAAATATTAAATATAAAAACATACTTAAGGTAAATTTAAAATAGTTTATTTAATGTATTCATAGAGTTGACAGGTCAAATATCCACGATTAAATGACTTAACCCCATAATCTATCAACTCCATGAAGTAGACGTGGAAGCACTGTGTGAACAATGCAGGGGGACTAGATAGAGGCAGCCCTCCTTGTTTGCTCGCTCATCCTGAATTTAAAAATTCTGCTAAAATTTATTTGTAACCCCCAAACAGTACTTATGGTCTTTTCACAGTCATTTGCAGAATTGTTCAAAATGGTGAAAGATTTGTTCCTCAGTGCACACATTTCTAGTGCTCAGGTTTGGACCCTAACCTGGTGCCATTGGAGAATTTCCCTGCAGCAAGAGGTGGATCTTCCAGATAGTTCCAGTGGATAATTAGACCCCCATCTACACCCCTATCGTGCGAAGTTCCCATTGATGAATATGACCAATCGAAGCTCCATAATTGGGAAGATAAATATTTCCTTAACGTCTCTATGGCTTCTTACTCACAATGCCAAAAATAAATAAATAAATAAATAAAAAATACCCCAAACCTTGCAGGTTTTTGTAGAGCTGTGTCTGAAGCCTGTTGATTTATATTCTGACTTCTAGGCCTTGCTCTAGGGTTGCTTCATAAAAGAAAGAAAAACAACGAACACCCAAGTGGAGACTTTCAAAATCATGTTCTCACTGATTGCCACACATGGACCAGGAAGAAGTTTAGAACTCCATAGCACCTTTGTCCAGGTCACAGGCCTAAGCGAGCATGCCCCAGATACCTCTGTGGCCCCAGGGGAGGCCATGTCATCTTCTTGTGTTGAGACACTGAGCATCTACTCTTCCGTTGTCCATGTGGTGTCACTCATCTGTGCTTCTCCTCTCCCCAGGACTCAGAGTACCTTGCTCCACGTGCCCCATTTCACAAACCAGGAGCTAATTAACTTCTGTATTATTTTTGTAGCTGAATTCTGCACTTGCTATCTATTTTATAATTTTCAAGTTATTGCTGTGAAGAATGTTATATAGTTAATTAATGTTTTGTTTTTCAATTCTAAAAGGGAAACTGGACTACAGATAATTTTAGAAATAGACCATTTCTATTTCTAACTTGTCACTGTGAAAAGTTAGGACACCAGGTAACATATTTTGACAAAAATATTTCTAGACTGTAGAGAGGCTGACAATTATATGATAGGGATGTTAAAGGTTGTGTTCTTTCAATATGCTTTCAAGTTTAGAGGGAAAAAGTGAAATTCAATGGTGGATCTTCTCTAGTAAGCTTTCATGTTACAAGACAAACCTGCTGATTTATAGTAAGCCTTTTGATAATGAAAGAATCAAGTCACTGGAGTGTCATCCCATGAGCAGGGCTCCCTCATATCACAGTCGAGAGCATCAGGCTATGGGTTCCTGGCTGCCTGCTTGTCACATACAGGAGAGCACTGAGGAGGAGGAGTGGGGTGGCCCGCCCACCCCCCCGCCTTTCCTTCCCAGAGGCAGTCGTTCTTTGAAGCTTGCAAGTCCTCCACCACATGCCACACACGGTGACTCACTGTCCTTTCTTGGAAAGTCCCTCGCTGTGTTGTGCTTTGACTGTTGGATGTGGGACTTGAGGTTGTAATGGAGAGTACGTTTACTTAGCTCTCTAATTAAATACTAGGGTTTGGTTGCACAACCAATGTATTGATTGCTGTTATTTTGTGTCATGTGAAATAGAGCTTTCTGTACAAGTGTTAACAGTGTTTCTGATTGACTTCAGAATCACATTTCCCAAATAGGAAGCCCCATCTCTAGAGATAGCTTACACTTTAGCCTTACCATTTAAATGAATTATGTTAGCCCTGCAGTCAATTCCCCCCTGGAAAACTGAGCTCCTGAAAGTGTTCCACTTCCCTGCTGGCTTCCATCTGTAATGTGTGCGTGCCTAAAGGTGTGACTCACCTACACTGTTCTGTGGTTCCCAGCCTCTTCCCTGGAATGTAACAATATAGTGATCAAATACAGCTTTTGAAATAGTTGTATAAGCAAGGTAGTTGCTCATGGTTTTAATTAATTTTCTTTTGGCAGTTCCTCTACCCACATGTTGACAGTCATCCCTTTCCAGAGAACCATCTGTTACTGATTTCAGAAGAGAAATGTAAGTGCATCCTTAGTTGGTATATGGGACTTCATGAGTGGACTCTCCTATTGAAGTATGGGCCATGACTGAATCTTCTAGAGGTCCACTCCCCAGTGTTGAGGCCCTGCAGATCCTTAATGTCCATTTGAGACCTAGGACTCCTGTAGAAGGACTGTTGCCCAACTGTCTGTCTCATACTTTTGTAACTAGAACTGGCAGAAGGTAAATATGATGAATGAATCTCAATTGCTTCCTGAGAGAAAGGGATCATCTCCACCTTGACCCAAAATACTTAATTTTGTTCATGTGAAGTTGCTCCCTATAAAAAAGGCTCCCTGGATATCTTCTATGAGTTTTCTATTTAATATTTTCACATATATTTGGAAACTACAAATAAACTCTAACAAATGAGCCCTTATTAGTTGCACATAAGACTGATGGTATAGGGGAACTCGGGAGCAGAAAGGCTTATGTGTGCATTGTTGATATTGAGGAGCAGGGTAAATATTGGACTTGAAACAGACTGTAAAAGGAGGTTGTGTTTTGAACCTTTATTGTGAGATTACTGTCTGTGACAATATTTTTCAGTCAGTTGTTTAATCTCCCTTATTTATAAAAAAATTATTTACAGTGGTTAGGTAAAAAAGTAGTACTCATGTTTTTCATGAAGATTAAATTATCTTTCTATTGCTCCTTTGTTTAAAGATATTGAACAATTTCATATTCAAGTCATCCAAGAAGATGGAAATAGAGTGGTAAGTATATGAAATCGCTTTTGCTTCAGAACCTGCTTCCCCCACCCCTCAAGAATGACATTTCTAGACTGTTAAAGACAGGTTACTGTGCTCTGGCCAGTGTGGCTCAGTTGGCTGAGTGTCGTCCTGTGCACTGAAAGGCTGCTGCTCAGGGCACATACCCAGGTTGCGGGTTCCATTCCCCATATAATCGATGTTTCTCTCTCTCTTCCTCTCCCTTCGTCTCTCTAAAATCAATAAAAAACAAATTAAAAAATAAGCTAACATTATGGAAACAGCATTTTCTTTATTTGCTGTCTTTCAACTTACAATGTTGCTATTGTAAAATGCGAACTAATACAAGATATATAAAGGGGCCCTAACTGGTTTGGCTTAGTGGATAGAGCATCAGCTGCTGACCAAAGGGTCCCAGGTTCAGTTCTGGTCAAGGGCATGTATCTTGGTTGCAGGCTACTTCCCAGCCCCGCCACTGGTCAGGGCTCCTACAGGAGGCAACCAGTCAATGTGTTTCTTTCACATTAATATTTCTATCTTTCCCTCTCACTTCCACTCTCCCTAAAAAGAAAAGGGAAAAATATCCTCTGGTGAGGATTAACAACAACAACATCAACAACAACAAAACCTAATATATATATATATATATATATATGATTATATATGATTAAATGTTCTCTTTATCTCAGCCTCCAATCTTGGTTACCTGAGATAACTTACAGTGACAGCCTTGTGTGACTCTTTCCACACTTTTGCCTTGCTCAGGTGCATGTATACAAGGATTCAATTGTTTTTAGCAAAATAGAATTATAACATATATATTAATTTGCTGTTTTTGTTTTTGCCTTTTATAATGTATCATGGGTACCCCTACAGGTTACTAAATACATATATAACTTTTTCTAATTTTTTAAATATACATATATACATAGATATACATACATACATATATAATAAGTGGGATCATAACATGTATGCTGGGGTTTTATGTAGTTTTATTTTATTTGCTTATTTTCCACTTCTCCCTTGCCTTTTCACCTTTATTTTAGTTCACAACCTGGTATGTATCCTGTTGTCCTTTTCTCTAGACGTCTGTTGTCTCTCATCCTCACCCCTGACACACGTAGGGGTTTGTTTATTGTTCACTCCTTCCTCACTCAATTTTGTGAAATGACCTGTGGGTCACCTAGAATAGTTCCAACTTATTGTCGTTAGAAGTACTTAATGTACACAGTTTTCAACATTACCCCACAGATGTACATTTACTTGATTACCAACTTATTTTATTTGTTTGCTTTAGAAATGGTCTCAAACATTTTTGTGTCTATAGCTTTCCATATTTGGTACACATATTTCGGGGTTAAATCCTCAGGTATGGATAATTGGGTTGATGTTTTAATAAATTTCAATAGATTTTGCCAGATTGCTTTTAAAAAAATTATAATAATTTACAGTTTTATAAGCAAAGTATAACAAAACCCTTTTCTCTATCCATACCATTAATAGATATACTAGTATTTGTCTTTTTACACATAATTTCAATTCATTGGGTGTAAGTTTATACTATTATTTTAGTCTGCATTTCTCTTGGTATTAGTGAGTTAGAGCATCTACTATGCTTATTGGCTATTTGAATTTTTCTAAACAAAATTGATCAGTTGTTTTTTTTTCCTTATCTATTTTTCTACTGAGTTGTCTTTTTTTGACTATTTGTATGTGATATTAATATCTTATTGTTATTTAAAATGTCCTTCAATATTTAAATCAGCATCAAAATAATGTTTGTTTGAAGATTTTAATTTTAAAGTTATATGAAGAAAATTGAAATGGAAAACCACATTTATTAACATGTATCTACTATTGATTGCCTTATATCAAGAGGCCAGGTGAGAACATGACCATCTGTGGTTAGGAAAACTTGTGGCTAGAGCTCTGGGTACCAGTGACAAGGTAGATGGGAGGGCAAGATCAGGGCCGGTGGTCAGAGAGGAAAGAACAAGGCAAGAGCCCAAAGCCTGTGATGAGAATTTAGAGGAGAGATGTAAATAAACAAGCAGGGGTCAGAAGCTGGGAATGGGCATAGACAAAGGACTGGCTGGGTGGAAGAGAGTTTGGGAGCCAAGAAGACACTGTAGAGACTGTAAGAGCAGTGGGGACTTGTCAGCAGCCCAGAAAGGCTTCTCTCTGTCCAGCGGGTGCAGCCTCAGCATCCCTTGGTCCATGTGTGCCCTACTGTAAGAGGCACTTTTGCCTTCATTCTTGAAGGCTTAGACTATGGCTGCTTCTTTTTCTTCTTCTTTTTTAAAAATATATTTTATTGATATTTTACAGAGAGAAAGGGAGAGGAATAGAGAGTTAGAAACATCGATGAGAGAGAAACATCTATCAGCTGCCTCCTACACGTCCTCTGCTGGCGATGTGCCTGCAACCAAGGTACATGCCCTTGACCAGAATCGAACCTGGGACCCTTCAGTCCGCAGGCTGATGCTCTATCCACTGAGCCAAACCGGTTTCGATGACCATGGCTTCTTGAGGGGATTGCAGCTCCATGGATTTCTCACAACATTCCCGTATGATGGAGGTGGTATTATACTCATCCCATTTTTACAGCAAATAACAAAACCAAGACTCAGAGATGACATAGATCTAGAGATGTGAACTTGGGTTGCTACATTCTGTCAGTATATACCTTTTTTTTAAAACCATATTTTTATTGATATCAGAGAAGAAGAGATAATTATTGATCAGTTGCCTCCTGCATGCCACCTACTGGGGATGGAGCCCTGCAACCTGGAAATGTGCCTTTGACTGGAATGAAACCTGGGGCCCTTCAGTCCCCCACACTCTATCCACTGAGCCAAACCAGCTAGAGCTTGTCAGTATATACCCTTATCTGAAAGAGTTCTCAAATCTACCTGAACCTAACACTTTTCAGGAAAATGGAAATAAGATGGCTTTCCATGATTTAGAGACAAACAGGCCCTCTTGGATCTTTTCTCCAGCGACAATTTCTTCTATCCTCTGGACATCGGCAAACCAGAATTGGAAGTGCACGATTCTCATGCCCTGTGCCTTCTCAAGTTCCAAGTTAGCCTCAATTGCAAACTCCCTGTTAGGGTTAGAGAGGGTTTGGGCATGAAAATGAATATAAAAGCATCAAACAGACCATCCATCCTCAGAGGGAAGACAGAGGAGGGTGGGGAGAGATAAGAGATCAACCAAAGGACTTGTATGCATGCATATAAGCATAACCAATGGACATAGACAGTAGAGGGGTGAGGGAATGTGCTAGGGGGTGGGAGCAGCTGGGAGAGGTCAATGGGGGAAAAAGGACCCATGAGTAATGCTTTAAGCAATAAAGACATTAAACAAACAAACAAACAAATAAATAAATAGAACAAATTATTACATGTAAAGAAAAGAAAAGAAAAAACAGACTATTCTGATGTTTCCTTTTTTCCTTACTTCTACCTCAAATTGTCTACATTCTTTACTCATCTGTCCCAATATAGATTGCCTTTGCTACATAAAGCATTTTGAGGGATGTGAATACTTAATTTCTTGCGTTACACTTGTAATATCCTTGGCAATTTACACACCTTATCTCATTTTTCTTCTTTTGAATAAGCATTGGTTGAGAACAATTAAGTGCTAGAAACAAGGCATTGAGAATAGGAAGGTGGCATAGAAGAGTGCATTCTCACTGGGGAGACATAGAGTATTCATTAAAACATAACTGTGACAGGAGCTTGCCGAAGTGCCATAGAAATACAGAGGTGGTCTTGGGCCTGAGTTTTCCCTTGGCAGCCCAGCCTCTGAGAAGGCCTCGTCATCGAGACCTGAGTGGGTTATGTCCAGAACAGAAAGCTCTGGCTCTTCTATGAACCTGGCTATTGACTTGTGGTAGGTGTGGCCTTGCCTTCAACACCACCCGCCTGTCTGTTAAACTAGGAATAGAGTAAAATAGTATATTTTAAAGTGTTTTGGAAGAGCAAGTAATGAAATGATGTCTTACATCTTTTCTAAAGAGACTTGCCATATGTACTAGTTTTTTTTTGGGGGGGGAATGCTAAAAATACACTTTGGAAATATTTACATATATTAGTCAGAAAAAATGTGCAAATTAAGAATGAATTTCAGATCTTTTTTCTTTTAAAACAGTTACTTACTTCTAAAATCCTTTTGCCTCTTTTAGGTGATTAAAAATTCTGGCCATGTCCCAAGAGAGAGAATAGCAGAGGATTTTGTTTGGGCTCAATGGGATATGGCAGAGCAGAGATTATACTACATTGACTCGAAGGTAAAAGCTAGTCTGGTGGCCCTCCTTTTTATAGGTACAATTGAAATTTGACATTATCTCTATTGTAATTTACTAGTGACTGCATTTTCATTGATGGTTTATTAAAAAGAATGAAAAGCTTTTTCATTACTGTTTGCTTCTTTCTCATGCTCTTTTGTTTTTTAACTTGTATTTTTGTTGGTTTTAGTGGGATAAAATGTCATTTATTTGGTTTTTTCTTTTAGAGATCAAGGAGTACCTTAAAATGTATTCAGTTTTGTGCTGATGAAAACTTTAACCTAATGGTAAGTCCAGATAATGACTGAGCTAGAGGAAATTTTTTAACATGTTGCTGCCCCTTTTTAAAGAGAATTGTTATCATTAACATCATTTTAGCACTCTTGATGTGCTGTCAGTTGTGTGAACAAGTAAAATAGTTTTTGCCATCTCAAGGCTTTAACACTATAACAATTGCAATTAATGTACACAGGAAATTTCTGATAACTGAATGCTTCATGTGAAAGAAACAGGTGTAAGAGTGAGGATTAGAAAAAGATAATAGGTGTGGTCTATAATAAATAGCTTTAAGTAGTTATAAGTCATTGATGCCAAAGTATTTATGAAGTTGGAGGATTTGAGAATAAGATCAGTGAGAGGGCATAGTTTAATTAGTAAAAATCGAGCATAACCCCTAAAAAAGCTATTTGGAATGCTAGCTTTGGGGTAAAGAGTCATAAATATTTTTATCTGTAATGGACAGTATAGTATTATTCTTCCTGATGAGGACTAATATTGGTCTAGATTGGTATCATACCATTATAAGAATCCATTTATTCCTCCTGCATCCCTCCCCAACTCCCCCTTTTTGACTCCATGCTCCTGCTAAAGACATGCATTCCTTCTTTCCTTATGTGGCCATCTGTGTCTTATAAAAGTTTGCTCCCTTTAATTGGCTTATTACATAATCCATTTATGATACTCAAATCTAAAACAAAATTTGCCAAATACTAGCCCTTTGAGAAATAAATACAGGTGAATCTTGTGATTGTAGTAAGCTCCAAAATATTCCTGATAGACTTTCTGTGCTGTGTATCTTCAGAATAACCTCTGAAGACAATGATGGTTAAATGGGTTCTTCATCATTAGGCGAGCACAGCAGTGTCAGGCTTCATCACTTTTGTCACTGAATGTAATTTTTTTGTTTTCTCTTGACTTTTTGACAGTTTGAAGCACCTTTGGACATATCATTAAGTGACTCAGGATTTAAGTAAGTTGTCAAAGATTTCTCTTAATTTTCACAGACACTTGTGGGCAGAATGGTTACATATTAGGCAATCTATGGTATGCAGACAAAAGGATAATCAGATATTCCATGTCTTCTTTTATCCTTCTGTTTTCTATAGGAAATAGAAACAGCTTTATCAAGCATGAACACAGGTTGTTTCCATGTAAAGCCAATTGTGCTGATTCTTGTAGCTATTTATTTCTATAGACTGTCTCTGCCTATTTTGATCTACGGAAGTACACTTCTCCCTGTGATTCAATAAAAGGAGTCAGTGAGTCAGAGACAGCCACCTTTAAATCAAACATAAAATCCCTTTTCTGTAGCCATCAAAGAAGAAATCACAGGTCAATCCACTTGTAAATCAACTGAATTTATTGCGTTACTCCTTTTCCTTTTTAGACAAACGGTATTTTCCCACCCCCTCCCCAGACTATTTTAGTAAAAACATGAAATACTTTTGAAAAACTAGACACAACACCATCAGTTCACAGAAAAAGTAAAGTCTTCTTGAATTAGAGCAATGATAATCCCAAACTATTCAATGTTTTACTAGCTTTACTTCATCATATATATAAATGTACAGTTGTGCTTATTTTGAAACATATACAGTCCTGTAAATCAGAAAAAAAGGAAGTTGAAAATAATATTTTTCTGTTTCCCAGACCACATCATTTATGTAACCATGTATTTAAAAAAACCCACAAAACTGTTTTATGGAATTTTTAAACAAAAGAATATATATACTTTCTTTTGTTTAAAAATTCCATAAAACATGTCTCTACTTCTATAGGTATATTTTAGTGGTTACTATCTTTTGCAAGGGAAGTTATTTTTAAATGCATTCAAATTTTTTTGTCTTTTATGTTCTTAGACTTGTCAACTTTGGATGTGGTTATCTTCAAGATCAAGAGAAGTTATCCAAATACCCGACTCTGTGCGTTTTTACCAACCGTACAGGTAGAACCAACGTTGTATTTACCAATTTGTTCAACTATACTCGAGTTTTATACAAAATGTAGTTATTGTTTAGTTGTATGGATCTTGAAAATGAAATATAATGGCCACATTTTTTTATAAGTGATCATTTGGATTTTTTTTTATAACAGATTATTTTCTCCACTGTAATTTTATAAATCTGCTAGCTACATAAAATAAGCTATACTCAACAGGGTTATTGTTCTAATAGTTATTCTTGTATATTATTCTAACAGAGGAGATGGATTCACATTTGATCAGCCTAGATATTCTTTCCTGCTTCATCTTTTAACAAATGGCACAGTGATGGAGATGCTTCTTGCATCAGACTTGCTGATGTGTTTGGGTTCTACACCCATGAACTTAGCTGCTTTAAGTGCCATGCCATCACCTGCTGAGCTAATAATAAAGCTTGACATACAGTTGTTATTGTACATCTTCTGTCTCTTAACACCTGTGTATTGCAGATGGAGAAAATAAAAAGGGGGGAAAGTATACCTGAAAATGAGAGGAGGGGAATATGATTACATGAACAAATATGGTGGAAAAAATGCTCATTAATCTCAACAATCATCTAAAATTTAGATTCTTAATGATCAACTATAATAACTAAATCTAATAGTCATTTTTAATATTCCAACTTGAGTGGAAGTTTACCATATGAGTTAAATAGTGATTAAATTACAGATAGAAGTGGGCTTCATCTCCCCTGATTGCTGTTAGGGGTGGATTTCTTTTTTTTTTTTTTCAATATATTTTCTGATTTTTTTACAGAGAGGAAGGGAGAGGGATAGAGAGTTAGAAACATCGATGAGAGAGAGACATTGATTAGCTGCCTCCTGCACGCCCCCTACTGGGGATGTGCCCACAACCAAGGTACATGCCCCTGACCGGATTCGAACCTGGGACCTTTCAGTCCGTAGGCCGACTCTCTATCCATTGAGCCAAACTGGTTTCAGCAGGGGTGGATTTCTTGTGAGAACCAGAGAAAAGGAATTTTTGAAACTAGTATGGGAGAACGAATGATTTCTATTTGTGGGGACATACTTTTCAAAGTTCCATTTCCCTTTGCCCAGTCATAGAAGAAGTGTAGCTGGGGTGTCAGCAGAACTAACATCAGAGCCATGGAATTTCCTTTCCATGTTGGAGCCAGGTCCTATACAGCATCAGGCTAGCTTAGCTTGTGTTCCCCACTGCAGACCATCAGTCCATGGCATGTGGGGGTCCGTATGGCTGTGTGCCCCACAGGCAAATGCAGGAGAACCAAGAGTCACAATAGTCACAAGCCAAGCTTGCCAAGAGTAATACCAGCTAAGAGACTGAACTCTTTTGTTTAGGAGATTATATATTCCCAAATTTTTGCATTGCTTCTGGCCAACAATTTTGTTCTCTGGTGTGACAAGTATCTCCACTGTTTGTCATCCCAACTCTACTGGGCATGAATCCATCTTTCCTTTGTCTAGTCCCCTTCCCTCAGTGTCTTGCAGGGAATAGGCTGGTGTTTCCCTGGCGAGTGCAAAGTTGCAGCTTTCTGTGAAGCTGCCCAAATGTCTGGCCTTCCCTCTGCTCCTTTCCTACTGTTAATAACTAGCTAATTACAATGGTATCACTTGGACTAAAATAGCTTTCCTTTAAAGCCAAGTTATGTGGTATTCTTTAAGCCAACAAGCACTTTCTCTATGCTAGGTATTGGGGATACAATGATTAGTAAAACTGACCTAGTCTTTATTAATATGGAGAATACTATTTGGTGTAGATTTTTGACATTGAATAAGTGCACACATAAGTTTAAAAATAGAATCATGATAAATATTATGAATGAGAATTATAAGAAGCTGTAAGAGCATATAATGGAGGTTTAATGGAATATATTAGTATCTTCAGATATGTTACAGTTGGACCCAATCAGGGGAGATGAGGCCCACTTTCTTTCTCCTAGACATTCATTCATTCATCCTGTTCTGTCTTAGTCCTGAAAATTGCTCTCTTTCCCATCTCACTCCTTCATAATTCATCACATTTTTTTCTGTCCATCCCATCTCCCTAAGGCACATGAGTACCTCCATAAATCAGTCTTGAAGGTTTAGGGAAGGAAGTGATATTTCACTTAAGACTTGAAGAATATATATGAACCAAGAACAGGGTGACTGAATTAGAGAAAGGGGAGAGTAAGCTGAAGAGGTAGTCAGGGACCAGGTGGTGGAAGGCCTTTCAGACCATGGAAAGATTTTAGATTCTATCCTAAGAGTCAAGAGAAGTCATTAAAGGGTATTTGTTCTTATGATATTTTATTTTGATAATGCCAAGGCATACAGAAAAATTCAAGATTATAATGAATATCCATATGCCTCTTATTTAAACAGCTTACAGTATTTACTTTATCATTCACTCCACATATAGGTACCATTTTCTTTCTCTTGACTAAACCTTTTAAAAGTAAGTTGTAGACATCATGACGATTTGTCACTAAATAATTCAGCATGTCTCTCCTTAGGTTAAATATACTCTTTGATATAACTTCAGTTCCATTATCACTTGAAGAAGTTAATTAGTAAACTATTTCATTTTCAGATTTCCATAAGTATTTCAAAATATATGTATATGCATATGCATATCTGTATATATAAAAGTCTAAGCAACCAGCCGACCAGCTGCCCAGCCGGTAGCTATCATGTGCACTGACCACCAGGGGGAAGACAAAACACAGGAGCAGAAACCACAGGCATGGAAACATGAACCAGACTGATGACTCTCAGAGAGAAGGGAAGAGGGGGGAGGACATGAAGAGATTAACCAAAGATCTTATATGCATAAGAAGCCTGGTGCATGGATTCGTGCACCAGTGGGGTACCTTGGCCTAGTCTATGGGGATCAGGCCAAAACTGGTTCTCTGACATCCCATGAGGGGTCCTGGATTGTGAGACAGCATAGTCTAGGTCAAGGGACCCCACCGGTGCACAAATCTGTACACAGGGTTTTAGTCTTATGTAACAAAAGCCTAATATGCAAAGTGTTCCCTCGGAAGTTTGACCGCTCACTAAGACTTCTGTTGACCGCCAGGGAATGGTGCGGAGAAAGGAAGGTAGGCCCCGGCTGGCAGATAGAAGATCCCAATCGGCCCTGATCTCTGGCCAGGCCTAGGGACTCTATCTGTGCACGAATTCCGTGCACTGGGCCTCTAGTAAATATATAAATATATGTATATACCAGTATGTGTATGACTTTTAAAGTGAGGATCCCATCAAGATTCATGTGCATTATCTTCCGTTTTGTCTTTTTGTCTCATTTGATATAGACCAATTCCTACCTCTTATCCTCTGCCCTGTTTTTCTTTTCACAACATTAACATTTTGAAGAGTCCAGGCCATTTGCCTTGTGGAATGTCCCACATTCTGTATTTGTCTAACTGTTTTCTGGTGGAATTATTGAACTTTCCCTTTATCCTCTACATTTCCTGTAAATTAGAATTTAATCCTAAAGGCATTGTTAGATTTAGGTTAAACATTTAGAATGCTTCATAGGTGACATTGTGAGCTTTATTTGTACCAGGTCAGGGTGGATATAGTGGCAGGATGTCCTAATGCTAGTGATGCTGTGTTTGGTCATTTGGCTAAGTGGTAACCACTGTCTGTCTTCCTTGTAAAGCTACATTTAATCTTTGCGTTAGTAACCTGTGAGGTGATACTTTGGCATCATGTGCTATCCTACTCCTTAACTTCTCACCTGTTGGTTTTAGGATTCATTGATATTTGTTCACTGAAGTGTTTTAAGTGGGCAGAGATATGATTGGATATGTAGTTTTAAACGATCACTGTAGCTGCTGTGTGGAGAATGAGTTAGAGGAGGCAAGAGAAAGAATGGGGAGAGGAGCAGTTAGGATGAGGTTTAGTTGTACATTTGAGTTGAAACTGCTTAAATTAGGATGGGCAGTAGAGATAGAGAATTGAATGGATTTGAAATGCACTTTGGAGATGGAACTGAGAAGACTTGCTATAAATTAGATAGAGAGGGATTGTTTTTAGATTTCTGGCATAAGCAAATAAGCGAACAGTGGTGCTGTTTACTGACATAAACAATCATTTAAGGCTTTTATTCTATGAAGATTTTATTCCTTTTGGTTTTATTCCCACAGGAGTATCTCATGAATAGTAGCAACTATAATTTTTAATGGGCTATCTGTGACATATGTTATTTAATAAAATCTTAGGTTCATCTGTCATGAGGCGTGAATCTGTTTTTCCTTTCTCAACGGTGCCTGGGAGAGTAGAAAATGAGCCTTGCTCTTCACAGTCAGCTTTGAAATAGAAAAACATAACCCTGTTTCCAATGTAATGCCATCAAATTTAATCTGAAACATGACAGAGGAGCAACTTTTTGGTTTTTGACTAATAGGTTGTCAGTTCATGGACTTCCCAAGTTACTTTTCAAAAAATGATTTTGCTTTTTACTTTTGTGCTTAACCAAGAAATAAACAAAAATCTATTTTAGTGAAGTGGGATTGGAGAAGGGAGCAACTAGTCTACTCCCTGCATGCTTCCTCTATAATAGCTTCATTTTCCAGAAAACATGGTTCATGAAAGGAATGCCAATAGCCTCAGGGTCTTATTTTTACTACACTTGATCTTAGCCAAAAGGCCGAGAAGCGATTAGGGTCTTATTTTTAACTACTTACATCAATGATGATACTATAATATTTGATGTTCAATTGTCACATATTTGTCATTGGAAGTTACTTTGCCCTTTCACCATTACTTCTTACATTTTGGAAAAGCTTTATGCTGATTCTACTGCCCTGAGAAATGAAATTCAAGAGCTTCCAAGGAATTAGAGATTAAAACCTGGGTGATCGGGGATGCTCCAGAGAGTTGATGGTGGGCAAAAGTGCTGCTACTGTTCATATAGATTTTTCTAATAAGCTTTCTACAGTGGGAAGGCAAATCAGAGGAAAGAAAATATCCTCATTCCTTTCCTAGCTGATAGTCAACTTTGAAGCTCGACTGAGTGCACTCTTGTGTGTTCTAAGTCAGTGGCTGTGGTTCTTTTTTGTGTACCACCTACTGGGAGGTAGTGAGGGGCGAAAAGTGTAAATTCTCCTTCCTGTAAGAGTTGCCCTTCACAAGTTCCCAGAAATAGGCCTGTGTTTTAACATTTTGTAGAGCCTTTTACAATGAGATAATTTCCCTTGGAAAACTTTGTCCATAATAGCTTTCATTGTCCAAATGGCTTCCCGAAGGCTAGCCAATTTGGAGATGTTATCTTCATCATTGATGAATATTTATTAAACATCTCTGCAGACACCATTAAGAGCATGCTTTGTTTTTCAAACTGTGACTTTCTCCAACTTGTAAATAGAAGCAAAATTATTCTGGAACAACAACAACAATCACAATGATAATAATAGCAGCTAATCTTTATCTCACTTAATTCTCACATATGAAGTGGGTTCTATATTTTATTTACAGTTGAGGAAACTGAGGCTCAGAGAATTTAATTAATTTGCCTTAGGCAAATTTTAAAAAATACTGATGTCTGGATCTCACTCCCAGAGATTCTGATTTAGTTGATCTAAGGTGAAGCCTGGGCAGAGTGCTATATGGGACTTTTGTAACTCTCATAATTATTATTTTTGCTTATTCTTTAGTGTAGCATTACTTTTTATTCTTAGTGAATCTGTTGTAATTTTGAAGAAAAGTTATATATTTTTTTACTCAGTAACCATAACAGTAATTTTATATCTAACAGAATTATTATTTTAATCTGATAAAGTTATCTTTTTTGTTTAAGTTATTGCAATAGAATGAAACAATAGTCTTAAATGTCATTGAATATAGTCATAAATGATAAGTATTATAACAGAATCCTTAAATAACCTTATGGGAAATGGACTTTTTTTTCTAATTTCATAGAGGAATTAGTGGAGTTCATGGAGGAAACAGTGGGTGGTTCATTGTGGTAGAGTAATGATTGAGTTCACACATCTAGTTAAACATTAGCTTAGGAACTAGAACTTTCCAGACTCTTTGTCAAGTTACTTTCCACCTGGAAAATCTCCTATTTCAGATAATCACATAAACATTAGCACCAGAATGAACTATCAGTTTAAGCATAATTTCCTCATTTGCAGGTCATAGACGGACTTTATCTAGTTGACCACATAGCAACAGTTGTTAGAGATGATGTACAGTCTCACACACATTGAAACAGGTGGGAAGACCAAGGATGTTCTGGAGTGGTGGACGATATAGGTGTACAGGGCTCTTCTTTGCCCTTGGGCCAAGGCCCTCAGTGACACAAATATGGGTGTGTGTGTGTGGGAGGCTCTCATACTACATTTGCTCTTATTGCTCCTTAAGATTGCTGAGTTTACCTCTTATTCTAGGTAACTAAGAAGACTGGAAACTTGCTGTGAAGAGGAAATACAGTTTTGATATAGTAGGGTCTTTAGCTATTAGCAATGACTGGAAGGCAAGCTGGATTAGAGGCCAGGGCTGTACATGTTTATTAGGAGAATCTCATGAAACTTTGTAAACTTCTCTAGTCTCCCATAATTTCATACACAGAAGTGTGTCTCTATCCATACTCTGATTATAGTGTGTGCTGAGTAATGGTTGAATTGAAATTTCTTAGCAACTTGTTATAGATCATTTCTAGAGTTTGGGGATCATCTAGGAGGTAAATTGAGACAAGACATCAAAAGGAATATAAGTAAGGTTAAGTGGTTTAGGGATATTTTTGTTTATGATTCTACTAAATACCTTCTAATTTCTAGGAAGTTTATGTGTGTGCTGCAGCCCGAAGTTTGACTCTTGGGAACAAATTACATATTCAGTGTTTTACTTTCATAAAGGTACTTCTTATTTACTTTGTGTGTTGCTTTCACATAATCACGTTTTTCAAATAGTAGCAAATGTGATAGATTTTAGTATTATTGAATACATTCTATACCAATATACCTATATAATATGTTTCCTGAATAAATTCACTGATGAATATTAAGTTAGCTAAATATTTTTATATATCATATACTTTTCATTCTACCCTATATCTTTCTCTAGGTCTGTAGGTCAATTCTAATGGACATATTTTCCCAAAGTGTGTTTGTTTGCTTTTCTGTTATTAGTCATTGGAAAATGTTGAAAAACTTAACTTACAAACATACCTAAGGTTTTAGTTAAAAGCTTCCATGATCTCAGACCTTAACATGTCTAAAACCTAAGATATTTCATTTCACATATCTGTTACCCCAAAAATTGATATGTCAACAGCCAGCCTAGGGAGCAGGAATAAAATGTGGAACCTTTTCCAGTTCTGTCATTGCTCAAAGTGTGTCCTTTAATAGTTTTAGTCTGAACCATGCTAAGGAGTATTTATTTTGCTTATTTAGTTCCTTAAACATTGGTTTTTATGTAGTATATACTGTAGGTGAAGTTAAAAAATTTTAAAGATGGATTTTTCCCCCAAAATTGAAAAAAATATTATGCCAGGCCATACCAGTTTATTATTCTGCAAGTGGGCCTAATACTTTTTTCAGAAGTTAGAGATCAAGGCAAAAAAGTTTAAAAACTTACTTAATAATGAAAAAAATAAAAATACATTCAAACATATATATATACTTTACTAGTTTAAGGTTGATATGTGTGGAAAGTTTTCACACATTTTTCTAATGATTAATGATTAAAACCAGTAAATATGCCTCAGCCAGTTTGGCTCAATGGATAGATGTCGGCCTGCGGACTGAAAGGTCCCAGGTTTGATTCTGGTCAAGGGCACCGGCCTGGGTTGCAGGCTTGAGCCCCAGTATAGGGCATACAGGAGGCAGTTGATCAATGATTCCTTCTCATCTTTCATGTTTCTATCTCTCCTTCTCTCTCTACCTCTCTGAAATCAATAAAAATATATTAAAACAAAACAAACAAAAAACACCCCAGTAAATAAAACTTTTCTGAGCTTAAGTAGAGTTAGAAAAGTGGAGAGTGAAGCCTAAAACACTAAGTTTAGTAGATAGCCTAACCCAATCTACCTCGAAGCGGTATTTTGAAATGATTCAGAGAAGTCTCAGAGAGTCGTAATGACTTCAAAAGTGTGGAGTGGTCCTCGAGGCACCAGGGCTAGCGAGCCAGCTGGCCTCCTCCATCTCTTGGATCCTTAAGTAGATTCCTTTGAATCATTCCCTCCTAGCTCAACCTACCTAATAAGGTCTGAGATTGTAATAAGCCCAAAACAACTACTGGAATGGGCTGCGCTCAGGTCATCTACCCTTAATGCTGCCTTTGGGAGAAGGATGGGAACCATGAAGTCTCAAGGTCAAAGCTGCTTGTTTTCTCAGTGTCACAGGCACTAATGGTGAGAGTATTACAAAGAGTCACTGCCTTAGGTGGAATTCCAGCTCTTTGTTTCTTAACATGTTCTCTCTCCATAGGGTACAGCAAGACCTTCACTGCTGCTCTTGGGAATGCTCACTCACAGGTGACAAAGGGCATTACTTTCCTTAATCTTGGTAAGTGAGAGAGAGGGGGGCACCTCTCTGCTTTGATCCATCCTTCCGGTACATGTTATGCCCCAACCTCCATATCTCATTTTCTTCTCTGTCCATCCTATCTTCTCATGCCTCTTTGGGGATTGGATTGCAATGACAATCACTGTCCTTTTTGAAATCTGATAGGAGAAGATTTTCTAGGGAAGCACCCAACCCCAACTCCATCAGCCTTTATAGAGGTCTGAGATGAGGATGCATTTCTCTTTTTAGGGAATCCACATTGTAAGCTTGCACATGTTTGCAGTAGCAATCATGAAAGCCATTTTGTTAGTGGAAAAATGATGACAGTGAGTGAGCTGTTCCCTAAAAGCCTATGAGCAATAATACATCATGTTGGCCCTTGATTCTAGAGAGGACAAAGGCATTTGGGAAATTGTCCATTCCCTGTTGCTAATTGCTAAAAGCTTCCAAGTCCCAAAATGATTAATGAATCAGCTTAAGTGAGTTGTTTTTCATTGAGTAAATATGGTAAATGGAACTTGAGTTCTATTAAGGAAATCTATGAAGAAGAAAATAAAGAAGGGAGTTTCTACTGGGAAAGTGTCTTTTGCATGCAAATTGGGATATGGAGCACAAACAGGTTAGCACAGAACTGTTCCTTGCTTACATATGGGACATGGCATGGTATTTAAAAAGGAAGAGCTGCCCTACCTTTTGGCTCAGTGGATAGAGTCAGCTTTTGGACTGAAGGGTCTCAGGTTTGATTCAGGTAAAAAGCACTTTATACCTTAGCTGCATGCTTGATCTAACCAGGTGTGCAGAAGGCAACCAATTGATGTGTCTCTCTCACACAGCTGTTTCTCTCTCTGTGTTTCTCCCCCTCCCTTCCACTCTCTTAAAAATCAATAGAAAAATATCCTTGGGTGAGAATTAACAACAACAACAACAACAAAAGAGCTACTGCCATGACAAAGGTTTAAGAAGGTGTGATGTGAGGGAACTGGGCAAAGTGAGAACCAAAATGATAAGAATGTTCATAAAATGATTTTTATTCTGAATGATACTATTGCTGATATAAAATATCTTATGCTATGTTGGCTAGTATGTGGCAGGTTTTATGAGCTCTGAACTTGTGGGAAATGACCTTAGGCCTGCTGCTACTACTTCCTGTGGTAAGAGAGATAAATATAAGAATTATTGGGACTAGGATTTGATTCTTATCAGCATCTCATCTAAAGAGTGATTCGGAAAACTTTCCACTAAAAAAAAAAAAATCAAAACAAACCCCAACTTAGCATTTTGTGAGGTCAAAGGTATCCTTTCCCTCCATTCCCCACCCCCTTTTTTTTCCCCCCTGGGAATGACTCTTGAAAAGGGTAGGCATGATTTAATCTATGGTCTTCAGAAAGTGGAGAAGGCAGAAATACTAGAGCTTAATGAAAATAGGCTGTCTTACATAGATTATCTTTCCTTCTTAAACACATCTTATAGGCTCAAAATTGTACCTGATTAAAACTGTTCTAGAGATAATTTTTATGACAGCAATATTGCTTTCTTGAGTGATGTACTTTTTGCTATCAAGAGCATGCAATTTCCCTACATTGCCACCCTGTTAAAAGGGCTTATATTAATTGAAATTTAAAAAAAAATAGAGTTTGGGAAAATTTTCAATGAACTCCTAAGCACCACTATATAAGAAATATGTTTATAAATAAAAACTTCCATTTAAAAAGTTAATATTATATGCTGTTTTACTTAAGTTATCTTGACTATTGCAATACTTTTGCTTGATGATGATAATCAAATTCAGGCTCAGAAAGGCTGAGATTTATACCCAGCCTTCTTCTTCTTTTTTAAATGTTTTTAATGATTTCAGAGAGAGGGAGGGAGAGATATAAACATTGATCAGTTGCCTCCTGCAGGCTTCGTATGAGGGACTGAGCCTGTCACTTGGGCATGCGCCCTGACCAGAAATGGGACCAGTGACCTCCTGGTGCATGGGACAGTGCTCAACCAACTGAGCTACACTGGCTGGACTGCCCAGGCTTCTTTTTGTATCTCTTATTAGGGGCACTCTTATAGTTTTTTTTTTCTTTTGAAAACAGTCACCATAAATTTAGTGCTTAAACAAAACAAAACATTCTCTTATGGTTCTGAAGGTCAAGATTCTGAAATGAGTCTTGAGGAGCTAAAATCAACATGTGGACAAAAATGGCTCTTTCTGGAGATGTCAGGGAAGAAAGAAGGGGTTCTTTGCCCCCTACAGCATCTAGAGGCTAGCATTTCTTGGTCTGTGACCACATCATTTCAATCTCTTTCATCATGTGATCTCCTTTAGTCAATGTTTCTCTTATAGAAACATTTGTGATTACAATGGGTCCACTGAGTAATCCAGGATACTGTCCCCATCTCAGGATTCTTAATCACATTTACAGGGTCCCCTTTATCTCTTAAAGTAACATATCTGTAGGCTCTGGTGGTTAGCACATGAACATTTGGAGGTCAGCTTACCACAGATGCTATTGTTATTTTTGGTGAGACAGTAATTCTTTGAGAGTGTCCTGCACATTGAGGGACTTAATATCCTTGGAGCCCACTCACCAAATGGCATTAGGAATCCCCCTGTACCCCACTGATTATGACAATCCTAAACATCTTCATATACAGTATTTCTAAATGCCCCCTCTCCCAGGGACATAGTGCCATACCAATGGACTGGTTAGCCTAGGTCCATGGTCAGCAAACTGCAGCTTGCGAGCCACATGTGGCTCTTTGGCCCCTTGAATGTGGCTCTTCCACAAAATACCATGCCCTGGGCGAGTCTATTTTGAAGAAGTGGCATTAGAAGAAGTTTAAGTTTAAAAAATTTGGCTCTCAAAAGAAATTTCAATCGTTGTACTGTTGATATTTGGCTCTGTTGACTAAAGAGTTTGCTGACCACTGGCCTAGGTCATTTGATGCCTAAACCCTACTATATTATTATTTATGTAATAAATATTATTATTTATTCTCTTATGGTTCTGAAGGTCAGGATTCTGAAATGAGTCTTGAGGAGCTAAAATTAACATGTGGACAAAAATGGCTCTTTCTGGAGATGCCAGGGAAGAAAGGGTTCTTTGCCCCCTACAGCATCTAGAGGCTAGCACGAAACGAAATTTTAGAGCTTCCCAAACTGGCAGAAACTTTGAAGGAAATTCCCGTCATAAACTATTCCCAATTTCTCAAATTAAGGAATAATTCATCTTGCTTAATATTTTTTTAATTAAGGTTTGCCATAATTATCTTATTGCAACCATTTGTGCTAAGCATTTTAGCATTGCTTGATCCATGGTGACTGGTTAGCGTTTTACATTCTCTTTCCTTTCCTTTGCATAGAATGCCTTCTATGCAAATGATTAGCAGATATTTATTTGCTTCTTTGGAAAATAAGATTCCAGCTGGCTCACTTACAATTTAAATGTTTCTTCATGTGAATTTCTGTTTTCCTAAGATTCTAGAGAAAATATTGGTATTTCTACCCTCCCATTCTCCAAAAATGTACTTTTACACCTTGACTCAATCTATATACAAATGTTCTTGGTACAAAAATATCTAGTGCAGAGACCATGAAGATGTGAATTCTATAGAGGCAGTGTGCGATGCAAAGAAATAAATTAGTACTTCGTAATTGTCAGAATGCCTGCAGAGATTATTTTGATAATATCAACTTAAAATTCTCTAACAAAATGATGATGATGATGGCAGTGATAAGCATGATTATGATGATGATGGTGAATGGGTAAACATGGAAAACGAAATCTTAGAGCTTCTCCAAACTGGCAGAAACTTTGAAGGAAATTCCGATCATAAACTATACCCAATTTCTCAGATTAATAATTCATCTTGCTTAATATTTTTTCTTTTATTTAAAAAAGTTATTTTCTATTCTAATTTGCTCCCAAAGATCATTTAGAATTATACTGTATAAAGCCATAATTCACTTAGAAACAAAACTATAGATTAAATTAAGGTAACCATAGCTAAAGGTCTGAGGAAAATTAGCCACAGGTAGAAATAAATGAGAGCTGGCTATAAGATGGGATGTACTGATAGCAGACAGCTAATTATTGCATTGACTAAAGCTTTTGTTTTAAGAGATTAAAAAAAAATAGGAATACTATGAAGTCCTGGGCTTTATCTGTACCTGTACAGCTCTTACCACATGTAGATGACCTCAGTCTTTCTCTTCTACAGACTATTATGTGGCTGTTTACTTACCTGGTCATTTCTTTCATCTACTTAACATTCAGCATCCAGACCTGATCTGCCACAGTCTGTTTTTGACAGGTACAGTTGATGATTTTCCTTCAAGAACATGGTCTGTTTGAATTTGTTGACTTTAATGTTTACATTTGGGTAAGAAGGGTTCCTTTTCTTTGCTTATCTTTTTGTTTTTGGCCAGGAAACAATGAAGTGATGGATATGCTACCTCATGGACCTCTGCAGTCGCTGTCGGGGTCCCTAGTGCTGAATTCGTGTTCTGGGAAGCTCCACAGAGCATCCCTCAACCAGTCCTATTTATTACGGCTCCTGTGGGACACGCGGCTGGACTGTGAGAAGATGGCCCTGTTGCACTGTGTGCTCTCACATGGCCAAGACCTAGAGTTCCTGGAAGCCCAGGTGGAGACACAACTTAAGTTTAAAAATTGGCCAATAGACAACATCAGATGTATTTATTTAGTGGTTGAGTATGAACAGAAGCTATTTTTATTTGTTAGCAATTGATAAAGGTTTATGTCTCCATCCTGACTTGAATATATTTTTCTCTTGTGCTTTTTTTTTTTTTTTAATGGATCCCAACCAGACATCAGACTGTGAGGGTGCATCCGTTTTTTTGACTCCTCTTTTTTTTTTCCATATTGTGAATAAATGTTTAGCTACATCAGCAACACTCTAACGAAGTACTCAGTAAATAATGAGTTTCTCAAATATCTACTTTTTCACCTGTTCTATATTTGCAGTATATTGCCAAATGAACTAAACTCTGGTGGCATATTTTTATTGGAAATTACATTTAAATTTCACATAATAGTTTAGAAAGCACCTTTACACATTCTGTCATTTAATTTTACTGTTCCTGTGAAGTCAGAGACTTACTTGGGACCAATGGGTAGTTGGTTAATTGAAAAACAGATATCTTGAACATTTTATTTTAACCTAAAACATACAAATGTACATTTTTTCACCTATCTCTTTTTATATATATATTTTATTGATTTTTTACAGAGAGGAAGGGAGAGAGAGTTAGAAATATCAATGAGAGAGAGACATCTATCAGCTGCCTCCTGCACGCCCTCTACTGGGGATGTGCCCGCAACCAAGGTACATGCCCTTGACCAGAGTCGAACCTGGGACCTTTCAGTCTACAGGCTGACTCTCTATCCACTGAGCCAAACCGGTTTTGGCATATTCACCTATCTTCTGATGTAAATGAAAGCCCTTTATTTGACTCTCAGCTAACTGAAACTCAAAATCATTTTTCTTACATTACACACACTAGTAATGTCTTGTCTCTTATTTCTGTTCCTTTTTATTTCTTTTCCTAAGGAGAGCAATAATTTCAAAGCAATGTGTTTATATAGGACATTTTTTCCCCCTCAGTCTTTTATAGTCATCTCATCTACACTTAGTGTTTTAGTGTTTTAGAATCTTTCTAAAGCATCCAACTTTTGTTGACCCAACAACACTCTTTGCATCCATGGTTTGATTGTCTATGGTAATTGTTTAATTACTTAGTTGTGAAAATACATACAATTAACAGGAATAGGTTTGGGGAAAAAAAAATTATTGGTAGGAATAGAACCATGAGAGTAAATTCTAAGGTAGAGAATGAGGGGCTTTATTCCTCTAGTCTAGCAGATAAGGATGGTTTGGAGACTATGGAGAGCTATTGACCACAGGATATCCCTCATCCCTCCCCACAGAGGACAGCACAATGCTGTTAAATCGTGAGGCCCTGTTGGTACTGATTACTGAGCTCTGCTGCCTCTAGTTCAGTGGGTTTGTTTATTCCTTTGTCCGACAGCTCTTCCCACTGGTTCCTTGCTAGAATATGACCTCCTCTTGCAAAAACAAACATTGGTTGCAGAAAGGTTTATGTGGATTCCAGCCAAGGGCACTTATTAAAAAGACATGTAAAAATGATCTCATTTATAATATTGTTTTAACCACACAGGCTTCCATTATCTGTCTAGTCTAGTATAGAAATAAATATAATCTTAGGCAATTCCAAAATAGATATAAGATTCATATATATCTTATACTTCTTTGGTGGTGGGGGCAGGGTGCAGATTTAAATATTAACAGAATTGTCTTCTTACTTTTTAAAGATTATTCAGTGGATTTCTGAGAACATCTCTGCCTACTATTCATTTGACCCCATTCAGGAATTTATAATTGGTAGGTGTTGCTCACATTTTAAATTGAATCCTTGACTCTTTTGCCTGAGGGAAAATATTGCACTGATAATGCCTCAACCTGTCAAAATGCTGGTTAGTAGCTTACCTATACCCCTCTATTGTAGTCAGCAGCTAATTAAATTTCATTCTTTTGTGGTTTTGTGATAAGCTGGGGTTGTTCAGAGACTGATGAGATATAAAATATGATGTTGATTCTATAACCTCATCTGATTTTTTTCCAATAAAATGTAGCGTTCATTTTGTGTTGGCTGGTTTGATATAAAGTGGTATAATGCCATTTGGATAGATATAAGTGCCTAATTTTTTAAAGCAATTCCTACTTTTATTTATCTTTAAAAATTGATTTAGAGAGAAAGAGAGAGAGAGCATGCGCGCAACCCTTTGGTACACAGGCCTATGCTCTAACCACCGAAGCCACACCAGCTAGGATATCAAATAATTGTTAAGAAATTTACTGTAATTGTCAAAAGCAGAATCTAAATATTCTAATCAATAGATAAAATTAAAATGGTTAATGTGTAGAGGGTGAAAACTGTTGTTGGTTTGCTTATTTTGGGAAATTATAGTGTCCACTGCCTGATTATTAAATCATGTTTATTTTTTTTCCTTTCAAAAACCTGCTCAGCTTCTTCATATTGGAGCATATACCCAGAGACAAGTAACATGGATAAACTTTTGCCATATTCCTCAGTGCTCACTTGGAATACAGTAAGTTACAGTTTTGTGTTCCTTATGTAATAGAAATGAAAACTCACAGTTGTGGGTCAGTTGTAGGGCATTCCTGTCACAGTGACTAAGGTTGTGATTTCATTTTGATTTTGACTGATAAGGAACTGAATTGGCATTTTCTGGCAGAAAAATAATACTTGCTGTTGGCCAAAGGTATTTATAAAACAGGAGAACTGAGGAGAAGGCATAGGATATTTGTTCTTCTTTCCACTACCAAACAGACCTAAACCTTTATCATCTTCAAAAGGTATTTTAATGTTATTAGTTCCTAGAGTGGATTAAAACATTTCTTGGGGTTTTGTAAACAAGGAACATTGGACCACTGCTGTTAATCTGAGTGGTTCTCTTTACTTAGTAGATTAGCACCGTCCTGACCTTGCAAGGAAAATGTGTGATAGCTCTAGAGCTTGGCAATCAGTAAGTTGTTAACCTTAAGCAAATTCACTTCTTGAACCTCTTCTTCCTGTTGGTGCAGTCGGCCTCCTTTTTAATTAGAAAGCGCTGAGCTAAAGCCCCGTTCACTTTCTTTTGAACAAGATGCAAAGAACTACACTTTGCTGGATGGGAAAGTGTGGAGCATGCACAGGCTTCCCCTGGAAAAGCTTCTGGTTCTGCTTTCTCTCCTCTCCTATTTAGATGCCAGCCTGCATGCTTACTCTTGAGGCAGAGAGTTTGGATCAGAAAGGCATTTAGAAAAAGAAATTCAGTTCTGAAAATAGAAGAGGTGTGCCTAGGAAAAGGTGGGCCAGGATAACCTGCGACCCTTTCCACTTTGTACTGAGACTATTTACATACAGTCCTGAAGAAAGACACAGTAGGTGTATTTGATTAAAATCGCAATTTTTGGTATGCACAATGGTAGTGTTTTCCTCAAGGCCCTCTGTTTGTGTCTTCCACTGTTAGAGTTATTAGATGTCCATGCCTCACTGTAGAATTATGAGGGGGAAGACCTGAGCTTATAACAGGTCCTCTCTGTTTTCGTCAAGAGCCCTTGTGAATATACGTGCTGTGGTAATGTGGCAGGAAGTTTGCAGGGTAAACCAGCCGGTCAGGAAATGCACATCTCAGCTTCTTCCACTCAGCACCCATCGCTCTCTCTTGCTGTCCTGCCCTGTCAGGTTCAATGTGGGAGGCAGGGGCAGGACCTGTAGTTCTCAGGGTTGTGTTTTAAGATGGAACACATCAGCCTGATAGGCGAGTCCTCACCTTTGCATTTCTCATGGCTTTGTGTGGCAGAGGAGCTGCTGTGGCCATATAAAGTGACATCCTATAAGAAGTACAATGTAAAAAAAACCCAAAATTATAACCCCCTGTGTACTAAACTTATTTTAGGGTTTACCACGTTGCTTTAAGGTTCTTGTGGTTAGAGTAGGTTAGCTCATTTCTATCCTGAAATTTTAAAAATCTATGCTTCTCCTTAGCAATGATGCAAATAATTTTTTATTTCTCTAACCTGCAAATGCTCTCATTGCTGTAACCTTAATAAGCACTTGATACAATAGAAAACACTAATTTCACACTTATGTATGGAGGGAGATTATTTTTGTGAAGTAACTGAATTGGATTTAAAAAATATATATATTTTATTGATTTTTTACAGAGAGGAAGGGAGAGGGATAGAAAGTCAGAAACATCGATGAGAGAGAGACATCCATCAGCCGCCTCCTGCACGCCTCGCACTGGAGATGTGCCCGCAAGCAAGGTACATGCCCCTAACTGGAATCAAACCTGGGACCTTTCAGTCTGCAGGCTGACACTCTATCCACTGAGCCAAACCAGTCTTGGCTGTTTTTTTTTTTAAAGACACTAAATAATAGGGTGCTCTTACCCATTGATAACCCTAAATTGTGCTAAGCAAACAATTATCCTTGTTATACCTATTTTAAGGTGTTATTTATGACCTAAAGCTGTAGCGATACTTCAATGCTTTTTTTGAAGTGTCCTATGTTGTGAAGCACACAGAAGATTCTTTTCACAGGCTTTTTATTCTCACTGTGGAGAACTCAGCTGCTTGACTGTTCTAGAAATTTACTTCTCTGTCACTGCAATCCCTTTGTAAACCCAGTAAAACCCAGGACATGTAAGTCCTATCCAACTATCAGGTTTTATTTCTACTTACCACCTTCTAAATTATCTTCTCATGTATTATGTACTTTTTTTTTGGAAAGGAAAGATGAGTTGACTCATTGAGAAGCTGATATAATTCACACAGAAACACATTTTGGGAAAAACAACCAGTGAATAGAGGGCAATTTTGGAAGTTTACCCTCTTATGTCAGTGTCTGTTTTAATGCTCACTTGTCAGCAGGAGGTTATAATTGGGACTTCCTGAGATGAAGTGCACATCCTTCACACCTGCCATGGTGATAGAGTTGTGCCAACTTTATGGGGGCCTCTTAGCTCTGAAATTATGGTGCAGGGTGAGGCGCAGAAAACTTTTCTATGACAGTCATAGAAGGACCCAATTAATCTTGGTTCCTTCTAGCGAGTTGGAACCAACTACAGCACGTTTAAATGAAAGAAGAGGAGAGGGAGGAAAGATGATAAAACCTGGAACATGCCCGCTTATTATTACACTGGCAGTGCAAATGGAACCATGCAAACAATATACTGTTTGCTCTGTTTCTTAATTCGTCTCCTTCTTTCCTTTAGAGATACTGTCAACTAAAGTTATAGTCATAACTTTAAGGAGTCTTTTTCTTCCCGAGGAAAGAGATAGACTGTTTCAACTGTTATTTATAAACTCCGAGGTTTATTTAAAGTAGAGGTTAGCAAACTGGAAGCTGCCCTGGGCTTCTGTCTGTGCAGGAGACCTTTCCCAAGGGCTTGAGCTCGTGGCCGTTGACATGGGTGTCTGCTTTGCTCCCACTGTAGGAAATTCCTGGAATAAGCCTCGTGACAGAGGAGATCACGTTGCCTCTGATGAAGGTGAGTCCACAGTGTCAGAGACTTTTGGGCACAGTTGTGCCTGGCTTCCTTGCTGCCTCCACACTAGAGTATAATGGCAGTTCCAAAGGGATTGTGAATTGTCAGAGGAGGCGGGGGACAAAGGTTAGAGCCTTTATCCTTCCTAAGTGGTTGAGTTAGCCACAAAAAATGATACTATGGCATTCTTAGGAATGCTTTTTGAACAGGAAAGTTTTCTGGATAGAGAATTACAGGGCTCAATGTAAACCATATAAAACTAATGCTTTATACTGTGCCTTAAACCCTTCAGCTTTTGCAAATTACCTTACAGGGCCTGGTAGCTGTTTTTTACTTCATTTGTGCTGTCACCCCCTCCTAACACACACATATGCATGTACACACACACACACACACAAACACACGCGTGTACACACATATATGCGTGTACACACACACACACACACACACACACACAGGACCTTAAAACCATTAAGTAACCTGGTTGGGATTATTTCATTTCCTTCTGCTTCCAAGAACAGCTTTTCTGCTTCTGCAGTGGCTGTCTGTGGCTTCGCTCCAGCTGCTGCACCCCTCCTTCCTGCCCCCCGAGCGGTAGCTATTAGTGTCTTTCTGCAGTCTGGTGGTTTCGGAAGAGTGTCTGACTACAATAGGGAGAATGGGGTGGGTAGGTGAGTAGCAGCGAGTGCATATGTAGTTAAGAACTGGGGAGTATTTTAGCGCAGTTTCCTTGAAGCTCCTTTGTTGGTTTTGGCACTGCCTCCTGTTAATTATAGACTGGTGTGCACTGGGAACTCTCAGCTTTTGGCAGCAGGCAGCTCAGTGTGCAACTGCCTTTTCTTTACATTTGATTCTTTTGGATCCATGAAGGGCTGCCAGGCCTGGGCAGCTGGGGGAAAGCCGTGGGCGGTTGAGGTCACAGTGATGCACTGGGGATGAGAGAGGGCTGGGGGTGGGGGGTGAGAGGTGGGGGTGGGGAGATGGGGGGAGGGAGGCTTAGTGGTCTACTGCTGGGACTGGCCTTGGGCTCAGGAGAAGATAGTCCTGGGTTTGGCATGGCCTGTTCCCTCACCCCACCCAGTCATTCAGCCTGGGAGACTAATCAGTACCTTCCGGTTCACAGGACACCTGGCCCCGATACTTCTCATTTGTTTCTCCATCTCTGCTTAGTGGTTGTGGCTTGGTCCTATGAGGGTGCTTTAAAGAGAGACTTACAAGGGGTGTTTTAAAAAGATAGGAAGATGAAAGGAAAAGAAAGGTCCAATTGATAGATTAAAAGGCTCTTATGACCAGCCTCCATCCTTTCATTTTATTGTTTTTGCTTCCACAACTCATCCCACCAACCCCATACATTGTTTCATGGACAAACCACAAACTAGTGAAGAGAATTTTAAAAAGAAACAAATGCTACCCATCATTCTACAGCTCCTGTTTATATCCTTTTACCTTGGTCTTTGTCATAGGATGCATTTTTACTTAGTATTAATGGCAACCTAGAGGTATTCAATGGAGATTACTAATTATAATATACTAGAGGCCTGGCGCATTAAATCCATACACAGGTAAGGTCCCTAGGCCTGGCCTGCGATCAGGGCCATCTTCCCCAGCTGCCCTCAGCCAGCTCCTTCCCCCGCAGCCATCCACCCCCGGTTCCTCATTCACCATCTGGTGATTGGTGCCTGATGGCCAGGGGAAGGGACCAAGAGGTCAGCTGTTCCCGCCTGCTTGCTAGCCCCACCTCTGCTGTGGGTGGCCATCAGGCGATAAGAGCCTGCCAGCCAGGGAAAGGGATCAAGAGGTGGTCAGTGTGCCCCATAGTGATTGGTCCAGCACTCCAATTTGCATATTACCCTTTTATTATATAGGATCTGCATTTTTCATGTCACCACATAAACTTCATAATTATGATTACTAATGACTTCATGGATTCTGTTGGGTTGCTGTGTCTTAATTACTTAATCATTCTGTTTTGGGACAGTTAGTTTGTCTACAGCCACACTTAAAAAAATGACTGCTACAATGACCCTTGCACTGAGTATTTTTATACAGACAGCTTTTCTTTGGAATTACTTCCTTAAGTTTAAATATCCAGAAGTATTATTGGTCAAATAGCTATGATAATATTTATAGCCTTTGATTTGTATTGCCAAATTGATATTAAAAAATTGTGATAATTTATACTGTTACATGGGATTTATGAGTTTATAACTATTAGAATCTTATCAACATTGTATATTTTCATTTAAAAATTAAGTATAAAGATTGGTGGAAGCCTTAGCCGGTTTACTCAGTGGATAGAGTGTCAGCCTGTGGACTGAAGGGTCCTGGGTTTGATTGAGTCTGGTCAAGGACATAAGCCCAAGTTTCGGGCTCAATCCCCGGTGGGGGAGTGCAAGAGGCAGCCAATTAATGAGTCGCTCTCATCACTGATGTTTCTATCTTTCTCTCCCTCTCCCTTCCTCTCTGAAAATAAAATAAAAATTAGAAAAAAAAGATTGATGGAAGGTTCTCTTAAAATTTTTACCTATTGGCTTATTCCAAGAATATGATTTGGCTTTGCTTAGGAAAAAAGTAACTTATTTTTATACTATTTTTTCTTTTTCTTTTTTGGTGTGTGTGTGTACAATGATGTGTTTTTATGTTGTTCATGCTTGTTTTTCTCCTTGGCTATTAATCCTGCCTTGTCACTTTTTCTACTCTCCCTTAACTATCTTTAGCATTTGCCTGCAAACAGTTGTTTCCCGTTAACCATTCCCAAACATGCTTGGAAGCTCATGGGCGACTCTGCATGTGCCCATAGGCTAGCTAGTAGAAAGTGTTATCTAGGACAAGCTTGACCTGTACATCTCTTCACGATCTACGCAACCCCAAGAGGAAGGCAGATGTCTACTGCTGGGACTAACCTTGGGCTCAGGGGAAGATGGTCCTGGGTTTGGCGTGGCCCGTTCCCTCACCCCCACCCTAATCACTTAACCTGGGAGACTAATCGGTACCTTCTGGTTCACAGGACACCTGGCCCTGATACCTCTCTTTGTTTCTCCATCTTTGCTTGAATGCTACTCATCCCTGAAGGCTGCTGTCTTTGACCTACTTTTTCTACCCCATGTCCCAGCTTCATTATGTTGTGAGGGACCTTGTTGTGGCGACACATCCCACCCTTTGTGCTTCCCTCCCACCCCAGTTATGACTGTTCTTGCCATGCTCATCTGACAGCAGTTGGCTCTGGGCACCTATGACCTGAATCATAAGCCACCTTTGAAAGCGTGCTTGCTGCCAGACTTCCCGTGAGGCCCAAGGGACCCCTGTTTACTCTGAGCCATACTTGCTTCTGTTCTCCTTGGTAGGACTTCCTGATAAGGAGTCAGGAGAGGGAAGGAAAAATGAAACTGGATATGTGCTTTTCTCCTTTCTCTGCAGATAATTTTAGTTTGAAGTGGAGCACTTTACAGACATTCAATATACAGGGGTGAGTAAAAGTAGATTTACAGTTATAATACAAATAAGTAATACAATAATTAATAAATATTAATAAAAGAATAAACTGTTTCACGTATTCAAACTGTAAACGTACTTTTACCCCTATGAACATGTTAGGACATATAAACCAGTTGAATTAGAGGATTGTCACCTAAAAGACAAAAGGCTTCCTTATTTTATAAAATAGAAAAAAGGAGTATATTGAACAAGTCTCGTCCTAAAAGGAATGTCATCAAGAGCAATTTCCTAAGATGATTTTATCTTTCCTTAAAGCATGGTTTTCTCTAGGGAAGTGACAACATTTGAAAAAGATTAAAAACTAGCCTTGATTTTATAATGACAAGAGAAACTAGTAAAATTGTCCTACCACAGGAAGTATGTACAGATTTAAAAAAGGAAGAGTAACTTGAAAATAAAGATGAAAGTTGAAAGAGCATCCCCAAGATGGAGAAATGTAATATTTTTACCTAAGTATTTTTAAAGCCAGACATCTTTAGTTTCATTTTATAAAAAATGGAAGCCTTTTATTTAGTCATTTGTTTAGAGGTTATTAACTACCTGACCAGAGACTGGGAAGCCCAGAAAAGACTGAAGGGCCCTTCCCACCTATGGCCGCTCAACAGTGAGGGTGTGGCTGTAAGTGTCTATCAGGGGTCTAATGGCCACTGAGCAATTGGGAGAAGAATGGTTGACTGTTCTCCATTTAGACTTGTTTATTTAATTATGCCTCTTTTCTCAAAAGTTTAAAAATTACTGTTTTAACTGGGCAGAGCATGAGTATAATGAATTGCTTAGTGAAACACGACACATTCTCCTTGACTTTCCCAATACTGACAACCACCATCGCTTAAAGGAAAGGTTTGTTAGACATCCAAACTACTGATGCAGTCACAGTGGAACAGCTGTCAATCTTTTTAAGCCAGAGCCACAATGAAATGGCACTTTATTTATTTTATTTAAAAAAAAAAGTAATACTAGGGCTGTGCCATACTTTATTTAATTAATATTACTATTGATAGTATTTAAGTTGCTTCTGCCCTTTCACAAACACACAGTATTTTCACGAGCCTTGGTGATAAATGTTCTAGCACACGTGTGTGGGATTACCAACAGGGCCAAGTCTTAAAGAAGGATTGCCATGATTTGTGATTCTGACACGTGTGTCCAGATTCCCCATGGAGCTTGTCACACATCACAGTGATTATCAGTGGAATGACACCTTTAAAGCTGGATTCCATCTCTGATCAGGGTGCTTGCGGGAGGTGGCAGATCCATGTGTCTCTCTCACCTCTCCCTCCTTCCCACCCCCTGCTCCCCCTGTCTCTCTTTCTCTCTCTCCTCCCTTTCCTCAACATTTAGTAGACTTTGCCTGGCGCTGATGCACCAGCAGCCACAGCCATTGTCCGGCCCTGTGGCCCTGTGGCCCTGTGGCCCTGGGACATCTCGTTCTATCATGGACCATCATGCCCCACAGCTGACAGTTTTTACAAATGAGAATTGTTGTTTTGATAAGAATGTAGCTTTATCAGAAATGTCCATTGGTTATATGGGAAATATTAATTGATTCTTCAGAGTTCAGTTGATACATATGTGACATTGTGTTATAACTACAAATATATATTTGGTCTTCCAGACATATCCATAGTTCCTGGCACAGAGCTCCTAAAATCCTTATCATTTCCTAAGTGATAAGCATTACAGGGACATATTCTGTTATAATAGTGTTTGTTCCCAGTTTCTGAAATGGCACCACAGCAAGAAGGTGAGATGAATATCTTTTGGTGTTTATAACTAGCCCCTTTCAACCACACCTGAGATTACCTTTCTGAGGTGCTTTTGAAAAGCACCTAAAGATAGGACTGTGGCCCTGAGAAGCCACCGGGTGATTAGAGGGTTGGAACTTTCAACCCAAGCCCCACTCCCCACCTCCTGAGGGGAGGGTGGCTAGAGATTGAGTTCAGTCACCAATGGTGAATGATTCAATCAGCCATGCCTTTGTAGGGGAGCCTCCGTGAAGAGTCCTAATGAACAGATTTGGAGAGCTTCGGGGCTGGATGAACATGAGGAGGTGCAGGGAGGGTGATGTGCCTGAATGGGGCGTGGAAGCTCATAGCCCCTTTCCACATGCCTTGCGCTCTGCATCTCTTCCATCTGGCCGTTCCTGAGTTGTGTCTTTTATAATAAGTAACCTGTTTTCCTGAATTCTGTGAACAACTGTTGCAAATTATCAAACCCAAGGAGAAGGTTCTGGAAACCTTCGACTTATACACCAGCAGTTAGAAGCACAGGTGACAACCTGGCCTTGCGATTGGCATCTGAAGAAGGGGACATTTTTATAGGAAGGAGCCCTTAACCTGTGGGATCTAACACTGTCTCTAGGTATAGTGTAAAAATTGAGTTCAATGGTTGGACACCCACCTGATCTTAGAGAACTGATGGATGTGGAGAAAAACCCTCACATATTGGTGACCAGAAGTGAGGTATTCTGTTAGTAGACTGTGGTAGAGAGAGAGAAAAAAAAGAATTTTTCCTATACAACATTTCTGGATAGTGAGTTATGGCAAGTAAAATTAATATTGTAAAACAATTTTACAAAACACTACTTATTAGATACAGAGCACCTGGCTGGCAAATCCACTTTTGTCATAGCTGTACAGATGGGGGTGGCTCCAGTTTACTTCCTTGATGATTCAGTGGAAGAACCCACCCAGGACCAAGGATTCTTGTTTTTGTTTCTCTCCTACTAGTCATTGGGCTATACTGCTGCTCTTATTCAGAATTTTGGTGGGAGACATAATGTTTCATTCTTAAGGCTGGCAGGAGGGAAATAACTTAGTATTGGCTTTCTCAGGATACATGCTGATTTTTGAGATGGAATAATTTAGAGCCATATTTAGTGATTACATTAAAATAAAACCTCTGAAAAAATGGCTAAGAGAACTTCACCCATCTAAGAAGAGATCTTGTGTTACTAGATGTTAGGAAAAGGAGGAAGTCCATTTATAAATAGGAGAACTTGCACTTGCAATATGCAATCCCTTAACAGGAAGCCTCAGTGAAACTGAGTCCAAGCTTGTACCACTCTCTGCTCAGCAGCCAATAAGTTGAGTGACAAGATGTTGAGGCAAGAAAAGCTGACTTTATTCAGCAAGCCAGCAAGCCAAGAATATGGCAGACTAGCATCTTAAAGAACCATCCTGAGAAAGTACAGAATTCAGGCTTCTTTTATATAAAGCGGGGCGGGGGGGGGAGAGGAGGGGCAAGTGGTGACTGAGGATGGCAGACATCTGGGCACTAGCAGGGTCTGAGGAAGATAGTGAAACTTCTTTGTTCTTAGCCTGTTCACTCTAGTTGATGTGGTTCAGTCATGAGGTTCCTGCAAATCCTTAATAAGCAATTATTATTATTATTATTATTATTATTTTTAGTATAGAGAAATACAATTTAAAAAATATATTTTATTGATTTTTTTACAGAGAGGAAGGGAGAGGGATAGAGTTAGAAACATCGAAGAGAGAGAGAGAGACATTGATCAGCTGCCTCCTGCATGCCCCCTACTGGGGATGTAAACACAACCAAGGTGATGTGACCATGACTGGAATCGAACCTGGGACCCTTCAGTCCGCAGGCTGACACTCTATCGGTTTTGGCTTGATAAGCAATTATTATTTTTGTATGTAGTTCCCTTATCTCCTCAGGAAAGGCATTTTTTTTTGGTAAGGGACTGTTTTGTAAAGCGCAAGGTGCAAGTGGCATACCTCTAATGATTAGCATGTCTGTATGCACACCAAGCAGAAGCTGTTAGCTGGATGGCCATGGGAACAATACAGGCTTGAACAAGATGCAGCCAGAGTGGCTGAGCCTTTCACTCTGTCACATCAGGAGTTCAGTCATCAGAGCATCTTGGCTTAGTGTGGTGCCTCGCTAACTTCGTGGACACATAGATGTCTCTATTTTATCCTGTCTGTGCTGGAGGTGGTGGGTCTGTGGGCTGCAAGTAAAAGCTGATACTGAGCCAAAACTGGTTTGGCTCAGTGAAGAGAGCGTCGGTTTGCAGACTGAAAGGTCCCAGGTTCAATTCCGGTCAAGGGCATGTATCCTGGTTTCGGGCATGTCCCCTGTAGAGGGTGTGCAGGAGGTGGCTGATCGATGTCTCTCATCGATGTTTCTGGCTCTCTATCCCTCTCCCTTCCTCTCTGTAAAAAAATCAATAAAATATATTTAAAAAAAAAGCTGATACTGAGGGGGGATCCACTGAAGAGCCAGAGTGCATAAACCTTTATCCCTGCTGGGTGAGCCCTGGCCTGGAGAGTGAAGCTTCTCTCTGAGTTGGCTTCCTCTCCAGTGAGAAGATGCTGGTTCATCAGAAGACTTGGGACCAGAGCCAGAGGGCTGTTTGGAAATGAAGGGCAGATGTTTTCTCCTGACAGCAAAAAAAGATGAGCCTGTACCACAGGGCTTAAAAAAATAAAAAATAAAAAAATCAACTGGCAACCCAAATCATAAATGGGAAACAGCCCCTTAACGTAACTCTTTCGTTCTTTTGTTCAGTTACTAGTTGTCATGGTCTGCATTCGTTAATTATTCCATGTCTCCCTAGGAGACAAAAATAGATTATTTCTCAAAAAGAAACTTCTTTCAAAATCAAAGTTTAAAACTCCCCCTTGAGTAGGAAAATGCTTCTGGATTGTTCCTGGAGTATCTAATGGCTTCTAACACCATGCCTCCCAGAAGCAGCTAAATTCATGGGCATCTTTCTTATAAAGCTTGTGTGTGTGTGTTTTAAAGTTTTCTGAGTTCTTTTGAAGTAGCTGGCATGTGCTTCTAGGGCTTCCACTTTGCTCAGTTGTTTCTGAAGAAGACAGTGCTTCTTCGTAAACAAGCAGTTCTGTAAGTGCTGGTTGCCTGAGGGGAGTGGCTGTCTGTGCTTCCGGTTGTCTGTTAGGATGTGGTTGGGCAGCTCCCCCATATCTTCGTATACTCTCTGGATTAATGAGCATGCTGGTACTCACTGGCTGTTGAGATCCTTCACAGATTGGCCCTAACCTCCTCGTTAATGCCGTCTCCTGTCACTTAACAACACAGTCTCAGCCTTCCTCCACCTTTAACCAGGGGTGCAGATTGAGGAAAATGTTTGAGGTTGGGAGTCAGGACTGGGATTACCTGGACATGCTCAAGGGGTGTTCTCAGTGCTGGCTCAACAGTAGGATTGCCTGGGGAACCTGTAAAACTCAGGAGGCTCAGCTCAAGCCCCACACTGTTACATCTCTAGGGGATGGGATGCAGGTGGCCGCTGACGCTTGGAATCAACTCCAGAGGCAGGTATCTTCACCACCGAGAATGAAGGGTTGTTGGTTGTTTTCTCTGCTTTCTCTAAGGCTCTGCCTCTGACTGAAACCCAGAATCCACATTGGGGTGTCTCAGTCTTCACTCACTTCCTCAGAGCCCCCCCTTGGAACATCCTCTTCGATCCTTCACTTAACTCAAATCCCTTTTCATCCTTTGGGTCTCGTCTATGAACCAGACTTCCAAACATTCCTCCCCATTTACGATGATCTCCATGAACTTTTATAGCTCAGAAAGTTGCATCGGTTATCTGGTAGTTACCACGTAGTGACATACGCTGCGCATTGCGTTTCTCTGTAATCCCTCTGTAGCTACAGTATAACATGCAGCCCAGAGGCCTCCTTGAGAGACCTGTAAGTTTATATTGAAATATTTATTTTGCCGACTTTTGGCTAACAGTGTTTCTTTCTTTTTTTTAAACAATATTTTATTCAGAGAGGAAGGGAGAGCTAGAAATATCAATGAGAGAGAAGCATTGATCAGCTGCCTCTTGCACGCCCCCCTACTGGGGATGTGCCCGCAACCAAGGTACATGCCCTTGACCGGAATTGAACCTGAGACCCTTCATTCTGCAGGCCGATGCTCTACCCACTGAGCCAAACTGGTTTCAGCATAACAGTGTTTCTTATATAAATGCAAGCAGCTGTCATTGTTTTAAACCTAGGTTCTTTTCCTTCAAACTCAGTGGTTTTGAACTATTTTAGGCCATGGATTCCCTTGAAAATATCGTGCAAATTATAGACCTTCCCAGAAAGGTGCTCCTACAAACACACACTCCATTCTATATACCATCAGGGGGTTCATGAGCCCCTGTGAAGCCTGTCCATGGACTTGCTTTACCTGTTTTGTTTTATTTCTCAGCTGAGAAAAGAGATTTTTTAATTGGGGGAATGAGGAAGAAGAAGGCAGTTTGGGAGAGATATTTTCTTAGGACCCACAGTGTGGGTGTGGGAGGTGGGGTCTTCTGATGGAAGGGTGGCAATTGGTCTGAGGAGAAGAGGCCCTATGACAGGTAGAAGGACAACCGCATTCCTCTCCTGACATACTGTGGGCACTGCGTCCTGGAACTCCTGTCCAGTGCAGGCAAAGCTGATAGCTTCATTGACCACTAGATGTCACCACAACACCAATAAGTTTCTGGCTTTTGGCTGCTGTGTGCCTGGGCTCAGAGGTGAAGTAGCAAGAAAGTTGCTGTGACTTAACCATCAGGGACCTAATATTAGCAGGATTTACTTTCATTATTATTATTTTTCAATGCAAGGAAGTCCAAAGGATGAATAAATAAACGGAAAATGAAAGGAAAGGGGAACGTGATAGGTCAAGTGGGGAGTATGATCTGACTTCAGTGTTACAATTTCCCCTTGAAATGACACTGTCTTGGAAATAGTTGTTTGTCTTTGTGAGGATTGTTAGCTGGGTCTGGGCTTTCAGGCTCCTAAAATGGCATTTATTATTCTATAACTCACTTCACAGATACTCCAAAAACCATTTTGAACCAATTATGATTGTCCATTCAGAAAGAATTTGGATAATGTGTTCATGTTTAACATAAGGGCATGCTTTCCTTTTTCTTTTTTTTCTCTCTTCTTTTCTTTTTCCTTTCCTTTCCTTTCCTTTCCTTTCTTTTCCTTTCCTTTCTTACTTTTTGTCCCTTTTCTTTTCTTCAATATATCTTTATTGATTTCAGAGAGGAAGGGAGAGGGAGAAAGCTAGAAACATCAACGATGAAAGAGTATCATTGATCAGTTGCCTCCTGCACATCCCCTACCGGGCAATGAGCCCACAGCCTGGACATGTGCCCTTGACTGGTATTAAACCCAGGAGCCTCAGTCCCCAGGTCAGTGACCTATCCACTGAGCCAAACTGGCTAGGGTGGCATGTTCCTTGATTGAGGCATATTTTAAAAAATATATATTTTATTGATTTTTTACAGAGAGGAAAGGAGAGGGACAGAGAGCTAGAAACATTGATGAGAGAGAAACATCGATCAGCTGCCTCCTGCATGCCCGCCCCCCCACTGGGGATGTGCCTGCAACCAAGGTACATGCCCCAGACCGGAATCAAACCCGAGACCCTTCAGTCTGCAGACCGATGCTCTATCCCCTGAGCCAAACTGGTCTCGGAGAGGCATATTTTATTTCTTATTTTTTTCTCTTGCAATATGGCCAAGTCTGTTACCACAGTAAGCATTAGCTCACTTCCTTTTATGGCCTCACATTGCAACCTTGGCCCCATTCAAATATTTTATAGTCACATATTTTATATGATATACACGTTGGCAAGAACGTACGTATCATAAATTTATCTTCAAATTTGATTTTAAACAAAACTATTTGTGTCACTGAAGAGGCTTAATATTTCATTTCATTTAAAAATGAACCTAATGGGTACATTCTTGCTTCAGGGTAGTTCAGTTGTATCCATAAGTCAAAAACCTTATTCTGTTCTGGAGTATTTGACAACTGGATGTGAAACTAGCTCACTTTGCCTTTCTGATGCCTATGTTTTGAAGAGTAAATTCTTGGGAAGTGAATAAGCTTGGTGGGAAAGTGAGCCTATTCCACGTGCCCCAAATCTCACCAACATTCTTTGGCTGGACATGGCGTTGTTGATACAACGCTGTGTGTTTAACATAGGCTGACCCACTTATGGAGAGTCATATCAGTTTGGGGAAGTGAGCAGCGGCTCTCTGTGTAAAAGAGGATAGGAAAGGAAGTAGGAAAGTAAAGACTCTTTAAACCTCTCTACTTTAGAATCCCTATTGGGATGAGATGCCCTCCTTTGTGGGAAATATTCACTTGGAAATGCTGCCCATCCGAGCTGAGTAAGTAAGGGATCCCAGTTTTGCAGCAGGCTTGTGTGGCCCTTCTGGGTAGTTTGGCCAACAGGGCCCGCTGTTCAAGCTCACGGATGTGTTTGTCCCCTCCAGGTGCATAGCGTTAAGAACTACTGGGAAAAACTGACCGCCAACCTGGAATATGTTAAGTACTCCAAGCCACACTCACCCTATAACAATAGCATGGTCAGGAGAGAGTGGCACCGCCTGATCTCAGAAGAGGTACGTGTGGGTTCACGAGAACAAAGCAAGAAGCAAAAGCATGCCTGTTAGATCCAGGTGATGTCCGAAAATCATAAGGCTGGCTTACATTTGCAGCACCTCCCCAACTGCCAGGCACTTTTTTTATGTTGTTGCTACCAATTTCCCAATAGGCAGTCAGAGGTGCTTCGCTGATGCTTCTTTGGGTGGTAGAGTCCTTCTGTCCCTTGACTGTGGTGGTACATGAATCTACGCATGTGATAAAATGGTAGCACTGTATACACATTATACCAGAATCAGTGTCTGATTTGGATAGTGTATCACGTATAGTCATTTATATAAGATATAAACATTGGGGAGATTGTGGGTGAAGAATACCTGAGCAATGTTGCATATAGCTGTAGTGTTATTCTATATAATTTATAGTTGACTTGCAATGTCCTATCTATATATATAAAAACCTGAGCAACCATCTGACTGTCCAACCGGTAGCTATGATGCACACTGACCACCAGGAGGCAGATGCTCAACCTAGGAGCTACCAAGCTGCAGTGACTTGGCAGCTGCGGTGACTTGGCAGCTGCAGTTCTCGGGTGATACATCTGGAACCAGGGAGGAGGGAGCTCGATTCTGGGATGCGTCACTTGAGAACTGCCCTCTTACAATCTGGGATCCCTTGGGGGATGTCAGGGAGCTGGTTTCAGCCCAATACCCACAGGCCAGGCTGAGGGATCCCATTGGTGCAAAAATCTGTGCACCAGGCCTCTAGTAAATTTATAATAGTTTTAGATAAACAAAGTTTTAATAATCTAGGTATTTTACCTGTTTACCTATAAGTATATTTCTTTTTCCTGAAACTCTTAATTGTATTACATTATGTCCTTGATGTGAAAAATCTCACCCATAACACTTTTAGCTTTATACCTCTGACATATTCTCACTCCTAGAAAACAGAAAAAAGAAGGTCCAAGGCATATGTGAGGAATATTCTTGATAATGCAGTAAAGTAAGTGAAACCGAGGTTTCTTGTATCTATAAGATGGTTATCATTTGCATTATTTTTTGGCTACTTTTCTTGGAAGTAGCTTACTTTCTTTGTGTATCATGATGCTGTCAGCTTAGTGAATGCAGCCAGTGGAGCCCTATTCTGGAATTTGTTGCCAGAGTTTCTGGTGGAAAAGTGTATCTGTTAAGCCTTATAGGCTTGCACCCTATGGATGAATGATTATAAGGAAGTGATAAAGAAAGCTCTTATTAATTGAGCACTTTTTTTGGGGGGGGGGTACAGACTGTAGGCTGATTTAAAAAGTGATATTGGCCTGTGAGCTTGCTCTTATTTTGAAAGCAGATTTTCTGGATAATGAGTCATCTCGGAATGCTACAAGCACAGGCCCAATTCCAACCTCTGTTCTATTTTCTGTTCCCATTATTTCCAATAACCGAGAGCTGCAATTGTTCTAAATTATTGTCATTGTTTGCACTAAAGGGCTTTGAGTTTTATAATTGCCTAATGTGGCTTTTGCCAAGTTGATTAAAGTTTTTGAGGTTTTCACCAGCCTGAGAACAGTTTCTGCAGGGGTTGTTAAAGGAGGATATCATTGTACGGTATTGTGGCTTTCGTTAAAAAAAAAAAAAGAATGTTTCCTATATGAATAACATTGGCTAATTTCTTTGTAGGGTGATTTCTAACCTAGAAGCAAGGAATTTGGGTAAGAAAAGACCTGTAATCAAGCCTTTGGATTCCAGTCAGTGTTTTGTTTATAACACCCTTCATCCTTCCACTGGGGGTTGGCAAGAAACCCACTTCCAACAGTGCACTGGAAGCAGCACCTTTAACATCTTCCTGTCCGAACGCCATCTATGTCTGTCTGGGCACTAGGACCTTCAGGGACAGCTGCTGAATGTGCTTTTGCTGGACAGTCCCCGAGTAAAGGCCTCTGGTTTTCATTATTTTCCCGCATGGAGTTGATCTAGTTAACATGCCCGCTGGCTGTACCCACAGGATGCACTTTGGAAATTCCCTCGGCTCAGGGCGCCACGCCCTCCAGCTGTCCGATCATACAAGGGCCTTTGACTTGTGTGCTGCTCACATTTTGGTTGACACTTGGGCACTCACAGGGTGAAGTCATAGGGGCGCAAAGATGAGGAGCCCCTAAGTAAGCCCAGTGATGTGGGGGAAGATCCTGGGCTTGGAGCTGGACAGGGCTGGGCTTAAACTCCAGCCGGGCCTCATGCTAACCGTGTCCTTTTAGGCAAACCGTTTAACCATTTTGTGTGGTCCTCCTCAGGGCGAGGGTGAGGAGAAAAGGAGAGTAAGTGCTATAGCTCTTGGCATATGTGGGATATCTGGGGTGGCTGATATATCATTTGTATATGAGGAAGAAATGCTAACACATAATTTCTAAACCAGGTGACAGGTGTTATGTAACTTCAGGGTGCAGGTGTGAGGGGAAGGGGCGAGGGATGGAGCCAGGAGTAGGGATGGTTGAGGGGAGTCTTGACAATCAAGGGGACTTAGCTGAGAAAACTGGGGAAGAAGGATGCTAAGCATATCCAGGTATAAGCCCTTCTGTGGTCTTGTCAGTAGAACTCACAGGGTTCATACAAGTCGGTCTTTATTTAAAAAGTTGTTTTTATATCTCACGTTTATGGGTTTGTTGTTACGTATATGTTGGGTGATGCTAATGGAAATTGTTTTATACAGTGTATTGCTGCATAGCCGCAGCTATGGACTCCACCCTCATGCACTCTGATGGTGAACTTGTCAGCCAGCCCGGGCAGATGGAGCCTGGGCCCACGGCATGGCCCCAGGGCCCAGCCTCTGTCTGTCAACCAGACCATCCATGTGAAGCCAGGGGTTGCAACACCAGCACCTGGCAGCAGCCATCGCCAGGGTCCTGCCAGTGCGCGGGGTGTGAACGTGTGGGATTCAGGGGGCTGCAATACGGGAAATGTTGCTGTGGTCTGCTTCTGTTGTGCTCCGCCCTACTCCCCCCTCCCCCCACACACACCCCGGAGGAGCCCCTTCTGCTCCTGTCCTTCAGGCCTGCTGGCATCCTGTGGCGAGTCATCATCTCTTGACACCTTTTTGGGAACTTGCCCCTTCCTCTCGCTGTTTTGCATGTGCTAGTTTCCTAGGAAGGATGACATCACTGCCAGAAAGGGAACACTGGTGTGAAATCCAGGGCAGCTGGGCTCAAGGCCTGCATTGTTTCATCTTAATCATGAAGGTCATGTGGGATCCATGTAGGATTTCTCCTGAGGTGTCAAGTGGCATTCCTCCCGCAAGGAGTCCTCAGCTCAGGGACCAGCAGCGTTCAGTCCTCCTGACCGGCGCTGTGCCTCAGGCTCTGGGACAGGAAGAGCAGGGCAGAGGTGCCCAGATGCCCAGGTGCCCTCAGAGGAGTGTTAGGGCAGCTCTTCCAATGAGACTGCTCGCCTGCTCCCCCTCCCAGCCTTGCTGGTGAAGTGCAAGTCACGGTGGAGAAAGCACCATTGGATTTGACCTTCCCATATCACGTTTCCATCTTGCTCTAGATGCTTTCAGTCTGATAACTTATACCCATTAGTATTATCACAGTAATTGGTCCCCTCAGTTTAGTAATTCCTGAAGACACTGAACTATGGGAGGCCAGAAAGAAGGGAGTCATGTGATCCTTCCAACAGGTTCCTGTCCCTGTGTTTGTGTCCCCCTTAGAGTTTAGAGAGGTTACTCTGTCTCCCATGAAGCGGAAGTTCTTAGACAGTGGTGAGGTTTTGTGATGAAGAGAAATCAAAGCCAGAGCCTGTTACTGTTGGGAGATGTGTTCCTTCTTCCTTCCTTCCTCCCTTGCTTTGTTCTCTCCTGGCTCCCAACCTGAATCTGCTGCTCAGAGCTCTCTTGCAGTCACCTGAGTGAGAAGTTCAGCTTGCAGGAGTAGGTTACACTAACATAGTGAAAATTTTTTATTTTATCAGGGAATGGTCATGTTTCCCAATGACTAAGAGAGGGGAAACCCAGGCGGATTCCATTTTTTCCCCAGCCCATTTCCTGCTTGACAATTGCTCTGTTTCATTTCAGAGCCAAGAGTGACACCCCTCTTACAGGAGGAAGACAGCCACCAGAGGCTGCTTCTGGGGCTGGTGAGTAGTCTGTGGGATACTGAAGTGTAGCAAACCATGGGCTACAAGAAGGAGGAAAACGCTATATTGTACTTCTCATCCTGATCTCGTTTTTCATTCAATCTTTTTTTTAATTTAATAAATCTTTATTGTTCAGATTATTACAGTTGTTCCCCTTTTCCCCCCATAATTCCCCTCCACTCGGTTCCCACTCCACCCTCTGCCCTTACCCCCCAACTCTCCTCATTTATAGGTGTACGATTTTTGTCCAGTCTCTTCTCATATTCCCCATACCCCTTTCCCCCTGAGAATTGTCAGTCCACTCCCTTTCTATGCCCCTGATTCTATTATATTCACCAGTTTATTCTGTTCATCAGATTTTTTAATTCACTTGATTTTTAGAGTCACTTGTTGATAGATATGTATTTGTTGTTCATAATTTTTATCTTTACTTTTTTCTTCTTCTTCCTCTTCTTAAAGAGTAACTTTCAGCATTTCATATAATGCTGGTTTGGTGGTGACGAACTCCTTTAGTTTCTTTTTTATCTGTGAAGCTCTTTATCTGCCCTTCAATTCTGAATAATAGCTTTGCTAGGTAGAGTAATCTTGGTTGTAGGTTCTTGTTATTCATCACTTTGAATATTTCTTGCCACTCCCATATGACTTGCATAGTTTCTGTTGAGAAATCAGCTGACAGTCGTATGGGTGCTCCCTTGTAGGTAACTAATTGTTTTTCTCTTGCTACTTTTAATATTCTCTCTTTGTCTTTTTCTCTTGGCATTTTAATTATGATGTGTCTTGGTGTGGTCCTCTTTGGATTCCTTTTGTTTGGGGTTATGTGCACTTCTTGGACTTGTAAGTCTATTTCTGTTGGCAGGTGGGGGAAGTTTTCAGTCATTATTTCTTCAAATAGAGTTTTAGTATCTTGCTCTCTCTTCTTCTGGCACCTCCATAATTCTGATGTTGATACACTTGAAGTTGTCCCAGAGGCTCCTTACAGAATCTTCATATTTTTGGATTCCTTTTTCTTTTTGCTTTTCCTGTTGAGTATTTTTTGCTTCTTTGTATTTCAAATCTTTGACTTGCTTATTGTGATCCTCTAGTCTGCTGATTGATCTTTGTATAATATTTTTATTTCAGCCAGTGTATGCTTAATTTCTAGTTGGTCCTTTTTCATATCCACAAAAGTCTCACTAAATTTATTGACCTTTTATAGAAAATTCTTGAAAAACCTTATAACTGTGGTTTTGAACTCTATATCCAGTCGTTTGTTTTCCTCCATTTCTTTCATTTGTTATCTGTTTCTTTGTCTCTGCATTTTGGCTGCTTCCCTGAGTTCATAGAGTGGCTTTGTGTGCTAGGTGTCCTATAGGGCCCAGTGGCTCAGCCTCCCTAGTTACCTGAGGTGGACATTCTTGGTGCACTCCTTAGTGGGCTGTGTGTACAGTCTTGTTGTAGTTAAGACTTAATTGTTGCTGGTATCACTAGGAGGAATTGACCTCCAGGCCAATTGACTATGAGGATCAGCTGTGTCTACGCTGGAAGAACTTATGTTCTGGAGACACCCTTATGAGACAAAACTTGCAAAAGCCTCTGTGCTCAGCTTGGAAGGGGCAGAATCTTAGGGTGCAGCAGACAGCATTGGTTTCCCATCAGCCTTGCCCTAATAGATCCCCTTGTCTCAATGTCTTGTGGTAATTGCTGTAAGCACCTCTGAGAGAAAGCCACTCCTGAGTTTTGCCCATTGCCAGACAGTCCAGTTTCTCCCCGAATGAGTCTGGTTCCCCAGAATCTCTCCTGGAGATGGAGTTCAGGGAGCTTTTGTCTCCCTCCCGCTTGAGAAAGTCAGCCGTGCACTCTGTTGCCAGTCCTCTCCATGAGCATCTCAGTACCTCTGCCTACTGCAGCTCCTCTGAATCTCAGTGTGCTTTTCTCTTTCCTTCTAGTTGTAGAATTTCCACCCAGCCAGCCTTCCTGTGGTTCTGGATAATGTCCATTTTATCTTTTAGTTGTAGTTTTGAAATTGTTGTGCAAGGCAGCAGTTTAGATGTTTACCTATGCTGCCATCTTGGTTTCTTTTCTGTTTTTCATTCTTTCAACACAGAATTGTGTCCAGCCACTGTGCACCCTGTGTTCAATGGTAAGGAATATATATATATGATTTCTGTCCTCTCGGAATTATAGTCTAGTGGATGAGACACACATTAGTCAATTATCCCAATAAGTATATAATTACAAAACATCGTAAGGAAATATACATTAAGGGTTTTTAAAATGAAGAAAAAGCAGTATCTCTGTGGCATTTGTATTTCTGGTTTAAAATAAAACAGACTAAAGTATTCTTTCTCAAGGAATCCTACTACTAGAAAGACCAAACAAGTATAATGCAAAATAAATTAGCTCAAGATCAGAATTGGTAAATAACTCCAAAATCTTTAAAAGACTGATTAGAGACATCAGGAAAGTCTAATAAAATGTTTTTAATACTGTGCAAGCTTAGGAATGGGATAATCTACTTCTAGATATGGCAAGTTAAAACATATGAGAACAGTATGTAAAAATACATGTTTACACGCTTCAAAATTCTAGTTAAACCAAGTATCCTTGGCAAATAGCCAAGAAGAAATAGAAGCCATGAAAGATGATAATTGTAAAATAATTAGAAAAACATGCCAAAGATTATCTCCTAAAAGGCTGCACAGTTATTTAACCAGCTTATTCTTTCCAACTTTTGAGGATCAGGTAATTCTCATGGTATGTAAATTATTTTTGAAAAAAGATGGGTAGCATCTTACTCACTTTAAAAAGCCAGCATAACCTTAAAACCAAAACTGACAATGAATAATCAAATACTAATAGTCAATATCCTACTTAACGGAATGTTGGGGCATTTCTATTAAAATCAGAAATAAGTTAAGGATCATTGCAATTTTCACTAAAATTTTACATGGTTCTGGAAATTCTAGCCAATGCAATAAGAAACAAAAGTAAAAGAAGATGCTAAGACTGTCTAATACTACAAACAAACAAAATAAACAACTGGGGAATGAAAAATAAGGAACAAGTTAGTAAGCTAGTGATTCTATACTTATTTTATCTTATTTTTTATTTATTTATTTATTTAATATTTTTTATTGTTTAAAGTATTACATATATTAGTACATATATCTCCTTTTCTTCCCTCATTGACCTTCCCCCACACCGTGTTGCATGCCCTCATCCCACGCCCTCCAGTGTCTTGTGTCCATTGGTGTTCTTATATGCATGCATACAATTCCTTTGGTTGATCTATTTCTCTCCCTTCCCAACACTCTAAAGCCTTTCTGCTGTAATTTGACAGTCTCTTTGGTGCTTTATTGCCTCTGTATCTATCTTTTTGTTCATCAGGTTATAATGTTCTTTATTTCCATAAATGACTGAGGTCTTTGCCTGGCTTATTTCATTTAGCATAATGCTCTCTAGGTCCATCCATACTGCTGCTAATGGTAAGGATTCCTTCTTTTTTATGGCAGCATAGTATTCCATTGTGTAGATGTACCATGGTTTTTTAATCCACTCATCTGCTGATGGGCATTTAGTCTGTTTCCAAATCTTAGCTATGGCGAATTGTGCTGCTATGAACATAGAGGTGCATATATCTTTTCTGATTGGTGTTTCTAGTTTCTTGGGATATATTCCTAGAAGTGGGATTATTGGGTCAAATGGAAGCTCTGTTTTTAGTTTTCTGAGGAAACTCCATACTATTCTCCACAGAGGCTGCACCAGCAGTGCACAAGGATTCCTTTTTCTCCACATCCTCGCCAGCACTTGTCGTTTGTTGATTTGTTGATGGTTGCCATTCTGACAGGTGTGAGATGGTACCACACTGTCGTTTTGATTTCATCTCTCAGATAATTAGTGACTTTGAGGATATTTTCATATGTCTCTTGGCTTTCCTTCTGTCTTCTTTCGAAAAGATTCTATTTAGGTCCATTGCCCATTTTTTTATTCGATCTTCCTTTTATTGAGTTGTACAAATTCCTGTAGATGTTGGAGATTAAACCTTTATCAGTGCTAACATTTGCAAATATGTTCTCCCATACAGTGGGCTTTCTTGTTATTTTGTTGGTGGTTTCTTTTGCTGTGCAAAAGCTTTTTATTTTGATGTAGTATTTTATTTTATTTTAAAAAAAATCAGGATTAACTAGTTAGAAATAATAATGAAAAACAATATCCCATTTACAAGTTATTAGCATCTAGGTTAATACTTATAGCATCTAGATTAATAACATGAAAGCAAAAAGCCAATAAAATTTCCCTGCCAGTCACTAAATGACTCAGTCAACACAGTAAAGAGGTGCAGGACTGTCATTACCAAATATCTGACTGTGTTGTTGGTCTACAGCAGTGGTTCTCAACCTTCCTAAGGCCGCGCAACCCTTGCATACAGTTCCTCATGTGGTGGTGACCCCCAACCATGAAATTTTGCTACTGTTATACATCGTGATGTAAATATCTGCATTTTTTGATGGTCTTAGGAGACCCCTGTGAAAGGGTCGTTCGACCCCCAAAGGGGTCGCGACCTACAGGTTGAGAACCGCTGGTCTACAGGGACAGTAACAATATGATGCTTGTACAAAATAGTCAGTAGACTCTAGTTTAATTAGAATCTTTAGTATGATATGTGATTAGAATCTTTATTGCATGATATGTATAAAAGTCAACGTGGAAAGAAATAATTTTTTAAAAATTAGACAATGGTTATCTATTTGTAAAAGAAAATTAAGTTAGATTCATCCTATCCCAAATACAGTACCATCACTTTATATCATAAAACAGCAATTTTCAACCTTTTTCATCTCAGGGCACACATAAACTAATTACTAAAATTTGGCAAAAAGATAGTATAATTTTGATTCATCCACACTGGAGGCTATTGTGTTGGCTGTTGTCATTTTTTATTTGACAATCAAAGGGAAAATTCAGGTATTACATGTTTTAAAATTTGTTGTGGCATCTCAATTGAAAATCACTGCCATAAACCAATAGAAATATCAGCTAGATAAAGGAGTAGAATATACAATATTTAACTATATGAAAGAATTTAAATAAAATAAGTGGATACCGTAGTTGAATAGTTTTGAAATCAAGAAGACCCTTTAGTGTGTTATTGAATATAGACATATAGGAAAAGATAGATTGAAAATTTAAACAGAAAAACAAAAGACAAACGATAAATTTAGAAAAAATGTTTGTGATATTTGTGATAAATAATAGTGTATAAGTAAAGTTTATAGGTCAATACAAGAACAATCCATCAGCCGTTGCTCAACCATGGCTCAGTGGTTGAGCAACGATCTATGAATCAGGAGGTCACGGTCAGGGCACATGCCTGGGTTGCGGGCTTGATCACCAGTGTGGGCATGCAGGAGGCAGTCAATCAGTGATTTTCTCTCATCATTGATGTTTCTCTCTCTATCTCCCCCTTACTCTCTGAAATCAATAAAAATATGTGTATATATATTTAAAAAAGAACAACACATGAGAAGGGAAATGAATAAAGGATGTGACAAATGATTTTTCAAAAGTAAATTTAGGCCAAAAATCTCAAGTCACAGGAAGCGAAGAAAAAGAATTGTTTACCATTGCTATATTCAAATGACAAATAGAGTAAGTGTTTTTGCTTGCCTGTTTCTTATTGCCTATCAAATTAATAACAATTTAAAAATCATACCAGCCAAGCTCAGGGTACAGGGTGTTGGACAGCCTCATCCAATGTGGTTGAGAATTAGTGTAACCACAATGGAAGGCATTTGGTGATTTCTCCACAAACCTTAAGTGTGTGACCCAATAAATTCCACTTCTAGGAATTTAGTCTGACAAAATTACATGGTAAACAACTTTTGTTTGAGAATTCATTGGAGAATTCTCACCAGGGCCTGGAGCTTGACTCTCAGCTGCTCCCTGGGCTTTGGGTGAATCAGAAATAGTTCCTCTTGAAAACATTGGTGCCCTGGATTTGTGCTTGTCAGAGGAAGATTGAGGATATGCATTTCTGCTGGTGGGATCTTCAGACCCAATATTTTCTTAGTGATAAAGAATGTTAATAAATGGATCCAACTCAAACCAGTTGCTGGTGTAAGCAGGTGGGTTGTGATTTATCTAATTTATATCTTGTTTTCAGATGGTGTCTGAATTAAAAGATCATCTTTTGAGACACCTACAGGGTGTGGAAAAGAAGAAAATTGAACAGATGGTTCTGGACTATAGTTCAAAACTGGTTGGTTTTGCTTTCTGTTTCCATCCCCTAAAGCCCAAGTATATAACTCCTAGTATGATTTACAAATTATATTTTTGGAGGTCTCCCATTCTCAAACCAGTATATTTGGTGCTACAGATTGAGGAAAGGGGAAAAAGAACCTCAAAACAAAGAGAACTTGGTTTATTGCATGCCCTTCAAATAGTGATTGGATGCTCATAAAGCCTAAACCGGTGATGAGTATAGCATGATTGCCTAATGTTTATATCTCATCTTGGCATTTTATTAAACAGTAGGTAATGATTTCTGTGCATGGAGGTTTATGCAAACATGAGAGAACTTGAAGTTCAATTTTTAATTAGTTCCAACAGCCCAATTAGGCCAGATTCCAATTAGTTGTAGAAATACTATCACATTCGAATCTGCTGATGAGATTGGCAACTCAACTACCAGATAGCCACTAACTGAAACTGTGTAATCCAAATGAATGCCAGTTCATGTGTAAATAGAAGTGATGTTGTAAGATTGAATTCTAAAGCTATATTGGGTCCTTTTATAAAGCATATGGAGTTGAAGCCTGACCCTGTTTAGAACCTAGACATAATATGCCAGAAAAAATTTTAAAGTACATGGAAAGAGAAAGAACACTCCATTTTTCCAAGTTTGAGTAAGACCATTATGCAAATGAGCCAGGGTGCAAATATGTACTTTTGCGTTGAACTCTGGTAGATTAAATTTATTAGCTAGGACCCTCATTTAATTTCATGTTTTATTTTTAAAGTTTCTGCCTTTATTATAATCATTAGTGTCTGTTTTAAAAAGAATATCTTTGAATTTAATAGTTTTTAATATATTAGGAAAGGTTGATATTCTCATATACTGATATTTATAATCAGAGCATTGAAACTTTTTAAAATAACTCACCCTTGAAATGGAACTATACTGAGGGGCTGACTTTTATTAATGTGTTAGTAATCTTCCCCATGTTGATATTAACTTGCTTTCTTAGTCTTTTAACTAATACCACTCAACTATTTAGCACATCCGCCTATCACTTTTACTTTTGTTAACTTTAGATTTCACCTTCCAAAATATTAAGAGTTTTTGTTTAAATATCATTCTTCCCCGTAGTTAATCTCATAAAAGTTTTAACACTAGTTTGTGTGAACTACTCCTAGAACACAATCAGACCCGAAATGGTACGTACAGATGTAGTCTCAAAACTCAGTGCCCCTAACTTCCCGCCTCAGCAGTTATTTATTTATTTTTATTTTTTATATTTTTTTAAGCCTACAGCACCCAGTATTCCCAGGCAGTCTCCCATCCAAGTACTAACCAGACCCGACCCTGCTTAGCTTCCGAGATCAGGCACGTTCAGGGTGGTATGGCCGTAGACAGCAGTTATTGATTGAAGCTAAATCTGCCTGCCTGGCCTAGCGGCCAATAGCCACATCTTCCAGGCCCCTCTCAGGACGGTGGCTCAATAGTCTTTCTAAAACAAACTCCAGAAGTTTCTGCCAAATCTGGATATATTACACATTATCTTACCTGATTTCAGCCCAAGAGAAACTGAGAATCTATATCATTGAGAATAAATGGTTTCTGTGCTTGTCGGGAGACCCTATCCTTTGCCCATACCTGCAATGCTTGGATTCATGGCTGATAACTGCTTAGTGGAAGCTATACTAGAATTGACACACTAGTAAAATGGTGGAACCTGGGGACTTGAAACTAGTCTTACTCCACAGCCCATGCTATTCAGTATCGCCTTTTTCCTCACTGCCAGAGGTTGGCTATTGCCACAAAGCAGGCCCAGAGCAGACCCAGTTGCACTTGACCTTCACTGATGGACAAGGGCCTGTAATTGAGGGCCTGTTGGCCAGGCTGGGAGAGCTCAGCTGGGGCACGGCCCACACAGACAGAGGGTGCTCTGTTGGACTCGGGGGTGCATTTTCAGTCTTTCTATTTGGGATTCCAGTGCCTCAGAGCTGACCTCAGAAAGGCTGGTTCTGTGTTTGGGAACAGCCGGAGCGCCAGCTGCCCCGAATGTGCCTGTCAGAGCTGGGAAGCATAGCTGTGGGGCCCCTGGGCATGGGGGGATGAGCTGAGGTTGACAGACTGTCTTTCCCTTCCAGCTGGACCTCATTTGCCAAATACTGGAAAGCAGTTGGAGGAAACATAATCTTCATCCCTGGGTTCTCCACTTGTACGCAAGTATTTCTCGTTCTTTTGTCATGGTGTGCAAAGAGCCAAAACAACTCTGATTGCTGACTGTTTCAGCAAAGCCTTTTTGGAACTTACCAGTTGAAAGCAATCCTCACCAGTCCCGACACCATCTATCTTAGTTCAGTGCTCAATGTTTAAAGTTATGCCCCTGTTATTTCACTCATCCTCTTTCCTGGCATATGGTTGATTGGGGGTGGCACATCAGTTAAGTACTATCAAGAAGGGGGATTGAAGTTAACATAATTACTTATGTGCCAATTCCCTGGTTAGATTCTAGGCATTGGGCTGGTGGTCACCATCATCTTTTTGAAGCTTTCTACAGGTGTAGCCTTTCCCAATTTGTATGGATTTCATCTGTCTAGGTACTCAGAGCGGCCACTTAGACAAATGGAGTTTCAGAGATGAGCTTCTTGGCTGACATGCTGCTTTGGTCTTTCCCCCAGCAATAGGCCGGCTAGTGCTGCTGAATCTGCAATCTTCCACAGCATGACCAGGATTTTGGAAGCTACTAACAGTTTGTTTTTACCTCTTCCCCCTGGTAAGTCTTGACTCTTTTTTATCCTTTTTTAAGGATAAAAAATAGATTTGTTTTTCTTCTTCACATGGTCCCTAGATGAGGGCACATTATGAGTGTAAGGATGAGACCTGCTGTGTCTGAGAAATTGTGTGTCTGGTGTCACTGTGAGAGATGGGCCTGAGGTTGGTCTCTGCTCACCAGATCTCCCCCAAGTATTAAACTAGGCTATAGTTTGTCACTAACTTCAGGGAGCCTCGCTGGATCCCCATGTAAATTTCTAGGATACTTTGAACCAGTGGAGCTGATTTCTGATGTCCATAGCCTAGTTTATCTGACCAAGAAAGTTAACACAGAAGGAAGTGGGTCTGGCTGGGTGTCAAAATTGAACTAGTTCTTATGTGTTTGGAAGCTGTACTTTACATTTCCATGGCTATTTTTTTAATAACTGGCAATTTTTACTTCTTAATCCCTTAACCTTTTTCACCTATCCGGATGACTCCTATCCCCTCTGGCAGCCATCAGTTTGCTCTCTGTATCTATGAGCTTATTTCTGTTTTGTTTGCTTATTTTGTTTTTCAGATTCCACATATAAGTAAAATCATTTGTCTTTCTCTGCCTAATTTCACTTAGCATAATACATTCTAGTTCTATCCACATTTCTGCAAATGGCAAAAATTCATTCCTTTTTATGGCTGAGTAATATTCCATTGTTTATATGGACCACATCTTCTTTATCCATTCCTATTATCTATTTTATTAATTTCTCTACTGATGGACACTTAGGCAGCTTCTATAACAGGGCTATTGTAAATAATGCTGCAATGACATCGAGGCACGTATGTCTTTTTAAATTATTGTTTTGGGTTTCTTTAAATAAATACCCAGAGTGGAATTTCTGGGTCATATGTTAGATCTATTTTTAAATTTTTTGAGGAACTCCATACTGGTTTACACAGTGGCTGCACAAATGTATAATCCCACCAACAGTGCACAAGGGTTTCCTTTTCTCCACATTCTTGCCAACACATGTTGTTTGTTGATTTATTGATAATATGTCAGCCAGTTTAATTTATTCATATATAGCTATCCATTCACCCATCATTAATTAATTCTTTTATTTATTCATCTTAAGCCAACGTGTTTATAGTGCCTATAGTACTATATATATAGTACTTTGTTCCAAGTACTTTACATAAATTAGCACGTTTAATTTTCATAACAATCCTGAGTAGTAGGAGCTTAAATTCTACAACATTAAATATTTGACCAACATAAATGGCACTTTGGCATGGTTTCACTTAATATCATTCCCATTTAAAGATGGTGATGTTGAGTCACAGAAAATTTAAGAGTAACTTGCCTAAAGTCACACAGCTATTAGGCAACAGAGCTAATATTGAAATCCAGGCAATCTACCTCCAAATTCTGGGCTTTTAATGACTGTTCTGTTGCTACCTTATGAATTTTATATTCCAATTGAATTAGTTAATGCTCAAACTTTGGCTATTTATGGGCCCTGAACTTATCTGGATCTGGGCTATATTTGATATATTTTATGCTTTCTCTATCCATACACCTTATCTTATTAGGTCTGCATGTAGTGGAGGTACTAAGCGGGATTCTTTTGAGGTTGTAGGAATCTGAAAATGCCTTGTATAAGGAGAAGGAATGGTTTTAAATTATTTCAATAGAATATGAATTTTGAGGAGCTCTCTAGAAAGAGTGAAGGGATTTCATGGCTTCCTGGCTTAAATTCTTAATTAATATAATTAACACAAAAGACTTGGTAGAGGGATGAACGGACACTTTCACATTTGTTCACCCTGGTGTTCAAGCTCCTTTTGTAAATAAAACGAACTTGACTCCCTGGGGGCAATATTATTCCTGGGAGATTGTAAAAATTCACTTTCTGCAGAACATTGCATTCTTTCACAAGGATGGATAAGGAGGGAAAACAGGAAAATGTTATCTGTAGTGACTGAGAATTATTTTGAGTAGACTTAACAGCTTGTGTCCATGGGTCAAAAAAGGAAGAGCAGTTTCTATCCTTTTTCTATCTTTTAAAAATATTTTTTTAAATTGATTTCAGACAGGAAGGGAAAGGGAGAGATAGAACATCAATGATGGGAGAGAATCATTGATAAGCTGCCTCCTGCATGCCCCCTACTGGGAATTGAGCCCACAACCTGGGCAATGTGCCCAGATTGGGAATTGAACTATGATCTCCTGGTTAATAGGTTGATGCTCAGCCACTGAGCCACATCGGCCAGGCATATCCTTTTTCTCTTAAATGTCTGTTTCTCTCATGTGATATAAAAATGGAAGTGAAGTAACACCAAATCATGTGTGTGTACAGACATGTGTATAAATACAGGGTATTTTTTTCATTTACATGTGTCAGTGTGCATGCTTTCCAGGCCTCCTAGAGTAGAGGAAATTGAGTTTTATGTGTCAGAAACATGTAACCTGAATTGGTTAAAGAAGAAAAGAAATGAGGTCCACAAAAAGGAAGTCATGGTTTAGAGCTGGAGCATTTGCAGTTTAAAGGGGACCTGTGTTCGTTCCCCTTGCTGGCCAGAGGAGGCCAGGACTCCTGGAGGATGAGGGCAAGAGTTGGCTGGAAAAGCTCTTTTTTGGAACCAATGCCTACTTTTAGCCAGTTTTTCCTGTCACCAGAGCTGACATGCAGAGAGGAGGCCAAGAATGGACTATTGAACTTGGGCCTGTGCCCTAGGAATAGAAGATGAAGGGTCATCAGGGATATTTAGGACATGGACACAAGGCTAGAGAGGAATTTTAAGTCCAGAAAACCTATAAAACTTTTATTCAGAAATAATTTCATAACTTTTTTTAATCTTGGGAAGAATGTCCAAACTGATTAGAAGAATCTCATGTTGTTAATTAGCTAGTAAAATTGTGATTTTCTCTTTTGGATTCAGGGGAGCTAGTGGACTCATCCATTGCTAGCCCAGTAACATCTGTTTGTGGGCAGAGCCTGCATTTTATCTGACCCTTGATGTTGCCAGGACTTGGAACTTGAGTTCCTTACTGCTCATGATTCATGTGCTGAGAGAGAGAGAGAAAGAGAGAGAGAGAGGGAAGGAGGGAGAGAGAGAGAAAAAGAGAGAAAACACTCCATGATTTGTCTGAATCTAAGTCCCTGCGCTTTGGGTATCATTTCTTTGTCATGTCAGCTCCCAGAGCTAGGCTAGGATTCTTTGTCATTTGCTGCCCACTTCCAATCAGTTTCCAAGCCTCTCCCATCCTTGCCCTCATTAACTTCTGCCCAGGTTCATGCAATTGCCTCCAGGCAGGCCTTCATACCCGTTGTAGCAAACTGTTACTCTACCTCCTTCTTGCCATTTTAATATTCCAAAACTAAAGCTCAATCCTCTTGCCATGCTGCTTAAAATTTTTCATTTTCTCCCTCAAGTCTACTAAATATTAATTTCCTCCCTGCCATTCAGCATTTAACCTGTCACATTACTCAGAGCACCCTGCACTTTTCTTTCATAGACCTGGTCACACTAAGCAATAGATATTCATTTTTTGGGGTAATTATTTGATTTTCTCTCCCCCACTCAGACTGGAAGGTGAAGGGGAGCAGCTTTGCTCACTGGTGTGCACTCAGCCCCTTGCCTGGTATACGGAAGGGATTTCTTAAGTCAACCTTTCCAACCTCACCTCCTGTCATTCCTGTCCTCCACCTGATTCCAACTCAGCTGGATCACTTAATGTTTTCTGAACATGTCCCATACTTTCTTACCTTTGGGCTCCTGTTCTTATTGCTCTATTAACACAGCTACCAATGATGGGAGCTTGACTATGTTACAGTAGAAGCCTAGGTCCATGTCCCACAGCCTGTGTGCAAATTTCAACTCTGCCACTTACTATTTACATGATCCTGGGTAAGTTTCCCAGCTCCCATGAATCTTGGCTTCTCCATTTAAAGTTGTTCCCACTCCTTGGGGCTGTGTGAGGGCCAAGTAAGCCAGTGGGTAGGTGGAAGGCCTCAGTACATGTCTGCTATTAGCCACTGTTGTTATCCCATTGGTGCTCCTTAGACCAGCTCTGGACCAGCTCTGGTTCTCAGGGCAGCCCTGCGAGAAAGGTCGTGGTAGTTCCATGGGAAGGACGCAGAAACAGAGACTCATAGGAGCTAGTAAGAACTTGGCAGGACTCCAGTCTCAGTCTACTCACACAAACATGGCTTTTTCTGCTGTGTCCTCCTGCCTCATTCCACCCCCAGGAATCACATTTACCTTTTTTTTTTTTTTTAAATATATTTTATTGATTTGTTACAGAGAGGAAGGAAGAGGTATAGAGAATTAGAAACATCAAAGAGAGAGAAACATCAATCAGCTGCCTCCTGCACGCCCCCTCCTGGGGATGTGCCTGCAGCAAGGTACATACCCTAGACCGGAATTGAACCTGGGACCCTTGAATCTGCAGGCCGATGCTTTATCCACTGAGCCAAACCGGTTAGGGCACATTTACCCTTTAAAGCTCCCCTCATATGCCACTTTTCCAAGAGGGCTTGTCTGATTCTTCCCTGGTCTGATGTCTTCTTCTCCCAAGGGTGCTATTTTTATCATTTATTGTTAATAGTGCACTTAGCACTCTAGGTTTCTGCAAGTTTGAGGAGCCTTCCTCATGATACTCAGGTTTTGGAGAGCCTTCCTCTCTATTGGCTTTCTATAGATTTACTATCTGGCCATATTGTTTTAATTCTTCTTTTATTTAGGCTAAGTAGATCCCCAAAGGCATACCTGGAGATCAAGCATATAAGCTGGCTCCTTCTGGATCAGATTCTTTTCCTCTTTAGCAAAATGCTCCCTATCCATCAGCCTTTAGCTGGGCATGTGGAGTCTGAAGGTCTCCTGTTAACTGTTCTCTTGTGTTATCTTACCATAGTATTGCCGACTGCTAAACTGTAAAACCATTTCTCATCGAGCAGTCTTGCACACTTTTCCCTCTTTTTTGCTTAGGATTGGACACAGGTGAAGGTAATACAGACTTGTTGGGAACTTATATGCCCAGCACAATGCTTAGTCTTGGTAATGTGTAGCCTTGTCTTCAAGCAGCATTTAGTGGATTCTAGGCGTCAAACACTGAGCTAAGTGCTTTATGAACACCATTGTTTTCATTCTGTCTGAGATGCTGGCTGACCGGTTTACCCTCCTGCATCTCTCGTCCTAGGTTTTCACACTCTGCACACGATCCTCGGGGTCCACTGTCTCCCTTTGCATAACCTGCTGCATTACATTGATAGTGGGGTGTTGCTTCTCACAGAAACAGCTGTCACAAGGCTCATGCAAGGTAAGAGGCTCTGAGGCTTTGCGTTTCCCGGAGGCTTGTTCCTATCTGAGCACCTCCAGGCCTGGCTTCCAGGTTGTGCCACCTGTGTGTCCAGGGCCCAGCAGTACTCGGAAGGGCCCCAGGTTTGCATTAATGCTTTGCATTAAGTATTGAAATTCTTGATATTGAACTAGGGGCTCCTCATTTTTTATTTTATTTATTTTTTGCATTGGGCAATATAAATTATGCAACTGGCCCTTCTGAGTGCAGTTCATTTCCTGGAGCCATCCTTTGGGCTAATTTAAAGTATCTTCGCCCTTCAGGACACCCCAAATGACTTCTCAGTCCACTCACAGCTATTTGACTCCTTTACTGAACATGAGGGCACTTGAGGACAGGATCCTCTGAGGGGGTGTTTCTTAAGAAGTCACGAAATGGCTTACTTTCAGCTGATTAACATGGTCATTGCAGAGCTAGACTTAAAATGCAAGAAAAATCAATGAGAAATACAGTGCTTGTACGATTTTTGAATTTAAATATGGTTTCTAGTATAATCGCTCTCACTTAACTGATTGAGTCGTGGTATCTTATAGATGAGTTTTGTTAATACATGTGGAACTATTTCTCGTTCCTCAAGGTACCTTCTGTGTTCAGTTAGTCAGTAAAATTGTTTTCTGACTAGCAGCCTGCTACAGAACTAATTCCCATGACATATAGAAACAGTTTCTTTTAAACAACTCTTCAGTGTTCAGACAGTTTTCAGACAGACACTGTTCAGTGTTCAGACAGTGTTCAGACAGTGTTCAGACAGACACAACCTAACATTTTCAAAGCACGGTTAGACTTAGCTTAATTCAAGGTTGGGAGATGTGTTATCAGGATGAACCGTTAAAGTACTAATAGCCTGCTCAGATATTTAAGGGGAGATTGCTGGTTTGTTTGTCACTCTGACTTTCTCGTAGATCTGGACAACACAGAGAAAAATGAGAAACTGAAATTCAGCATCATTGTGCGGCTTCCTCCGGTAATCCTGAATTCTATTTTATTGTCTCCCCGAGCCTTGGCTTGAACTTCTTTTAAGTTCTTCATGCAAAAGGAGCATTTACTTGATTTGGGCTGAAGTCAGTTGAATTGTTTCACTTTTCAGCTCTTGCCAATAAACCCCATCCATCCCCACCCTCTGCCGCTGTCCTCTGGCTCTGCTCGGCCTTGGCACAGCCCACCTAACAGCTTAGCCATTTTCTTCTCTTAGGAAACCGCTCTAATATTGACATCTGGGAGTCAGGGGAGGGAGAGGGGAAACATGTGCTTTCGCCTTTTTAACTGATAAGAAATTTAAATACAGGTGAGGTCAGAAGGTCCTGAAACTGAATTTCCTCTTACTGCGTTTTCCACCAGGGCTGGAAAACATTCCTGGGTGGAAGGAAGAACGAGAAACATGAGGGAAAGCGTTATATAGACACTCCTTGTTTTTGTGGGGAATAGTAGCTCTTGGACTTAAAAATACTATGAAAATATGAAATTCCACAGCAAGGTCTTCAGAGCCTCTACTCTGTGAACTCCTGACCCTGAGTGCCAGGGCCAGCCCTGCGTGCTGTTTACATACCTTGAGCACTTACATCTCTGGCACGATCCTCCCACGAAGGGGTGTCCTTGCCTTTCTGGATCTAATCCGCTTGCTTTGTAACATCCTCTCCCTTGCAGGCTTACTGAAGCAAAGGCGAGAGTAGAAAACAAAGCATGTTTTCCATGGTTGGATCTCTCAGGGGATTGTCTCCGAACATTTATTTTGGTCTCTAAATTAGATTATTATTATTTTTTTGAGGCCTCACACTCTCAGGGAATTAAATTTTCTGGGCAAGACATTGGCAGAGAATATGCCCATAACCTTTCGTTTCCTATTAAAACATCGCTTGGAGCTGGCGTGCCGGACTCCAGCTTTGAAGAGTAGCGGATGAGCTCCATTTCAGAAAAAGAGTTTGGCAACATCAGCGTATAAACTGCTTTGTCAGGGTTGCATTTAAGAGAGTATTTACTAAAAATTCAAAATACCTCCGAGGAAATGGCCTTTTTCCAAAGGTCGTTAAGCATAAAGGGCCTTTTAGACTAACTGGTTATTTTGGAATAATATTTTAAAAATTATGAATAGACATAAAGTACATTTACTTAATATGGTGTGAACTATAGTCTCCTCTATATGTTTTTCCATCCTTTTATTTTTATACTTGACTTTATTTTCTTTAGAGGAGTTTAGGTTCATAGTAAAATCTGTGGAAGGTATAGAGATTTTCCATACTCCTCCCCTCTCCCATCCCCCCCCCGCCACACACATGCATGGCCTCCCCCACTATCAACATCCCCACAGAATGCCCATTTGTTACCATTACTGAACCTTCATCACAACCATCCGAAGTCCACAGTCAGCATTAGGTTCACTCTTGGTGGTGTTCATTCTATGAAATTTGACCATCATTACAGTGTCGTACTTTCACTGCCTGAAAAATCCTCCTTGACCTGTTTTTCAATTTGCATCATAGCTTATTGGTCAGAAGATCTGCCGGCTGTGGGACCACCCTATGAGTTCTAACATTATTTCCCGGAACCATGTGAAGCGGTTGCTTCAGAACCATAAGAAGCAGGTGAGCCAGTGTGAGAGCACGCCCCACCCAATGTTTTTTGGGTCCTGTTTGCCCATTTCCACTTTACCTACATGGACTGCAATTGTAGTTATTACCACTTTTTTTTTTGTTTAAGTCTGTGCTGTTTTTGGTAATCAACTAACACCAGAAGTGGTTTCCTTTTTAGCCTCAGCGCTCTATGATTGACAAGTCGCCATTCAGTGTGGAATTTCTGCCTCTGAACTACCTCATTGAGACACTGACAGAGATAGAGTCCTCCAATCAAGGTAATTCACTCCTCTGGTCTCAGCGTTTTTCCTTGACACGTCAGTCAGTCCCTGTTTACTCCCCTGTACCTTTTTCTTTCCAACCCCTTACTTGTAAGTAGGTCCTTATTGGAGTTGGTTTTAACGAGCAATACACAACTCACCTGGAATAAATTACTGAAGGAATGATCACCTCTGAAGTTTTAAAAGTGTTTAAGATGTTAAAAACCCATTGGGTTGATGCACATGGCCTTTCCTGGTTCTGAGGTTTAATAAGTTTTAACAACCCATTCTCAGAGTAATGTGTTTTACTAAAATATAAAGTAATTATGATTTCAAAGAGCCGTGGGCACAGCATTATAAATGCCATATGGCTTTGTAGTAACTCCTCTTTCTCTCTCTTTTCAGATCTGGATGCCTTTATAGGACATGACAACGTGGATGCAAAATTTGTGGAGGAAGCAGCTCTGAAACACACCACAATGCTTTTAGGCTTATAAAAAAGAAAATATAATGGTGTCAGTTTCCAAGTTTTACTCTTGCTCATTAGCTCTACTTCTATGGAGAATTCTCTAGCAATATTTGAGATTAGTTACCAAAATCAGAATGCATTGCTGAGCCATCTGAATTTCAGTTTGGTACTTGTTCAGAATGAAGTCAACTGCTGTCCCTCACCTCAGTTTTGGACAGACAATAACAGCCCGGTGTGGAGAAATGACAGCCAGCTCCGGAGGCAGGCAGTGGCATGGAGGGTGCTCTTCCTAGTGTCTACATAGGCCAAAAGCTGGTTTCTGTCACACTCTGAAATAAAAGATGCTTTAAAAATATAGGGACTAGTGTTTAGAAAAACAAAAACTAGAAGTGTCATTGAAAATAGTGTATGACAAATGGAAAAATTGTTGCATAAAAATTTAATTTGTAAAGAGGATAGATTTTAAAAAACTGGATTTGGAGTAAGTCAAATCTGCTATTTCCAGTATAGAAAAATTTGTAACATACAGCAGTATGTACATACCGTCTATTCAGAGTAAGATTTGTCTTTTTGTGATGGTTCAGATGGAACGGTGTTTAATATGTTTAAGTTTTTTTTATATTTATAGAAGTTTGATTTAGAAATAAGTTATCATTAAAAAATGAAACCAAAAAACACTGAAAGTTTTGGCCCGACTCTTGTCATTTCTACAAAGACTTTATAGTCCAGCCAGGAATCATGAGTCTATGAATATGTCCCCCAAAAGTCACCCATGACATCTAACTAGTTCTCCCTCTTCTCCTTGCCCCCTTCTCCCCCTGTCTACAGTGACGTAATTCTGACCCATATATATAGTTGCTGCCTGGGGTCAGCCCATGACCCTTTGCTTATTTCTTTTCACATTATTTCCCTTAGTGAACTTGTGAAATTCTAATCATCATAAATATCACTAGCTGATATAATGATTCAAGTTATTTTCTAAAATGATCCTTGTATTTTAAAAATTGTCCTCTCTACAGAATTCTCCTTTTTGGTCACTGAGGCTCAAAATCTTGGAGCCATATGAGCAAGACGGTGCTGATCTTTTCCTCTTTGTAAGGTCATTATTTTTCATTCCTTACCCTTTACTTTTCACACATGGCTTGTGTCGGTCGCTTTCTAAGGTCTAGTTCACCTGACTTATATTTGAGATAAACATAGCTGGATCCTGTCATTCTCCTTTAATAACTTGCTGTTCATTATAGGATACAATTCAAACTCACATTTAGAATCACAGGATAAAATGCAAACTTACCCTAATCCCGAGTATGCAGTTCCCCAACATGCACATTCTGTTCCAGCCAGCCCTGTTCCCTGGAGCATATTTGTCTTTTTACTTCAAAGCCTTGCTCAGGCTATTTCCCCCATCTGGGATCCCCTCTTCACCTACTAAAATCTCCTCTGTAAGAAGTTCCCTCTGACTGTGGCCTCTGGTCATTCCAGTATAGTGCCACTGTTCCCCTCTCAACTGGTAACACACTGAAATATTTAAATACACATTCCTTTGGGATCTAACCTCCCCCCCCCCCCCCCATTCCTATGTTGTTAAGCTTCCAATGAGTATTTTTTGAATCCCTAATGCAATTGCTAATTCATACAACACAGGACGTGTGTTTATGCATTTCTTTGTGATAAGCACATGATTTATATGGTTACTTATGGGTACTCCCTAGGAATTGCCTTTCAATAACTTCATAAAGCTATTGGGTTAGATTCAGGACTCAGAGACTGAGAATGACATTAAATTTCCCTTCAATCTGGCAGGATCAGGGCTTGGAATACATTTTGTTTGATTTAGCAAAATAAAGGAATGTGGTATTTCTCACACCCAGAGTTGTGAACTAAAGTTCATAACTGATATCTGTATGAAATAAAGTTAGACTGAGCATATAAATGAATATAAAATCACAGGTTTGAAAGTGTGTGCATATTCATACATACAAACATATAAAAACAATTAGGAATATATTTGGCTGAAATACAATAAAATTAGATTAATAAAATCAGGGGAACTGGCCTCATTTTCAACTCTTTCACATGCCAAGTTATAAATATTTCTATTGTAATTTTGAAAAGTTTGGTATCAAAACTTAAAATAATCATGTGTTTACTTGCATCCAACATTTTGATAAATCTAGATGTATAAGGAAGATAAATTAGGGCATAATTATTTTTGCAGTGAGAGCATTATTTACTTATAGAAAGAATCACCATAACATTATTTTGAAAATAACAAGCTTCCCTCCTGCTTCTTACTTGATTTAGATTTAACAACATTAACTTTAAATGCAACCATTTACTTAACAAAGTCAGTTAAGTCTCTGTGATACTTGATCATTCTATCTTGTTTTAAAGTTAGTATATCGAACAGTATTTCCATTTTGTCTTTAATAAATAAGGACCACTCAGCTAATTTCTGTGCTTCATTGAAAATTATATTTATTGAGTTTTTATAGCACCTGGCCTACTATATATATCTGAAAGGTTTCAATATATGTAGTGAAAAAGAAAGACATGAACAATGCAAATATATGCTTTGACATAATTGTAGAACAATTCTATGTCCTACTCAACATCATATAAAATATAATAGTTGGTGAGTGTAAAAGGAAACTGTTATTTCTGTTGTTGGTTAATTGTGGCTGTTGTATTTGCCTGTAATTTTGCGCTATTGTGCTGACATTTTCCAGCTGTGGATATGACGAAGCTTGGCTGAAGTGTCTCCTTAAGGAGCCCGAATTGGTTTACATATTCAGATTTCAATTGGCTTTATAACAGGCTTCTTGATGTACCTCATATTGGCCCCTGGTTCAGTGGGCTTAAAAGGAGCCAAAGCACCATATGGTTTCGGCAAGGGAAGAGTGGCTTCTGCATCTGGGATGTAGGCAGTCGGACGCAGCTCTGCAGTCGTGAGAACACCATTGGGCAGCTGGCGTTGTGTGTCCAAGAATTGCTGCAAAGAATGAAGTTTCTTTTCAGTTTTCTGCAAACTCTGGTGAAGCCACTTCACCCCAGAGCTTGTCAGACACAGCTGGGTCTGAGCTGTAGGCTGTGCTGGTTGACATTCCCCCAAAGGATAGGAGGGTATGAGGGTGAAGTTACCACACACACACACACACACACACACACACACACACACACAGACACTCACGAACTCATGCACATGTTGCACCTTGCTGGAGTGACCCATGTTGCTCAAGCATCACACTGTTCATGGGGCTTATGGTTTATCATAAACTGGCTGGTGGGTTCTAACTTCCTGTGTGTTCCAACCTCAGTATCTTTCATCAAATACTAAGTATTTTCATGGTTTTGTTGTTGATGGAGGTAGGACAATCTATTCCCTTTGGTAAGTCATTGGTGAACAAGTGTTAGAAAGGAAGAGATAAGGAGTCAGGTAGAACCAGAGGGAAGATGTGGTCAGTAGTTTGCCTTGACCCTCAAGGTCCTCAAGGGTGTGCTTCTGGAAAACAGACGACTCTCTTACAGCATGAAAAAGAATTCTAAATAATGGAGACAGGTAAATGATGCTGTGACATCCTCGGTAAAACCTGAAGGTGCTAGTAAATACAGTTCTGGGCAGTGTGGGAACTACAAACCAGATCCTGTTTTCAGATATTCCTAACTTACGTTTGGAATGTGCCTTTTTTCTTGGGCTAGTTAGTGAACAATGATCTTTTGGAAGAATCTACTTGACAGTCTGAGAGTGAGTTGTAGGTCCCCAAGACACAGTCTCCTTAGAAAAAAATGCCCAAATATTGAAAGGTCATGCATTTAAGCAGAAGAACTGGGTACCCAATGTGCAGGTGGAACCAGTGATGGACCTAGACTTAGGCCAGTGGCGGGAGAAAAAAGGGATGGCATTGAGGCCAAGGGTGCACACCAAGTGCAGAGTCTGCAAAGGCTGCGACAACCTTGGTGTGATGCGGGCCTCACAATAGGCTGTTATGGCCATAGCAGGTGGACATGGAAGAGTAAGGTGTGGTTGGAGCAGGGGTGCAAGGACAGAGATTGGAGACCTATGGATACTAGTAAAACCACAGCCAGCCTCGCCTGGTCATTGCCGTGTCAGCGGGAGTCCGTGGTGTTCAGCCACACTATCCACGAAGTAAGATTGTGGAGTGGAACTTGCTATTTGCCAGATGTTCTCCAGAGAATACTATAGTGCTTTGAACTATTGTACTTTGATTTGTCTACACAATATCTTTTTTTGCTGTAGTTAACCTTCACTTGAGGATATTTTTCCATTGATTTTCCAAAGTGAAAGTGGGGGAGGGGTAAAGAAAGAGAGAGAGAAACCTCAGTGTGAGAGAGACACATGGATTGGTTGCTTCCTCCATGCGCCCTAAGTGGGGCAAGGGATCAAGCATGTACTGAAGTACATGCCCTTGACCAGACTCAAACTCGCAACCTTTTAGTCTGCGAGCTGAAACTCTAACCACTGAGCAAATCCTAGGGCTTTACATAATAATAATAATAATAATAATAATAATAATAATAATAATAATAACAACAACAACAACAACACACCCACAATTTCTTCTGAGTGTTTGGATTATGTATGGTAGAGTGGGGAATTTTTCATATATTTTGGGAAGACTTAAACCCTTGTAAACATCCCTTCCCAGCCTTTTTACAAATGCAATATGAAAGCCTAAATGTACCTGAGACTTTTTGGTAATGGCCAAGGTATACATTTCTTCATCTCGAAGTACTTTCAACCATTCTCTCTCAATGTCTTTATTGAGGGGAAGACCCTTTTCTATCCTAGAATTGCAGGAGAAGATGAAGTCTTCTTTCTCCTTGACTTCCTTCTGGAGTTCAATGGTCAGAGCTTGCTTCATGGACAGCTCAGCAATAAGAGCCATCAGTTTTTCAGTAGCATGTTTAATCTTTTGCTGGTAGCCGTTCATCTAGAATGAAAGAACCCAAGGCTTAGCTTATGTATATGTACCGTGAAGAATTGAAGAAAATGGCAGGCTGCTGGCTGTCTATAATGTGGGGGACAAATAAGAATTGGATGAGACCTCAGACACCTTAGCTGCATAAATAATAACAAGAAGGGGAAAAGAAAGACATGTGTTCATCAAGTTACTAGCTGTCCAGGTGGGTGTAGTGAGGGAATAGTGAAGTCTCTTTACTTTAAAGAGGTGATAAGGAGAGAGAAATAGAGTGTTCTTGATGTCTAAATTCTGGCTTACTTAGGCCATTTTATTAATTTGTCACTTATCCAGTGGGGGGAGGGGAGAAAATCTGGTAGAACAAAAACTATATTTAAAAATTATTCTTTACTTATATAAGGTAATCAGCAGAGGCTTTGCATCTGAAATAATTTTTAATGGAAACAGTCACACCTCAACATGTTTGTATTATTGATCATAATTTCGGGGGTACATAATTATTAAGTCACTAGAGGCCCGGTGCGCAAAATTTATGCATGGGGAGGGGGGATCAGGCCTAAATGGGCAGTGAGACATCCCTCTCACAATCCAGGAATGCTGACTCCCAACTGCTCACCTGCCTGCCAGCCTGATCAGCCCCTAACCACTCCCCTGCCAGCCTGATTGATGCCTAACTGCTCATCTGCCAGCCTGCTTTCCCGTAACTGCCCTCTCCTATGGGCCTGGTCACTCCTAACTGCTCTCCCCTGCAGGCCTGGGTCCCCCCCAACTGCCCTTCCATGCAGGCTCGGTCACTCCCAACTTCCCTCCTATGCCAGCCTGGTCACCCCTAACTGCCCTCCCCTGCTAGCCTGATAACCCCCAACTTCCCTCCCTTGCAGGCCTGCTCCCTGCCAACTGCCCTCCCCTGCTGGCCATCTTGTGATGGGGGCAAGATCTTTTGACCACATGGGGGAAGCCATCTTATGTATTGGAGTGATGGTCAATCTGCATATTACTCTTTTATTAGATAGGATAGAGGCCTTGTTGGTTTGCTCTGAAGGGTGTCCTGGATCAGGGTGGGTGTTCCCTTGGGGCATGGGGTAGCCTGGGCGAGGGGTCTGTGGTGGTTTGCAGGCCGGCCACACCCCCTAGCAACCCAAGCAAAGGCCCTGGTATCTGGTATTTATTTATCTTCTACAATTGAAACTTTGTAGCCTGGAGCAGAGCCAAGCCTTCTGCTTGCTCTGGAGCAGCAGCCAGTGAAACTTCGTTGCCTTAAGCAGAGGCCTGTTGGCCAGGGTGTGCAGAAAGCTTGGCTTCCTCTAGTGCCAGGGGCAATGCAAGCCCCCCTCCTGCTTCTCTGTGGCTGTAACCATCTTAGTTGTGTTAATTTGCATACTCACTCTGATTGGCTGGTGGGCATGGCTTGGGGTGTTGTGGAGATATGGTCAATTTGCATATTACTATTTTATTAGATAGGATAAGCAAGGATGTACCAAACTAGGGAAAATCTAGCCACTAATCTGAAGTGAAATGTTCTGATTGTATGTGTGTCTTAACCATTTCACATCAGCTATTTATCATCAAAGAATTAAAGAATAGGGCTTAGTGGAATAATTGATTTTAAAAGATGGGAAAGAAGTGAAGTTTGAATTGGTGGTTCCTCTAAGCTTTCTGGCCCATAGCACAACCTTTCAGGGTGGCTGTGGTCATGTGGTGACTCCCCCACCTGCCAACACTGCCATAGCACCTTGCTGTATTTACATCCTCTTTTACCACCGACATTGTGTTATATATGTACGCATTAGCTATTTGGTTATAGTTGGTCGTCCCACAAGAAGGTACTGCTCTTCATGAGGACAAGGCCTACTTGTTTTATTCATCACAATCCCACTATCCAGGATGTGCTTGGAACATAGGAGGCACCAAGCAAAATTATAATAGAATGTTTGTTAAATGAAGAAATGAGTTAATTCTTAGTCTATTTCAATCCTTCAGGCTTTTGAACCAGGGTACTTGGAGACATGAATGTGAACTTTCAAAAACCTGCACCTGACCTTGAAAGACTTTACTTCTTCTAATAGAACACACACTGGTCTATCTGTACATTTGCTTAGAGGAATGTTGCTGCCAGTGAGGTACCTGCCTCTGAAAATGTAATGACTGGTTATTATGTACACCACTTTGTCTTCTTAAGGGAATATAAATTTGTAAACTCTTCTATACTGTCGTAATTTTGAGGGAGCACACATTGAATCAGACTGCCATTTAAAGGATCAGGGGTGAGTCTTTGTTTCTATACAATTTCATTAATTAATCAGTCACTGCACACTTGCATGTTGTGTGTGTGTGTAACCAGCCAACCTTCTTCTTCTCTAAAAAAAAGAAAAAAAGAAGAAGAAGAATAAAAAAAAGATGCTGTTAGATCCTGGGTTGGTTTGAGTTTTTGCTGAGATTTTCCATTCATTTGGGAAACTTGGAAGATGAGCCATAAGCTACCTGGGGAAGATGAGCCATAAGCTACCTGGGGAAGATGAGAGGCTTGAGGTGACACTCCTTCTTGTTGGGCACCCACAAAAAGCTAGGCTACTTCTGCTGACTATGTAATGACTGCAACGACTTCAGCTGATATCATATTCATTTCATGGATCAGAAAACTCAATTTTAAGGTCATTTATGTATCTTTCTCATGGTCATTTGCTAGTATCTGAGATCTGAACATATTTCTACCTTCAAGTTATGGTTACTATGAAGACAGTATAATTTTAAATGGAAAAGAAAATCCAGATAGAGAACATGAAAGGTGGGGAGGAAAAGGGAAGATAAACCACTTGGCCAGAACTCAGTTACACTAGGACCTTCCCTATACTTTTAGCATTTCTCCAGGATTACTGTTGATTTTGGGAGACACTGCCATCAGCTTTAACAAGCCAGTCCTCAGTAAACACTGACTTTCTCCAAAGAAAGGGAAATTCATTCTTCAAAAGAAAGGAAGGCAACATTTAAAGAAACATCAGACAGTCTAATTCAGGCAAAGTTTAGGAGCCTTAACTTTCTTTTTTTTTTTTCTTCCAGAGAGGAAGGGAGAGAGAGAAACATCAATGATGAGAGAATCATTGATAGGCTGCCTCCTGCATGCCCCTTACTGGGGGCTGAGCCCACAATCTGGGCATGTGCCCTTGGCCAGAACTGAACCTGGGACCCTTCAGTCCGCGGGCTGAGGCTCTATCCAACTGAACCAAACAGACTAGGGCAGTGGTCTGCAACCTGTGGCTCACGAGCCACATATAGCCGCGATTTGCCGCTCTGTTGACTAATGAGTTTGCCAACCACTGACCTAGACTCTCAATTCCAATAATTACAGGCTGTTGCTGTTCCTTGTGATTAAGCCCCTATCCCAAGGTCAGCAAACTGAGCTAGGGCTTAACATTCTTATTTTATGAGGTGAAGTTGTGAATTGTACGGGCTGCGATGGCCATCCACCTGTGTAAGTCATCAGAACCAAGCGTGAAGGCCAGATAAATGGCATGGGAGGCTTGAGATTTACAATAGTTTCTGCTTGAGTTGGTGGGCCAGATCTGTGTTTAAAACAGGACCGACTGTTTACTTTTTAAATAAATGTTGTCTTAGAACTTAGTGCACCCCAGGAATTTGGGGAAACTAAGGAGGAGGAGGAATAGCCATTGCCTTGTGGAGCTCACAGTAAGGTGTGGATGTTACCCTGGTCAGTTTTCCCATCTCTCTTCCCAAATTCGACACTGTAAACGGTGTGCCCCTTCCTCTCTGTAACTTCCCCCATGCCTAGCATGACGGGAGCTCATAGTAGCTCAGTATTGCTGGCTAACTAAAATTCCTCTGCAGCCACAGTGGGATGTTCCAAGGACCCACAGAGGCCAGGCTGCGGTGCAAGGCCCCTCTGCATAACAATCACAAATGCCCCTCTGCTGTCTGCTCTTTTCAGGTACCTTCTAGCACTCCCAGTCAGACCCAATGGTGTTGAGTTGACGTCCTGTTACAGTATTTTAAGTTTATAAAATCAGGAAGCTCACTGGCCTCTCCTCACTAGTGGGGCCCAGTGGCAACTCCACCCCATGGTGTAATAAGCCCATGTTTGTGTGACTGTTGTCTTCAATGGTCCTCTTCTGTTTCTGGGCACTGGCTGAGTTCCCATGCAGTCACACTGTTGTTTAAGTGAAGGCTTTCATTCACAAGGAGCTCAAAAGGATTTAACTTGGCACATGGAATCCTATCTAAGAGTAATATGCAAATTGACCATCACTCCAACACACAAGATAGCAGCCCCCATATGGCTGCCACAAGATGGCCAGCAGGGGAGGGCAGTTGGGAGGGACCAGGCCTGCAGGGGAAGGCAGTAGGGGCAATCAGGCTGGCAGGGGAGTGGTTAGGGGATGATCAGGCTGGAAGGCAGAAGCAGTTAGGGGCAATCAGGAAGGCAAGCAGATGAGCAGTTGGGAGCCAGGAGTCCTGGATTGTGAGAGAGATCCCAGATTGGAGAGGGTGCAGGCTGGGTTGAGGGACACCCCCACTCCTCCATGCATAAATTTAATGCACTGGGCCTCTAATATAAAGATAATTGTCATATTTGAGTGGTTGCCCAGTTAAGTGAAACTTGTATACTGCCATTTAAAAGCTTAGGTTTTCCCTACTTTCAAGTGACTTCATTCAAGGACAAAGATGGGAACTTACTTTGAACTATTATCTAACCATCCTCTTTACATTTTAAATTCTACATCCATTCTGCTTCTCTTTCATAAAGCCTAATCTCTCCAGCACTCTGCTCAGTAAGCAAAACATTCGGTGGGAAATGAACCACAATAAAGCAGTAAGGGCAAAAGAGAAAAGGTAAGGTCTTGGACAGACCTTCTTGGCCAAAATCAGTGTGTCCTCCTTGCTGGCCTCAGTTTTGCTACAGATCCTGTCCGTGAGCCGGGAGACCTGTTCATAGATGAAATCCTTTTCCAGTAACTGCTCCTCCTTCTTGGCCAGTTGTAGTTCCAGCTATAGTAAAAAAAACAATTACAATAGGAAGGGGGGGAAAGGTCATACAAATAAAAACTTCTCCCCCACTTAATGAAGACACATTGTTTTTGTAGTTGCTAAGATTCTTCTAGAAAGTCTTTAGAACTGGACTTCCCCTGCCCTGTCTCCCCCTTCCCCCTACTCCTGCAGATAGCTCTTCCTTGCCATGGCCCTCTCACCTCAAACTACCCTCTATTTCCCTTCCTCTGATATGCTCCCATCAGGAAGGCATGCTAATCCCTTCAAGATGCCAAAAAAATTTTGGAGTGGGGGCCCTATAATACAAAGGTGGGCATCTTGAAAACACTCAATTTTTACTTCTTTTGGCAATGTTTAAAGTCAAGTTTAAGTTTTGTTACTAGATTACAATGAAGGTCTACTATACTAGTGGCTAGAATAATGAAGGATAAATCTATCCCCATAACCTGAAACAATAGTACAGATATCTGTGACACTGAACACAGGGACAAATAGATGCTATTTTAAGAAATAATATTTGGGGATCCAAGATGGCAGTGGAGTAGGCGGAAGGTACACTCACTTTCTCCCAGGATTGAATTGGAATTACAAACTAAATTATAGAGCAATCAAACTGAATAACCAACTGAAGATTAGCAGAAGAGAAGTGTCATAACCAAGGATTTACAGAAGAAGCCACATTGAGGTTGGTAGGAAGGGCAGAGACACAAAAAGGGCTGGCACCACTCCCATGGGCAGCAGCTGAGATACTGGAGGGTTATCTCAGCTGTTGGGGTTCCCCTGAGAAGTGTGGGGTCTCGAGCCCACACCAGGTTTCCCAGCACAGAAGTGGGAAGAGGCACTCACATAAAATCTGGCTGTGAAAATCAGCAGGGATTCTGGCCACTAGAGAGAGATAGGAGTCTCCTAGAAATGCACCAACTCCCTTAAAGGGCCAACACACAAAATCTTGTTCATAGCCACTCACTCTGGGCTCCAGTGGAAAGAAGGCAGAGTGGACTAGAGTCATGTGAAGAGAAACTGGAATTTGTAGCTCTGGGGAGAGAGCTTAAGGGACAACCCCCAGGACCTCTGAGCTGAGTCTCCCACACTGTAGAGGTCATCTTTCTTGGGTGGAGCACTCCCCTCTTCATGGTATCAGCCTCGTAGAACATAATAGCCCCACTCTCTGGTCTCCCTCCTGCATTAGCCTAATCCCAAACCAGATAAAGACCTTACAAAGAAAGAAAATTACAGACCAATATTCCTGATGAACATAAATGCTAAAATCCTCAACAAAATAGTTGTGCAATAGATTCAGCAAGACATTAAAAAGATACACCATGATCAAGTGGGATTTGTTCCAGGATTGGTACATTACTGCAAATCTATAAATGTGATACACCACATCAACAAAATGAGGGATAAAAAACACATAGTTATATGATAAATGGAGAAAAAGCATTTGGTAAAATCCAGATCCATTTATGATAAAAACTCTCAGCAAAGTGGAAATAGAGGAAACATACCTCAACTAACAAAGGCCATGTAGGACAAACCTATAGCCAACATTATACTTAATGGGCAAAAACTACAAGCATTTCCCTTCAGATCAGAAGAAGCTGAGAGATACATGGTAATGGAAGGGGACTTGACTAGGATGGTGAACACGCAATACAATAGAATTGTATTCCTCAGAAACCAAGATGGTGACATAGGTAAACATCTAAACTGCTACCTTGCACAATTTCAAAACTACAACTAGAAGACAAAATGGACATCATCCAGAACCACAGGAAGGCTTGCTGAGTGAAAATTCTACAACTAGAAGGAAAGAGAAAAATACACTGAGACTCAGAGGAGCTGTAGGAGGCAGGGGTACTGAGATGCACATGTGAAGAGGACTGGCAACTGAGTGCACGACTGGCTTTCTCAAGCGGGAGTGAGACAAAAGCTCCCAACTGTGCTGAACTTGAATTCCAGGTGAGACTCTGGAAACCCAGACTCATAAAACTGGACTGTCAGGAAAGAGAAAGCACACTGAAACTCAGAGGCACTGTGGAAGGCAGAGGTACCAAGGCGAATGCAAGGAGAGGGCGGGCAAGTGAGTGTGCGGCTGGCTTTCTCAAGTGAAAGGGAGACAAAAGCTCCCAACTGTGCTGAACTCGAGTTCCAGGTGAGACTCTGGGGACCCAGACTCATTCAGGGAGAAACTGGATTGTCTGGTGGTGGGCAGAACTCGAGGGCGGCTTTCTCTCAGAGGTGCGTGCAGTGATTACCATGGGACACTGACACACAGGGTTCTATTAGGGAAGGGCTGACAGGAAACCAATGCCATCTGTTCCACCCTGAGACTCTGCACCATCCAAGCTGAGCACAGAGGCTTTTGCAAGTCTTGTCTCATAAGGGTGTCTCCAGAACAGAAGTTGTCCCAGCATACACACCTGATCCTCACAGCCAATTGGCCTGGAGGTCAATTCCTCCCAGGGATATCAATAACAATCAAGTCTTAACTACAACAAGACTGTGCACACAGCCCACAAAGGAGTTCACCAAGAGTGTCCACCTCAGGTAACTGGGAAGGCTGAGTCACTGGGCCTTATAAGACACCTAACACACAAAGCCACTCTATGAACTCAGGGAAACAGCCAAAATGCAGAGACAAAGAAACAGATCACAAGTAAAAGAAATGGAGGAAAGCAAATGACTGGATATAGAGTTCAAAACCATAGTTATAAGGTTTTTCAAGAATTTTCTAGAAAAGGCCGATAAATTTAGCAAGACCCAAGAGGAGATCAAAAAAGACCAACTAGAAATTAGACATACACTGACTGAAATAAAAAATATTATACAGAGATCTAATAGCAGACTAGAGGAATGCAAGAATCAAGTCAAAGATTTGAAATACAAAGAAGTAGAAAACACTCAACTGGAAAAGCAAAAAGCAAAAAGAATCCAAAAATGTGAAGATAGTGTAAGGAGCCTCTGGGACAACTTCATACGTACCAACATCAGAATTATGGAGGTGCCAGAAGAAGAGAGAGAGCAAGATCTGAAAACCTATTTGAAGAAAGAAGAATTCTATTCCTGAAACCTATATAATTTTTCTTTTTTAAAAAATATCTGTTCTAAAATTGATTTTTAGAGAGAGAACAAAAGAGAGGGATAAAGAGATAAAAGCATTGATGAGAATCATCATCCATCAGCTGCCTCCTGTATGTCCCCTATTGGGGAATAAGCCTGCAACCCTGGGAATATGCCCTAACTGGGAATTGAAACAGTGACCTTTTTGTTCATGTGTCAATGCTCAACCACAGAGCAACAGTGGCCAGGCCATATATAATTTTATTAGTCAATGTCATCACAATAAATTCAATAAATAAAGAAAATTAAAAATAAGAAAGAATATTTACCGAGAAGAATCCAAGATGGCGGCATAGGTAAACACCTATACTGCTGCCTCGCACAACAATTTCAAAACTACAACTAAAAGACAGAACGGACATCATCCAGAACCACAGGAAAGCTGGCTGAGTGGAAGTTCTACAACTAGAGGGAAAGAGAGGGGCTCACGGAGACCCAGAGGAGCTGCAAAAAGCTGAGGTACGGAGACGCGCACACTGAGAGAGCGGGTGCCGGAGAACCTGGCTGGCTTTCTCTGGCAGGAGGGAAACGGAGACTCTCAACGGCATTGAACCCCTTATCCTACAACACTAAAACCCAGATCCAGCCGAAACTCATACGGGGGGAGTTTGGACTGTGAAAAGGGAGAAGTGCACGGAAATTTAGGGGAGTCGCAAAGGATCAGAGGTCTGTTCACGCATGGCACCACGCGGAGGACAGATTGCTGATTGTGCCACTGGCTTTTGCGAGTGGGCGGGAGACAGACCCTCCGAACTGTGCCACTTCTGACTCCACTAAGCCCCTGTTTCGGGCGAAACCCTGGAGACCTAGACTCCTGTGGTCCTGGTGCTCAGGGGAGCCGGAAAGGCAGCGGTTAGAGGCACTGCGGGTGCGCGCACAAGGACCGCTCCAGCCATTACCCAGTCATGTGAGACTCAGGGGCCGTGGAGGGCGGGGCCGACTGGAAGGCAAGGCGGTCCCTTAAGCCCTGAGACTCCACCCCTCCCAAGCTCAACAGAGGCTTCTGCGGCTGAATCCAGCACAGAAGTTTCCCCGGCACAGTGAAAATGCCGAGACAAGGGAAGGGATTACAAGCAAAAGAAATGGAGGAAAAAAAAACGACTGGATATAGAGTTCAAAACCATGCTTATAAGATTTTTCAAGAATATGCTAGAAAAGATGGATAAATTTAGTGAGACCCAAGAGGAGATGAAAAAGGACCAACTAGAAATTAAACATACACTGACTGAAATAAAAACTATTATACAGAGTCCTAACCGCAGACTAGAGAAAGGCAAGGATCAAGTCAAAAATTTGAAATATAAAGAAGCAGAAAACATTCAACTGGAAAAGCAAGAAGAGAAAAGAATCCAAAAATGTGAAGATAATGTAAGGAGCCTCTGGGACAGCTTCAAGCGTACCAACATCAGAATTGTGGGGGTGCCAGAAGAAGAGAGAGAGCAAGATACTGAAAACCTATTTAAGGAAATAATGACTGAAAACTTCCCACATCTGGTAAAAGAAATAGACTTACAAGTCCAGGAAGCACACAGAACCCCAAATAAAAGGAATCCAAAGAGGACCACACCAAGACACATCATAATTAAAATACCAAGAGCAAAAGACAAAGAGAGAATATTAAAAGCAGCGAGAGAAAAAACAGTTCATTACCTACAAGGGAGCACCCATACGACTGTCAGCTGATTTCTCAACAGAAACAATGCAGGCCAGACAGGAATGGCAAGAAATATTCAAAGTGATGAGTAGCAAGAACCTACAACCAAGAATAATCTATCCAGCAAAGCTATCATTTAGAATTGAAGGGCAGATAAAGACCTTCACAGATAAGAAAAAGCTAAAGGAGTTCATCAACTCTAAACCAGTATTACATGAAATGCTGAAAGGTACTCTTTTAGAAGAGGAAGAAGAAAAAGGTAAAAGACAAAAAATTATGAACAACAAATACACATCTATCAACAAGTGAATCTAAAAATTAAGTGAATTAAAAATTTGATCAACAGAATAAACTGGTGAATATAATAGAATCAGGAGCACAGAAAGGGAGTAGACTGATAATTCTCAGGAGGACAAAAATCATAAAGCATCAAACAGACTGTGAAATTACAGCAGAAAGATTAAAGTTAGGTGAGGTAGATAAGTGATCAATCAAAGGACTTGTATGCATGCATATAAGCATAACCAATGATCACAGACACTGGGGGGTTGGGGTATGCCTGGAAGGGAGGGGGGGCAATGGGGAGATATGTATAAAAAATTAATAAAAATTAAAAAAAAAAGAATATTTACCGAATCTAATTTTTTGATCATTTCTTCTACAGTCATATCTTTCCCAGGAAGGCAGCGGATTCTGTTCTTACCCTCAGGATTTACAAACTCTTTCTCCAGGTCTTTTATTCTGTCTGTACACTGTGAAAACTATTAAAAACAAACAAACAAACAAACAAAAACCATCAAGTTTAAAACTAACTCTCTGGCTTGTAAATCTCAAGATCGCATAGCCAAGGGTTTTTAGCATCTTTGAGTAGGGCTGACACAAACAAAGGTGGAAGACAATCTTAACACCCAATCAGCTGGAAGTTGAGGTTAAGCAATACTTCTGCTCACTTTGGTGCCATGAGGAGGATGTCTGTAATTGACCCTACAAAGAAGGCAATGACTTCTGAGTCTTCAAAGAAAAAGCTGATTTTACAGCCAGTCTTTTGTTACTTTCCATTTCATGTTATATCATGAGATGTTGTTTGGTTGCACAGCTCAGACTATACAGACTTGCCATCTTTATTGAAGGTTGTTACAGAGGTCAAGGTAGACAACATACAAGATGTGGGACATAATAGACTCCAGTTTAATGGCATCCCACAGGAGAATGAAGTTCTTAATTACTAGGTCAGTACAATGTACAGTCTATCAGAAATAGACTGAGCTATTTATATATTTTTTGCTACATATCCAATATAATATCTTATATATCAACTATATTTGTTGAATTAATGAGACTGCAGGTAGATGAAGAAATATGGCTACTCCAAGTAGAAATGGCAATCACACCGAGTTTTTGTTTTACAGGGAGATGTGGAACATGATGAAAATCAAGAGTCAGCATTTTTAACTTTTCTACTGAAAACCTGCATAATTTCAAGGAAACCATTTATCTTCCATAAGCCAGTTTCTTCAGCTGTCAAATTGGAAGATAAGGCTTAATCTAATGGTGTTGAACTAGTAAATGAGATAATATACTTAAGAAACTTCATGTGTCCAAGATGATAGAGTTTAAAAATTTTAATTTATGCTTCTGACAAAAATAATTTTAACTGGGGACATAAATAATTTTTTCCCCCTCCCCATGCTTCTTAATTGCCATCAATATGGCATTTTAAAGTATATACCCATATGTAATTAAGTATTTGTTCAGCACATTTCCTTCTCTTAATTAGGAAACTAAATAGGAAGCAAAAACATGGTGTTTGCTTATCCAGTGGTGCCTTGACGGATCTTTTTTACCCATGGGCCATTGAGGGAAAATGGTTTACTTTTTCTATATAAAATGGTGTTCCTGTGTCCTACTGTGTTTACTTTTTCTATATAAAATGGTGTTCATGTGATTTCCAAGATCTCTAAAAAGAACCTCTTATTGCAAACATCCAGGAATATATGACTCATGATTATCCTTGGATTAAACTGTTGAATGATTAAAAACTATTTCAAACAGCTGAAAAAATGCAAACCTTAAGAGAATTCCAAAAATGGGAAGACTTTGAAAAACAACAACAACACAACAACAACACAACAACAACAACACAACAACAACACAGTTATTTTATCAAATAACAGGCTATAGCAGGGATCTGGCATTGTCAGGTAGGGTACAAAATGTTTTTCCTGAAGCTCAAAACTTCACAAACAGTCCTTCAAAGGGCCCACATAGTTAGTGCTGAGTAGACAATTAAATAATTAAGTGTGGAGACTAATGGGAAACTTTCTATTTAACTGTTTGTAAGCTTGTTAGAACTAAATCTGGTAAAACAGGTAGTGGATATAACACAAATCCTATGTCTCAATTCACCCGCAGTCAGAATGGTAAAGGCTCCTATTAGGCAGGGCATACTATCACTCAATGCGTAACATTCCCTCTCGGGTAATCTGAATTCATAGTTCTCACTGGATAAGTGCTTTCATATAATGAAATGCCAAGTATATATGTGTTAAGAACTCATTTTATCCATTGAATAGAATTATTGATTTGCAATGAACAGAGTTTAAATGCTTACATTGTGGAGAGTGAATTTTTTTGTTGTGGGCCTTATTGAATTTAGTTCCTTTGTTCTGCTGGGCATCTTGACAGTTTAGTATGGGCAAAGATGGCCCTGAAACTGTATTTTGGGAAAGAGCTAGAGAGAGCCAAATGATTCTGTAAAATGGAGTGAGACAAGTATGAAGTGCCTGGGGCTTAACCTGGGATGAGGAGGCTGTGGAGGCCAGATGGGGCATGAAAGATGGAAAGACAAACCAGTGGGATCGAGCTGGAGTAGGATGCTACATGGGGTGATGCTCCTAGTGATATAGAGAGGCCCTACGGAGCTTGGAGGGGCAGAGCTACCTGATACTTAACCTGAAAGTCTTTGCTTTTCTGTACCGTGCCCTCTCACACTGTTACCCCAAATCTTCAAGAAAGTCAGTTCACAGACAAAGGCCTTGCATGAATGGTCCTGTGTAGATGCAGGCTGAAGATGCTGGCCGAGTCTGTGATAGATGGTGCAGAGGTGGTCCAGGCACTGTGTGATGAGGGGATCTGTGTGATTAAATTAAAAAGCAGGACCCCAAACTGTGTTTACAACACAAGCTAATAAAAACCTCTTACTTGTACACCTAGAAAAAGACTAGAAGGATCTCTTCCAGATTTTTGATAATTTTAATAGTGGTTATATCTTGGGCATAAAATTTTATTTTCTTCTTTAAAAACTTTGTATTTTTTTTCAAAGCCTGATTAACATGTCTTAATTTTATAAAATCAGAAAAAAGTCTGAAAGCCTCCTGACATTTTAGAAAACTTGTTATAGGTTAAAATTTGTTCCTACACGGAGTAGATGGGAAAAAGATCAAGCCACAGTTAAATTTTTTTCTTATATTTTCATAAAAAATTGCAATTCTTACATGTGAAGAAAGCAGCTTTCTTTTCTTTCTATTGCTACTTCATGTTTAATTTTGTGGTCTTTATTACACTTTTTAAAAGGCCATGTCAGAGGCCAGGTTATTAAATTACAGGGAAATTTCAGGGATTCACAAGGAGTCGAATTATATGTGATGGCCAATAAATAACGAACAGCCATCTCAACTCCAGAGGGCAAGAGTACTAAAAATAAGAGAGCTAGATCTTTCCAGCAAGCACCAAAAACATAATTATGCGGGTGGAAGTGAAATTACGTAAGTTTTGAGCTGTCAGAAAGCTGAGCTACAGTTGAGATTTGTGAGGGCATGTATTCCCAGAAAGGCAGAAAATGCTTCATGGGGAAAAGATCTCCGGAGCTTGGCCCCACAGCAGTGTTCCACAGCGTGTCCAACCAAGCCATTACAACTCATGGGTTCCAGGAGTAGCATGGTTTGGTTTATGTGTGAGGACATACAACCTACAGAGGAGGAAACAAATGGTCCCAGGCAGCGTCTCATGAACTCTTTCCCACCTGAATCTGGAGCACTGCTACATCGGCATCCAGGGACCTCTTGACTGGAACCAATTTCTGGGTCACATGAATCTGTCTTTGCTTCTCGGCAATCTTCAGTTTTAGGAATCGGATTTTTTCATCCAGGACATGTATTTCAATTTCTGCATTTAGTTTCATCTTCTCCTGGATATTGATTTTTTCATAAAAGATGCACACTTCTTCTTCCCGCTCTATCAGCTGAACGCCACTAGGGTCAAATGGAGAGGCAGAGGTTAAGAGGATGTTGAGGCCATAGTTTTATAGCTATCGTGGTTTTCTCTAGACTTGGGTGCAGAATGCACACCAACATTGCGTAATGCTAGAAGACAAAAAGATATTTACCAGTGGCTTTCTAGTTAAACTCTACACTTTAAATTTTGGGAGACTGGAAAGGGATGGTTGTTTAGCCTCTTGACTCTGAGCTGACCATGTGGTTGGCTGGCACAGAATCTCTGCAAGTCCCCAAAGGTTTCCTGGGGTGGGAAAGAATGTCATTCTCCACGCATGAACAAAGTGACCCCACAGTCCGATTTTCTGCAGATCCTTTCCTTGGACCAGGCTTGCCAACCAAGTTCTGGCCAGATGCACTCAGGCAGAGGGCCAGGGAATGTATTTCTGCAGGGATTCTGTTCGATGTAATGTGCCAAGCCCATTAGCTCATTTTAAAGCCAACTATTTCTGATGCAGATTTCCTAATGAATAGGCAAATCCCGTCATTTATAATAATGCCAGGGGAAAGACCCCTCCTTGTGAGGAGAATATGGGAGAAGAAACATTAAGAGATTTCTAATTCCAGCCCCAGGGATCTGACCAGGGCCTGGGAGCACACTGCCTAAATGCCTTGGTTTGCGCCAGGAGTCAAATAAGAAGGTCCCCCCATCCCCCAGAGAGGACACCTGCCAACCCTGTGAAAACTGGTATTCCTCACCACCCTGAAGTTCTTCCCACACACTGCATATCCATTCCCCAGAGTTTATCTTTAATTGCTTCTCTCTCTCTCATGTGTTTATGTAGTTGCATTTGACTAATCTTAGTTCTATATTTTGTCTCATCTGACAATTATTGGTTCTTCTCATGATCTCAGTCCTCTTTCAAATAGAAAGTAGTAGCAATATTGGACCATCTTTTTGTATTGCCAGGGTCCTGCACTTAGAACACAACCAAGGGTTGATGATAAACACTCTCATATCAGAAGCAATTACTATAAGGCTCTACAACATCACATGCCAGATTTCTCAAAGCAGGAGAAACTTGGGAAAACTGCTAAAAGTAGTACTTCAGAAAGGATATAATTGTGGCCTGGAATAAACGATGCTACTCCTAAAGTTCTTACTTATTTGCTGAGAAAACGAACTGGGAGAAAGAAAGGCTGAATAAATATCATAATATGAACAGGCCTGTCACAAAAGTGAGTACATGATCCAAAGACTTATGTCCATTGTCTGTAATAATTTGATGGTGTCAGAGGCATCCTGAAAGGTAATCAGGGAAAGGACTTTTATCTTCAAGTAAGCAGCTCCCCAAATTCAACTGTCACTTGTTTCTCTTACAAGGACTGATTCTTTCTTTGTCCCTATTCTTTCTTTCTTCCTCTCCTCTCCTCTCCTCTCCTCTCTTCTTCTCTTCTCTTCTCTCCTCTCCTCTTCTCTCCTTCCTTCCTTCCTTCCTTCCTTCCTTCCTTCCTTCCTTCCTTCCTTCCTTCCTTCCTTCCTTCCTTTCTTCCTTCCTTCCTCTTTCCTTCTCTTTTCCCTCCCTCCCTCCCTCTTTCCTTCCCTCCCTCCCTTCTTCCTTCTTTTCTTCTTTAAATTTTTATTTATTGATTTGAGAGACAGAGAGAGATAGAGAGAAACAGACACAACAATTTTGTTGTTCCACTTATTCATGCATTCATTGGTTGATTCTTGTATGTGCCCTGACCAGGATCAAACCTGCAATATCAGCATCAGAAGGTATTCTAACCAACTAAGCTAACCAGCCAGGATCAGAGTTTCTTATTTTCAGGCAAAACATGCAGCTCTCCCTCCCCTCCAAAACTAATAAAACCTGAATATTAAATGTCCCTCTTTTCCCACTGTCACGTGTAGATAGAAAAAGGGGGAACATTTCTAAATAGGATCTTTGGGTGCTTTGTTCTCACAGTAGGTTCCCGATTTTTACCTTTCATTTCGAGACTGAATAGCTCGTTCATATTTTTTGCGAAGCTTCACCATCTCCTCTTCAATCATTGTGATCATATGGGCAAGTCTGTCAAGGTTATTTAAATGGACTTCCTTCTTCTCTTTCATTTCTTGAAGTTTTACTATAATTTTGCATACATCGTTTTGCATGCTTTCTCTGATGGTAACATTGTTGGCATGTTTCAGCATGGCGTTTTGTAGCTTTCTTTAAAAATAATAGGAAATAGATAAAATTATAATTTTCGTTAGTTTCTTTAAAAATAATGAAAAATTCAAAACACAAACTATCAAAATAGCTCTTTAATACATCCCTTGCATTGACAATAGTAATAATGATATTCATCAAACAATACTCTTCAGATATTTCTGTATTTTTTTCTGATCTCAGATTCCTCCTCTGTCTGGATTAGGACATCTTTCTTTTGTGCCCCAAGACTTTCCGCTATCCTCCCCCCAATTTTATCAAAGCAAGAGATGATAGCAATCATTTACTGCTCTGCTGTTCCAGAAGACTGTGCTCTTTAAGGGCAGAGAGGGTTATATCTGATAATTAGAGACCTGGTGCATGAAATTTGTGCATAGGGAGGGGGGATGTCCTTCAGCCCAGCCTACTCCCTCTCCAATCCGGAACCCCTTGAGGGATGTCTGACTGCCCGTTTAAGCCCGATTCATCCCTCTCACAATTCAGGACTGCTGGCTCCCAGATCTCACCGGCCTGCCTTCCTGATTACCCCTAACCGTTTCTGCCTGCCAGCCTGATCACCCACTAACCACTCCCCTTCTAGCCTGATTGATGCCTAACTGCTCCCCTGCCAGCCTGTTTGCCCCTAACTGCCCTCCCCTGCAGGCCTGGGTCTGCCCAAATGTCCTTCCCTGCAGGCCTGGTCACCCCCAACTTCCCTCCTCTGCTGGCCTGGTCACTTCTAACTGCCCTTCCTTGCAGGCTTGGTCCCTGCCAACTGCCCTCCCCTGTTGGCCATCTTGTGGTGGCCATCTTGTGTCCATATGGGGGCAGGATCTTTTGACCACATGAGGGCAGTCATCTTGTGTGTTGGAGTGATGGTCAATCTGCATATTACTCTTTTATTAGATAGGATGGAAACCTGGTGCACAGGTGGGGGCCAGCTGGTTTGCCCTGAAGGGTGTCCTGATCAGGGTGGGTATTCCCTTGGGGTGTGGGGTGGCCTGTGGTGGTTTGCAGGCCAGCCACACACCCCGGTGACCCAAGTGGAGGCTCTGGCATCTGGGATTTATTTATCTTCTACAATTGAAACTTTGTAGCCTGGAGCAGAGCCAAGCCTTCTGTTCATATAGCCATTGAAATTTCAGGTTATATAGACTCAGTAGTTATATAGACTAAACATAAGTGAGAGAGTCAAACAGATCTTGCACATAATACATTTTATAAAACATCAGTTGGCAGAAATTTTTTAGTTTTTTTACATGGTTTAACTCATCTATACTAATAAAAGCCTAGGTGGTCATGCATAATGTCTTCACAAGATGGCCACCATAAGATGGCCATGTGCACAGTGGAGATGGGCACCAGCAGCCGCTCCACGCAGTGAGGCCTTAGGGTCCCGTGGCTCCGCATGCACAGCATGGAGGAGGCTGGTCCCGGCATCTCTGCCACCTTTCGAGGAGGAGGTGGGTCCCAGTGGAGGAGGTGGGTTGTGGCAGAGGAGGGCAATTGTGGGCAATCAGGCTGGCAGGGGAGTACAGTTGGGGGCCATTAGGTCACCAGGGAAGGGCAGTTGTAGGTGATCAGGATGGCAGAGGAGGGCCATTGGGGGCAATCCACTGGCATTGGAGCAGTTAGGCACCGACCATACCAACAGGGGAGCAGATCAGGCTGGCAGGCAGAAGCAGTTAGGGGCAATTAGGCAGGCAGGCAGGTGAATGGTTAGGAGCCAATGGTCCCGAATTGTGAGAGGGATGTCCAACTGCTGGCTTAGGCCTCATACCCAGGATCAGGCCTAAAACGGCAGTTGGACATCCCCCGAGGGTTCCCAGATTGAAAAAGGTACAGGCTGGGCTGAGGAACACCACCTCTCCTCCAACCTCATGCATGAATTTCATGCACCAGGCCTCTGGTTAATAATAAAAAGTCCTATGAAATAGGTATTTTTTTTTAAATGGGTAAAAAGAGTGAGCCCAGCAAGGTAAGGTATTGTGCCCAAGGTCACACAGCTAGTAAGTATCAGGGCTGAGATTTGAATCTAGAAAGCCACCTTTCTTAATCACTACACTGCCTCTTAGAAGCACATTAGAGCTTCAAATCTACAACCAGGGAATGCTGGTTAAAAAATTTAACCAGGTCTTTTAACTTTAAATGCAAATGATCAAATTGGTGCTTTTTTTCCTAATTGGATAAATGAAAATAAACATAGTAAGCATAGTTATACACTATAGTTTTTTATTCAATTAAAAAATAGATGGCTCTCAAGCAGTAGAAGCATAAGGAGTCACATTCAGATGCTTTGATTATCATCTATAAGCAAGGTGTTTGAGGAAGGGCTTTTCTAGCTTTGTAAAATACTATTATTTTCTATTTTATTATCTCCAGAGTATTTTAGAGGTTAGTAAATCAGAAGACTTTGAAAGGATAAGAGTTATTATTAACACTTACCTTTCTTGAGAAACTGCACTATTTCTTAAAATTTCCAGTTCATTTAATGACATTTTATGCCTTTCTTTTATTTCAGTTACTTGCTGGTGAGCTTTGTGAAGTAAGTTAATAAATTTATTTCTTTCATTTCGAATAGTGTCATATAACTGAGCGAACTCTTTGAGTCTGTGAAAATACCAGTGTTTTTGAAATGTGTGAAATTAGGATGTCCCCCCCACCCACACCTAACTAGATAAAGCATCATGTAATTCTTTTACCTCCGTTGAATTTCACGTGTTTTCTTCTTGTGTATCCTGATTTCAATATCCTTTGCTTTGATCTCCTTCAAAATGTTGATATATTTTTGCTGAAATAGAAAAATTATGTGTGAAATAGTAATAATCATAAAGCCCACCACCACCAATACATGAATACTCCCAGCCTCACCCCATCTCATTTCTATGCATTTGAAAAATCCTTTGTGCTGATTCGATGAGATCTGAACATTGCCTCAGCTGCTGAACTAAATCACACTCGCTAGGACAAAGGGTTAATCAAGGAAGCAAAAGAAGAGAGAGGCAGACAAGGAAGAGCCTGAACAGGATGAGTTTGAGGAAGAGTTGGGGGAATGTTTGAGGGAGCCCAAGAGTGGGCGAGGTGAGTGAGGAGTTTGTGGAATATAGATGAGGGAAGGGGATTTGCAGTAAGCTTTGATAAATGTTACTTATTGAATCCTCTGTGGTATTTTGTGAGAGACAAGCCATGATTTGAAAGCATTATTCCACTTGTACATTGAGTGCCTTTTCCTACCCAATAAAGCACCCTACGGAGATGTTACAAATTACGAGTAAATATTTTAAGTCAGCACTTTGCGGTTCTAAAATCCTAAAAAAAACATACCAAGTCTAAATATACTAATTATGTTCTTCAAATATAAAGATACTGGATCCTTCATCTAGTGTAAGAAACATTTCTAAAGATGAAGTATTTGCTGATAGAAACCTGAGGAATTAGGTTCTATTGGTTTTCATTTGAGGACTGTGAAAGCAAAATCCATTTGGCATGGAGTAGTTAAAAAGAAATTAGGTATCAGAGCCAAGATCGACATGTGTGGGGAACCGTGAAAGGCAATTAGGTACATTATCCAGCAATATGCTTTTCCCCTTATGTTTCCCTGCTTTGCTGGGGTTTTTGCTTCATATAGCTAAGAGAGAGTAACACTTTGGCAGGGTCAGTAGAGCGATGTGTTCTTGAGTACAAGATAACAGGAACAAGGATAAGGAGGATGGCCGAGGGAGTAGTTTAGAATGCGTCAGACACTGCTGATACGGAAGGAACATGCTGATCGGGCCTTGACCTTGTATGCTTGCATAAGCTGTTTCTGCTTATAAAAGGAGCTGTGAAAATAAACTCGGCGCGACAGTCTTGAGCTGTCCGCCCTCCCGGTAACTAAGGTGTCTGTGTTCTTTAATCCTCACCCCCCCTTTCAGGTAATGTTCTAACTGCAGTGCCGGCTGGCTCCGGCAG
>JAAGEH010000307.1:30950550-31198371 GCA_011751065.1 Lasiurus cinereus
CCCCTTTCAGGTAATGTTCTAACTGCAGTGCCGGCTGGCTCCGGCAGACATGTAGCAATTTTATCTTGTTCTCAGTGAGAATAGGATTCAGGAAATAACTAATACTATTTATGTGTGAAGAATTATACAAATAGAAAAATTTAGTATCGTCAATTCCATCTTGGGGATAATAGCAACATTGTTTTTCTCCTTCACCCTTTGTCTTTTTGGGGGGATGTAGATGACACAAAATAAAATAATGAAAATGACTGTCTTACAGAAACTATAGTTTTTAAGGCTGATGTTTAACAGACCAATTCCCAATTCTAAGAATACTTAAAGAAAACAATATCTTTCTTGATTTCCCTACTTCAAGAGAAAGAACTGTGTGCTTTTATAAGAATGAGCTCATTTAATAATGAAGTTTGCTTTGATACATAGATAGCACATGTATCAATTATTTAAATATCTTTTTATTGCATTCAGAGAGAGAGAGAGATATGTTGAGAGAGAATCATTGATCTGCTGCCTCCTGCACGCACTCCATTGGGGATAGAGCCCGAAACCCAGATACGTGCCCTGACCAGGAATTGAACCGTGACCTCTTGGTTCACAGGTTGACGCTCAACCACTGAGCCACACCGGTTGGGCTCAATTTTTAAGATTAACTTAAAAATTATCTAATTCATCAGACAGGTTATTATCCCTTGCAACAAGTATCCTCCCTGCTCTCTCCTTTCCTTGTTTTGCTCCTGCTTGTCCTCCCCTCAGCCACCCTGTTCTCTCAAGCTGCCTTCTTTCCCCCATTCCTCCCCTGCTGCTGCCTTTCCTTTCTTTATTCCGTGAAATCCAGCTGGCCTATGAACTCTACTGAGCCAACCATGCTAAACATCTTGCAGTTTCTCAAATGTTCTAAGGTGGAAAAAATAAATGGTTAAAGAGGAATCTGAAGAGTTTGCTGTGGATTGTGTGGTGATCTTTTCCTAGGTCTTCTTTACAAAATCTTTATTTAACCTCATTGCTCACTATGCTTTGATGTGAGTTCTCTCTTAAGAATAAGAAGAAAGGCTACTCTGTGCAAATATGTGCTTAGAATTAGAACAAAAGTTGCACTTAGAAATGGCCAACATCTGGGCCACATGGTAAATTCAGGTTTTCTAGTTTAGTGATATGTCATACTAGAGGCCCAGTGCACAAAAATTCATGCATTCAGGGGAGGTCCCTCAGCCTGCATCCTCTCGCAGTCTGGAACCCTTTGGGGGATGTCCAACTGCCAGCTTAGGCCTGCTCCCTGGGGGATTGAGCCTAAGATGGCAGTCAGACATCCCTTTGGCAGCCTGGGAGCCCTCAGGGGATGTCTGACTGATGGCTTAGACCCACTCCCTGGGGAGGTGGATGGGCCTAAGCCATCAGTGGGGCATCCTTAGTGATGCTGAGGAGGTGGGAGAGGCTCCTGCCACCATTGCTATGCTCATAGCCATCAGCCTGGCTTGTGGATGAGTGGAGCTCCCCCTGTGGGAACACATGGACTACCAGGGAGAAGCTCTTGTGTTAAGCATCTGCTCCCTGGCAGTCAGTGTGCATCATAGTGACTGGTTGTTCCCAGTTGTTTCACTGTTAGGGTCAATTTGTATATTATGCTTTTATTATAAAGGATCATATTCATTTTTTTTTAACAGGGGACCTGTGGGCAAGTGGAATAAGTGGTTCTAATATTAGAGTTTGGCCAACATGGCAGGAGGGTTGTTTTTTGCCACTGGTTTTATTGTTGTTTTGGTTTGGGGATGTTGCACTGTGTCAGCTCTGGTACTTTGCTGGGAGCCCAGAATGTCACCAAGTGGCACTGGGTAAGCAGTAACTAAGGTTTAAATGATGATGGCTTGATGAACTTGGGAGGGAGGATGGTCCCATGCTAATGCTCTTGAGTGGTTCCCAAGCAAAGCACAGTTGGCTATGACATGTCTGTGGCCTGTGCAGCAGTCAGTCATGTCCACCACGTTATTCTTACTGATTTGTCACCTGTTCAAATCCCCTGCTCCTTTGGTAGATCTAGATCTTTCTCTCTATAGATTGTTGACTACTGCTAATTGGATCCTGGGACTATAACTTTGGGAAGCTGTTTTGTCACTGGAATTTGGAGACTTGGCAATTACAGCTTTCTAATGAACACTGTGTTCAAACAAGGCTAACCTGAACTCTTGTAGTGGTTTATGGATGGTTACAAAAATGCAGTTACCTGAACTTTCCGGAAATCTTTGGATTTTTGCTCTTTCTCATCAATTTTGATTTGAGTCATACGGACAAGGCTGAATACCAGCTCTTGAATGTTTTCTTGATCCTTTAAAAGCTTGTTTTCTTCTGAAAGTTGCTGTTCTACTAACTTAGACTCAGCTTCTGATAGGATTTTCTTTTGAAGAACACAATATATAATGATTTATTTCTTTGAAAGAACACACTAGGGCCATTATCTTAGATTATTTTTAAACTCCTATGTAGAATTTTTTATTAAAACATAAAACAAAATAATTCTACTGCCTTAGCTCCAAGTATTTTTAATTTTACTAAAGAATGAGAAAATATAATAACATACTTAACAGGACAGAACTTTTTCTTATTCAAACTGTATTTTAAAGTAAATTTAAGAAAAAGAAGAGACATAAAATCATGTTTAAAAATACTTTGGCAGTGGTTTCACTAAATAAAATTTGAAAAATTTAAATTAAACATTGGTGAAATAAAGCATTATTGTTTGCTTTTAATATAATCAGTAGCTTCTATTTTAAAATATGAATTTGTATAATTTTTTTGGACCCAGGTTAAGTAGGATCATTCTCTCTTTACTGACTCTCTTATTAATGAGGTTTCGTGGAGCATTATTAAAATCCCAACTTCATATTAACCATTCTTAGATAGAAGCTTAAATGAAAGATGATATGAACCTGTTGGGCCAAATTCCTTTTAGCTACTTCAACTTCTTTTTGGAGTTCTCTTCTCCTCTCAGAAGTAGAATCATCTTTAGGGATAGCTTCAATCTGGAAGTCAAAATTTAAAACAGACATTTATACAAGAAAGAAATATTTAAGGTCATATAGGGAACTGATCATGTTCCTTTCGAAAATGGTGGGGAAATGATGATTCTGAGTCATATAGCAACACTGATTTTGCTGAATATTCTCCAAGAAGTCATTGAAAACTAAAATATAAAGACCTGTAAAAAAAATCTATAATTCCCTATTTGCAAATATACTATTTCTCACTCATTTGGAAATAAATTGTCCTAATAATAATAGCTGCTAACATTTATAAAGCATTAACTATGTGTCAAGGAAAGTTCTAAATCCTTGTATGTATGGTCTTATTTAATCCTCACAATAACTCCATGAGGTAGGTAATATTATTATCTCCAACTATACAGATGAGGAGAATGAGGAATGAAGACATTTAGACAATGTGCCTCAGTGGTATAGGTTCAAACCCAGGCAGTTAGACTAAGAACTCATGATTGTAATATTGCACGTTACCACCTCTCTAACTCATCACTCGGCACTTCAGAAACATGTATATTCTTGTGATGTTTATTATACTTATAAAGTGTGAATTTAAATCCTATAGATTAAAGAAAAATGGAACTATTTATTAATAACAGAGAGAGTAGTTGGCTACTTTTATGTGATGGTTTGATGAGCAGCTGGAAAGTTCTCACACAAAAGAAAAGCCTCTTAACTTTTCTTATTTTTTCCAGAAATTCCCCCATTACCTTTCTATTGTATTAGCTTGTGCTTGTGTCCCCTGTTTAAGTACTTTGAGGAGAAGGCCACATCTCATTCCATCAGTCCTTGCTGTCTTATTGGGAATGAACTTGCCAGATTCTTTATGATGGAGAACAGAGGAGAGAGGAATAAGACACATGGCAGCTGAAACCGGTTTGGCTCAGTGGATAGAGCGTCGGCCTGCAGACTCAATGGTCCCGGGTTCGATTCCGGTCAAGGGCATGTACCTTGGTTGAGGGCACATCCCCAGCCAGGGCGGGGGGATGGGGGGTGGGGAGCATGCAGGAGGCGGCTGATTGATGTCTCTCTCTCATCGATGTTTCTAACTCTCTATCCCTCTCCCTTCCCCTCTGTAAAAAAAATCAATAAAATATATTTAAAAAATATATAGAGAGAGAGAGACACATGGCAGCTGATGGGAAATGCCCACCAAGGGTGCAGGAAGGGCCATCATTGAGGGCTGACAGCATTCTTGACTTAGGGCAGGTTTAGGGTTGGACCTTTATACTAAAAGCACATGACTCCAATCTGATGTAGTTGATCTTCAACTGGGGAAGCATCTAATTCTAGGCACCAAGGTAGGATATTGGCTAAAACTTGTCCCAAGAAGGGAAGATGATACTGTTTAGTGATTTAAAGGTCATCTAACAGGACCTTTCTGAAGTTCATGCTACTCTAAACTAGCTAAAGGGTATCTTTAGAGGCCCCAACATGCATGAACCTGTGCATCAACAGTAGCACCTTCTTTACCCTCAGATGCCCAAGGATGTCCTGCCTTCCAGCGCCTCTCCTAACATGGACAGCTAGCTGTGGAGAAGCACATACTGGACTAAAGGAGATAAGACATAATTTTGTGAAGTTCATATAACAATAGACAGAATTTGTAGTTTTGGCAGTTAATGGCTATAGCAGGTCACAAGGGACAGCACAGCATGGACTTGAATAATCAGGGAGGATTCCATGCAGAAGTGAAGAAATTAGCAGGGAAGAGTTTGATTTCTCCTGCTGGAAAGTGGAGTTAATTCTTCTGGGACAGGGCAAGTCCAACAGGCAGGCACCCTGGTGTCCGCCTGACTCTCCACCACAGGTGCCCAAGAGTGGGCTGCTCCAAAATGCTTTGAGTGTGGGCAGATCTGTGCTGGCACAATAACTGGCCCCAGGGATGCTTAGAAGGCTTCCGTCGACAATACGATGAAAGCACACACACCAGCTACTCTATGCCAACTAAAGGCAGTCAACTAATTTTTCTAATTTCGGATCTCAGACAATTAGCTATTTCCAATGTTTTGAATGACAAATAATACTTCAATAAAATATATTCATTTTTTTGAACCTGGGCTGGCTGCTTCCTGGACCCCTTTCCAATTCTCCATAAACACAACCCCCAGTTTCAGGCAGGAATTAAGTGTCTGTGCTTTGTGGAAGAGGTAACAAGGTAAGTCATTGGCAGCAGAGCCTGCTGGTTGCCCAGACAACAATATCCACCCTCCACTTTGACCTTACTAATGGAACCTCTGTTTTGTTCAGTGCTGCAATGTTTCCAGGCATTCTCAGACTTCTATGCAGCCGAGGGTGACCAATGAGCCAGCACAGGCCAATGAAGTGCAAGTGAAAGCCTGCTGAACAGGGCTCCTGGGAAAGTCAGCTGCCATACACCTTTTGTTCTTTGCCCTTTCCCACTTCAGGATGATTTTATGCCTGAAGGTGAAATGGCTATCTTGTGATCTTGGAGAAAACATGTACATGTTAAGGATGACCCAAGAAGAAGCTAAGAGGATCCTGGAAGATGAAATTACCTGCTGTGCCTAAACAGATTATCCAATATGTTTATTGTGTGAATAAAACAAGCCTCCATGTAGGTAAGCCACTGTAATTGAGTTTCTATTACTCCTTGCAGCCAAATTGCAAACCTAATCGATTCTGGTTATGTTCCAGCTATGTTGTCATACTGGAGTGATGAGATATGTAGCATTACAGCCGAGCTCCAAACTGCATGTATCAGCAGGTTTGGTAAGCTTATTTATTTCAGTTCTTTGTTTTTATGGAGTAGCATTTCATACTTAGAAAAAAAGTGTTTATTACAACCATCAAAAATACGTAAAGTAAGAAATGGAACATCTCTGCTTCCCACCTCTACTTCAAATGCTACTCCCCAGGAGTCACTGTTCATAATTTGGAGTCTATTCTTCCAGACATTTTCAATGCATGAACAAATATCAGTAACTTTCATAACAGTGAAAAAATTAGACATTGCCCTGCTGCTATAAACATCCCAGTTACTTGATATCAGTGAACTTCAGTTTCTTTAAGGCTTTGATATTTTTCTGAAATATTTCAAATGTTCAAGAAGTTTGTGGCTTGAATTTCTGGGACAGTCTCTACGATCAAAGGAGAATCAAACAGCTGTCTCTAGGGGAAAACAAATTCTGAAAAATAGCTGGAGTCCTTCACACTTACCTTTTATCTCTTTCCTTTTTGGATTGTTTGCAAGTCTGAAATGTTCATTCAGGATGGGAGTAACTGGTCTGACCCACTCTTGTTTTCAAGTACTTCCAACCCACTGTAGGACTGTGGCTGGGACAATTATAAGTCACAAGGCAGAGGCAGTTGGTCTCTCCCTAAAACTTTACTAGGACAAAAACACAGGTCTCTCTCTTTCTCTCTCTCTCTCTCTCTCTCTCTCTCTCTACCTCTATCTCTCTCTCCAAACACAATTATTTAAAACCTTTATTAACAGGTGCTTACAGTTGGTTGACTTTAAAAAAATCATCTTTTATTACAAATTAAAAATGACGTTCTTAAAAATCTCAAGTTGATCAGATAGGAAACAATTTTAAAAACTTTAAAGGTGTATTGAGAAGAACCAATCTTAAAAAAAATAAGCATTTGTCATTTCCAAAATGAGATGTTTTTAGATAAAAATAATAAAAGCCTCATGCTGCACAGATAATTCAGATAGTTCTAGTTATCTGGTCAACAGGCAAAACTCGAGCACTTAATGTCTTTAGCTTCAATCTTTGGTTCATTTCTTATTGCTGGAATTTCATAATCATTTCTTCTTATTTTAAAAACATTTTTAAAATATATTTTTATTGATTTCAGAGAGGAAGGGAAAGGGAAAGAGAACAAGCATCGATGATGAGAGACAATGATTAATCAGCTGCCTCCTGCATGGCACACTCTCCCTGAGCACCCCCCTTCCCCCTGAGGATTGAGCTGCAACTTGGGCACGTGCCCTGACAGGGAATCAAACCTTGACCTTCAGGTTCATAGGTCAACACTCAAACACTGAGCAACACTGGCCCAGCTAATTCCTTCTTGTTGGATGACTAAACCAGGTGATGGCAGAGATAGTAAAATTGCATTTTTCTTAAAATCAATGAGGAAAGAGGACTTTAATGCATTTTAATTTCTTTTAATTTTATAGCGTTTGAGTGCTATTTTGTGAACTTAATAGCTAGAAGTGTCCTAATACAATTGTTATCCTATTACTATTTTATCAATACATGCAACACTTGCTGGTTTTAGGAGCCTCCTGTTGATCATAGTTAGTTTCCATCATTACCTGGCACAAATATTATACCTGCTGTTTACTGTAAATTTTACTCCAACTAAGATTGAATGCCACAGGGTAGGCTTTGGGCTAAAGCAGAGAAGCTTATAGTAAACCAATGCTTCCAACAATAACAACAAAAAATTGGGTTAAAATATATCTTTGAAGGCATAAGAATTGCAAAGGTAGGAGAGTTAAAGTCTTCAAAGTTTCTAGCATTGTTTGGGATATAGTAAAATTTTAGCTTATACTGAACTCTAGTAAGTCAAGGATGAGTGTACTAATCTTGGTCCTACCCTGTAATGACTGGGTGGCTCAACTGCTTCACCTGGTCAGGCTGACGCCAGATCCAAACAAGACTTTTCTCTGAACTTGGGATAGCAAATAGAGATTGAAAAACATTATAGGACTAGAGGCTCTATCATCAGTTTGGTGCATTTTATCATGATCTTTTCTCTGTTCTTTTCCATTTCCTATTGATACCAAATACAACTTCTTACAACATTTTTTTACTTAAAAAGACAGCACTGAGTTTGAAAGTCAAACAGTGGTGTACAGCACCCACCTCTACTAGCAGCCTCTGATGCAGGGCTTGGGTTTGAGTGAGGGCATCCCAGGACACTTTCAAGAGTAGCTCCATTTTTTTCAGATTTCGAACGTCTCGTTCTTTCTCTCTTTGCTTCCGAGAAAGTTCATCGTGGTAGTTCTGTTTGTCGATGAGACAGTTTCGTAAATTGAGATCCAGAATCCCTCTGTTCCAGGTAAAGAGACAAATGAAAGTGATTAGTCATCAGCTGCCCCTGGTGGTTTTAAAGACAGCAGGATCAGCGTGAATATACTGAACTATTCTCATGTTAGAATCAAGTTGTAAATAATGCCCAAAGCGACTTTGTTTGCAAGCTGGTATCATTTAACACCACAGTCTTATAAAAACCGCAGATGGAATAGTAGATTGGCAGACTATTTCCCGGCAATTTTACTTAAAATTAAAAAGTAAAACTCTCAGGAAATCACGTCACTAAATTGCTCCCATTAGGAAAAAGTCATAATTTCCTCAAAATACCACTCATGTGATAAAATAAATAAATAAATAAAATAAAATCCCTCAACTATAGCACTCTCCCGTGATAGGAGGCACATTTCAGAAACTTATAAATACAATAGATTGTGTCTGTAAGATTTGGTCACAGGAAATTGAAGACAATTAGTAAAGGATGGAAAAACTACTTCTAAAATGCTTTATTTAATAATATATGTTTTACTAATGGTAAAATTTGATTTAATATTCTATAAAATGTTTAATGAAAAGTTCTATAAAAGACAAATTTGTCTGAGATTATGTTTTGAACCCTCATACATAAATTGAAGAAAAATTTAGATGACATATTACTAACCTTTCAGATAGTGAAGTTGCTTCATTCTCTCTGGTTAATTCCAATAGCTTGACCAATTGGTTATATTCTCGTTCTTTGATTTCAAGTAAGGCTCGTTTGCCTTCAACTTCCTTTATTATATCCTCCTTCTCTTCAATTATAGAGTTAATTTTGGTTTCAACTTTCTTTAGGGAGTCATTTAGTTCTTTGAGTTCCTGTTCCAAGATAATCTTTTTCTTTTCCATTTCTCTGCGAGGGATACATACATACATATACATGTATACCTACAGACCCATACATACACATGGACACACATACATACACATTTGCTTTATTTTGATCCCAGGCTGTCCTTACCTATTTTTAATTCCTCACCAGGAAACAGAAGAGCTGCTTATAAATTCAGTGATCTCAGAAGTGGGGTGAAGACCATAGATGAGTGGGACTCAGAAGGTATCTCCACTGAGTGCCACTGAGGGCAGGGATTTGTCTAGCCTATCCACTTTACCCCAGATCCTGGGGTCCTACCCTCATTTTGCCAGCCTCCCAGAACTAACCTGAATTTCTCAACTTTGGTGCTAGAGCCTACTTTTTTCTCTTGTTTCGAGATCAGTCACCAGAGCAATCATATTATTTTTCCAGAATTTTTGTGTCTTCACTTATCTTTATATTTTTAGTCCCTCTAAACCTTGAACATTTCCTCAGTGACTTCTGCCTCCGAATCTATCCTGAATGTTGTATATGTGTGGGGTAGGAGAGATGTTACATAAGTGAATTGGTGGCATATAGTTCCTATTGTTTGGGCTTTAGGCTTCTAGCTGGCTGACATACTCCTGAACCATGAAATTCTACACAGTTTAAATAATTTACTCCTTGAACATCTCTTTAAAGTTCATTGGAGTTATCCATAAAGATAATTTATAAGTTGGAAAGTGACTATTGTCCCCAAATTAAGACTACTGTCCCCAAATTAAAACTATTGTCCCCAAATAAAAGTGTTATGAAAGATAGTATTATGCTGTACTACTTTCTTTTAATGAGCTTAATATACTAGTAGACAATCTAGACAAGAACAACTGCAAATATTCTAAAATTATAACAGTAATTGGATGTTTTCAGTGGTTAATATTTCTGTTTTAATGTGCACATATAACTTGGAGTAGGCTAGGAGAGATCTATATATATAAAAGCCTAAGTGACCAGCCGACCAGCCAACCAGCCAGTAGCTATGATGCACAATGACCACTAGGGGGCAGACACTCTAACCAATAGCTATGACACTCACAGACTATGAGTGGGCAGGTGCTCAACACAGGAGCTGCTAAACTGCAGTGACTTGGCATGTGGTTCTTGGGTGACGCATCCAGAACTAGAGAGGAGGGAGCCCAATTCTGGGGTGTGTCACCTGAGAACTACCCTCTCACAATCCAGGACCTTTTGAGGGATGTCGTGGAGCTGGTTTAGGCCTGAACCCTGCAAGCCAGGCTGAGAGCTTCTGGTTAAAAATAAAAATATTAAATCATACACTTTTTTGCGTGTTATTTTTTCTATTTCTTTTCCAATTTGTACAGGAATGGCTTGATGGTGGACCAATTCATCCTGGTAAAGAAATGGAACCATATTAAATTATGTCAGATAAGCAAATTAATAGGAGAGAAAAGAAGTACAACATATAGAACTTTTACTATCTGTTCTGTCTATGCAGGGTGCTTTATTATTCTATTTAATACAGTAAGCTTATACTATAGTTATGGCTGTTATCATTTTAAAGAGAAGATAATTGAATCTAAGCAGCCCAGATTCCCTTTATGGAGGTAAACCCGTCCATCAGAGGTTGTGGGAGTCAGCTGCTAACAGTCCATGCTTGTTCTCTTCTCCAAAACTGAGCACACCTGATTTTTTGGGGAACAGGAGATGCAGAGAAGGGGAGAGCAGGCTGTGAAATGACTAACTGATGTGGTGATATAACAGCCCCTCCCCTCTGCCTTTGGCTGGAACCACCTCTGCGGTGCAATTCCTGATCAAGAGTTCCCCATGGGATCAGGTTGATACTAAGGTTCTCCTGAGACCCCCTTTTGGCCCAGTTTCTTCTCCAGCTCTGTCCTGCTTCCCTCATGCCTTTATCAGATTCTCCTTAGAGCCATCCCTCCTTAAATGCTTGTCTTAAGCTCTCTTTGTAGGAACCTTTCTGAGACTCATGCTCAGAGAAGGTAAAAATTTTCCAAAGTCTCACAGCTAGAAAACATCAAGGCCAAGGTCAGAAGCTAAGTTTGTCTAACACCACTTTCCACGATGCACCGAGAGCTCATGGAACATTCAGTTTTAACCTCAAGAATCTGATGTACATGGTGTGGGTGATGGAAGAATCCCTCCTGCCTGAGGATCACAGGGAGTTGGGGGTCTGGGGCAACACGTGCATAGGGGGTGAACACATCACTGCAGTGTGTGCATTTCTCCTTGGTATCTTGCTCAGTCCTGGGGCAGATCCAAGATTTGTGAGGCTGAAACTTGTATAATTTTTGTTTTTTGTTTTTTTTTTTTTGGCGGGGGGAATGTGCTCTTTTAGAAAAAGTAGAAAATTACCAACGCTAAATTAGGTACAGGGCTTTGGAAGAGATTCATGCAAGTGAGGGGCCTGAAGCTTTAGCTTCATCAAGCTCCTCATAAATCCATCTCTGCTGAGTTCCTAAGTTCCAGATAGCAGCTGGGTACATCTTGGCTCAAAAGACTCATAAGCAAAAAGAGGTCAAAGTGTATCACACTAAGCAAAGAGTGTCAGATGTTATTTTAAAAATAACTCTAGGTTATTTAAATTGTTTTGAGAGTTATTACATGTTTTTCAAAATAAAATGAATGTCAATTATCTCCTAAAACATAAATATATTCCCCTAATCAGTTGCATGATAAGAGGGAAGTAGAGTGGAACCAAATAGACAAGGATTAGGTGATACGAATATACATAACAGGTTAGAAAATTTGGTTCCTGTTCAAGGAAGAGATTGTGTTTGTGACAATTATAGTATCAAAAATGCTTGGCAGTCTAGAGGGGCAGTTCCTGGGGTGGTACTCCAAATTACAATGATCCTACTGGACACTCTACAGACTTTTGTGAATTCCTAGAGTCCAGCTTTAGTTTGATTGCTTACTCACAATGCTGAATGTTTTTGACACCTCTTTGTCAAACTTATGCAGTCAAACTTGACATCCATGCATTTTTATGTCCACATAGGCACAATATCTGAATATTTATGAACGGTAAGTAACATACCCTTAGGGTGAACCGAGCTTCCAACAAATCTTCTAGTTCCTTCTGCTCCTTTAGCAATTGCTTCTGCTTAAATGTTAAATCTTCCCGTAAATTTTTAATTTCTAATTTCTTCTGCATTATTTCTTTACGTAAGTCTTCGGTGCTTTCTTTCAGTATTCTCATCTTCTTCTCCATTTCCTTTAAAAGTCATGGAAAGTATTAGGTTATTTAGAGTCTAAGCAAACATTTGTCTACTTAAATTAAAAAGAATTTTACTTGTCATTTTGATTATATTTGTTTTGAGTTTCATGAATGATTTCTTCCCAAGTTAAATACAATTTATGATTTCTGACATTTTCAATAAAGGCATGACAATTATACTGAATGTATTAAACATTTTATATTAGATTCATACTCTTTTTTTATTACTGCTCTTTTTATCATCCTATATTTAATTTACTTGTTCTTTGTTAATCCTCCCCTGAGCATCTTTCTTCCTTCCTTTCTTTCTTTCTTTCTCTCTCTTTTTTTTTTTAGAGAGTGGAAGGGAGGGAGGGAGGTAAAGAATACACACACACACACACATATTTAGAGCAAGAGAGGAGAGAGACGTCGATGTGAGAGAGGCACATCAGTTGGTTGCCTCGAACATTTGACCTGATGGGGGCAGATATTGAACCTGTAACCCATGTAGGTACCCTTTACCAGGAATTAAACCTGCCAGAAACCAATAATTGTCTCGCGAATGGAAAGTGGATGAGGAACCCTAATGGAAAGTGGATGAGGAACCCGGAAGGCTGGTCAACCTTGAAGCTCTGAAAGGTCAAAGCCAGCCACCCCCTATCTAATTGAGACAATGAATTTCCCCATCAAATAATCATGTAAATCTTTACTGATAAAATAATCTACTTGTTACTGGAATTGCCTGTTTCAGGGCAAAGGGTGTATCCCAAACCTGAATAAAAGGGATGGCAAGGCCAAAGGAAGGTGGCAGTCCTTTCCACTAGAGGAAGGCTCCCGCCTGGCCCCCCAATATCACCAAATTAATGCTTTTCTAATCTCTCTTTTCATTTGCGTGTGGCCTCCTCCAGAACCCGAACCCTGAACTGGGAACCCTGAACCACATGGGACGTGAAAGAGGTTCCCACAGAACCCTCTACCCTTTGGTGCATAGGCCAACATTCTATCCACTGAGACACACCATCCAGGGCCTTCTATATTTCTTTTTTTTTTTAAATATATTTTATTGATCTTTCACAGAGAGGAAGGGAGAGGGATAGAAAGTCAAAAACATCGATGAGAGAGAGACATCGATCAGCCGCCTCCTGCACATCCCACACTGGAGATGTGCCCGCAAGCAAGGTACATGCCCCCGACCGGAATAGAACCTGGGACCTTTCAGTCCGCAGGCCGACGCTCTATCCACTGAGCCAAACCGGTTTTGGTGGCCTCCTATATTTCAAATGTTTCCTTTTTTCTGCGTTAAATTTTATCTTGTACCAAAAAGTATTAGTGAAAACTTCCAGGCTATTTTTTAGTAGCTTTGTGTTTTGACAAAATTAGATGCAAATAATCTTTGAATATCTGGCTTCTGGTTAACCTGTGTCCCATATGAGATTAGGAATTATGTACTAGTATTTGGAATTTCAAATATTCTTGCACTCTTAATCTCCCACTTTCTTACTGATATTACTGCTCCCATTTCATGCACATTTTCCTCAAATAGCCCTCCACTCCAGACTCATAATAAATCTTTGTTTCCCAATTGAATATATATATAGTGTGTTCAAAAAATGTATACACACACTTTGAATAATTATAAAGGCAGTGTTTATGAAAATACATTTCATTTTCAAAATTAAGCTATCAGCTGTTGAAGTGTGTATACATTTTGGGGACACCTTGTATGTAATATATATTCATATACATAAAATTGTATTTTGCTGTATACTAAATGGTTTTTTTTGTCTTGGAATTAAAACACCAGCAGCATGCTTTTGAAATATAACTACTCAAAATGTGAAAGCATTACAAATCTTTCTACTTTGTGTGATAAATTTAAAAAATTAGACACAAATTCCTCCTATTCCAGCAAATGTTTGTCAATAAGAGGTAGGGCCTATGTCTCTACCCCTTGATTTTAGACTTGGCCACGTGACTTGTTTTGACCAATGAAATACCCCCAAAATGATTTAAGCATAGGCTTGAAAAGTGCTTGCATGCTGGGGTTTGCCCTCTCTTGAGACTGTCTCTTTTTTGAAACCCCTCCACCACGTGACTAATTAGTGGCATGTGACCTTAGACCAACCAGCCTGCCAACTGGCTGACACACGAATGAAGCCATCCTAGGCCGCCCAGCCCCAGCTGGTCCAACATAGATCAGGTGAATTCAGAATAGTGAAAAATAAGAAACGGTTGTTGTTTTAAGCCATTAAGTTTGGGTTGTTTTGTTATGCAGGAATAGATAAGTGATACATCTTCTTGATAAAGATTTCTTATAATAAGCTGCTTGGGAAACTATACGGGTAATAGCTATCGCAAAAATAATGTTTTAAAACGCTAGCCACAAAATCCTTTTCTCTTCTTCTGGAAACAAAGCAAGTATTGTCTAACAAAACACAGCCTAAATTAGGTGCTAAATAGCTAAACCTGTATGTAATAGGCACCACCTACATTTACTCCAGAAGTTATACAGATAGTCCTTTCTGTATCGCCTATGGTTAAGACTTCTGTATCTTTCCAATGTTTGGGGTATGATTGTGGCAATGCATTAATATTTATAAGAAAATGATATTTGAATCCAGCTATTTTAACAAACTCTAGAACATCTATATAAAACTTACTCCTGGCTTAGGGATCTTCTCAAATTCCTTGGTTATGAGGGTTTTTTCTTCCAGTAAGCTGCAAAAATAAAAAATAAAAATTAAAAAGGAGGTTTGACAAAGTACAAAAGAGTTAGCTATTGCTGCAGTAATAACTTTTTCTTCCCTTCTCCCAGTGTATCCCAATGCTTGTTGGCCAGGCCCAGTGTTCATTCTTTATGATGGCTTCAGTGAGTCCCACAAGGCCCATGTAGGTGCTTTCCTCCAGACCTTCCACAACACTGTGTGAACACAACCTCTTGGGGCAGTTACTTCATCACATGTAAGTACTTGGGAACATGACCCCCTCCCTAGACCCTGGCTCCTTCCAGGCATGCTCTGGGCCATTTCTTCTGACATTATTTGCAATGAACTAATGTCTTTCTGTATTACTGCATCAGCTTATATTGGTTTCATCACATAAATGGGTGCAACTAGCCGGGAACATGAAGCTAAAGATGCATGCACATCAAGTTTTACTTGGTAGGTCTGGGAACATGAAGCTAAAGATGGATGCACACCAAGTTTTACTTTTATGAACTTTTATTTACAATAATGTAAATTAAGGTTAGTGCAATAAATATGTGCCACATGGAATTTAATATAGGTTATCTGTTTTTGCCACAAGCTAAAGCTGAAATTTTCAGACCTTTGATTACTTATACCTTTGCTTTTAGAGGTGCATATAAATTGATATTTTACTTCCAAGCTATTGATCCTACACCTCACCCATTCTGCCACGTGGGGGCAGTAGTGTGCTGCTAGCTTTTGGTTGTAAAGGCAACCTTCGTGTGCTTGGGTTTCAAAATGGTGACAAAGAAACTCTCACAAGTTGATTTATAATCTTTTCTTTAAACAGACATAACATGGCTAATTCTTTAGGGAAGTTTTAACTAATTATATTTCTATTGTTAATTTTTCTTTTTTTATTAAGGAACAACGATTGACTTTTGTCCTTTGAAAAAGTGTATGTTTTTGTATTTATAGAGAAATACAGCTAACTGTTGAACAACACAAGTTTGAATTGGGTGGGTCCACTTATATGTAAATTATTTTCCCAAGAAATATTGTAAATGTATTTTCTCTTTCATATGATTTTCTTAATAACATTTTCTTTCTTTAGCTTACCTTATTGTAAGAATATAGCATATAATGTACAAAATGTGTGTTCATTGACTGTTTGTTATTCATTGGTAAAGCTCTGGTCAACAGTAGGCTATTAGCCAGCCGTTAATTTTGGGAGGAGTCAAAAGTTATATAAAGATTTTGACTGGCAGAGAGGGCGGGGGGGTAGATCAATGCCCCAACTACCTGTCACATTGTTCAGGGGTCAACTGTATATCATTCATAATCCCATCCCATCATACCAGTTGATCATTTTTATTTTCCTTTTATCATCTTTAATATTACTTTAATATCTTTCAAATAAATATTTAGATATGAAAGATCTAAATATGAAAGATTTTAATATATTTAGTTAACATATTCATATTATATTGTTTCCTTTTAAAAAAATTTTATTTTATTGTTTAAAGTATTAAACATAGTAGTACTATATCTCCTTTTTATTCTCCCATTGACCTTCCCCCAGCCTCTCCTACTCCCTATCCCATGCCCTCATCCCACACCCCCTTCCCAGTGTCTTCCTTTTAGTACGTTTTAATAAAATTATATTAAATCTGTATATATAATTGAATCCATTTTGACCCAACATGTAATTTTATAGTTTCCCAATTGCAAAACAGACTTCATAATTAATAATTTAAAAGCTATAGTTTCAAGGTTTTCTAGTGGGTGAATATACCATAATAAAATAATCCTAAATATTATCTATCTCGCCGAAACCGGTTTGGCTCAGTGGATAGAGCGTCGGCCTGTGGACTGAAAGGTCCCAGGTTCGATTCCGGTCAAGGGTATGTACCTTGGTTGCGGGCACATCTCCAGTAGGGTGCGTGTAGGAGGCAGCTGATCGATGTCTCTCTCTCATTGATGTTTCTAACTCTCTATCCCTCTTCCTTCCTCTCTGTAAAAAATCAATAAAATATATTAAAAAATATTATCTATCTCTTACAGAACCCATTATATGCAAGTACATGCATCATTTCTAAATTTCAGAACCTTGTTAATAAGTATTATTATCTTCATTGTACAAATGAAGAAACTGAGGAGCTAGGCACCTTGGTAAAGTCACACAGTTCAGGCTGAACTGACATTCAAACCTATTCCTATCTGACTATCGTGGACTTTTCAGTACCAAACTGCCTCTGGAATAACTAGATTGCTTTCAACTTTTCACTTTTATAAATAACTAGAGACCCAATGTACAAAAATTCGTGCAAGAGTAGGCCTTCCTTCTCCTGGCTGCCAGCACTGGCTTCCCTCCGGCCCTGGCTTTGTCTGGAAGAACTTCTGGTCTAATTAGCATATTACTCTTTTATTATTATAGTGTAATAAACATATTTATCCAGAATGTCTTTTTTTTTCCAGTTGGATCCTCATTTTTGCATGGCATTGTGGGTATTAACAAATTTTTGTGTGCCTCTTGATATATTTTAACTCTTAACCTTTTAAATTGACATTAAAATGGAAACCTGTCAGTCCTCCTGACTAAGGGGTGCTTCAAAGTCAAAGCTCCTTAGGATTTCTTTTCTGCAGCAAGGGAGTCCTAACTAAAACCATGTCATCAAAGGTTTTTAGTTTGAAGGACTTGTGGGTGAATGGACAATGCAGGAACTCTGTATGCTTCCAAGTACAAGCGGCATTAATCACCACCAGGAGCAGAACCAGCCCAAGGGTGGAGGTTGCAAGAAGGTAGATTTCTAAACCAGTACAAGCCATCACCATCTGAGAGGCAGGCTGCGCAGAGCTGGGCTGGCTGCTGTGGAGGTGCTGAAGCAGAGAACGAGTGGTTACCAGAGGAGACTCCGGTGACTCTCACGTGTAGTCACGGCTGAGAACCATTTTTGGGACCAACAGTTCTCAAACTCTGCCGTGAAACGGAACCGCATAGAAAGCTTGTGAAAAATTCAAATGTCACCTTCGGAGGGAAGGCTTAGCAGAGAATCGGGATCATTAGGGTTGGGATCTTCTTTGGTTGCGAGGACTAAACTGCAAAACCTGTGCTAAGCTGGATCTGTTCTTAGTTGCTGCAGAGCAGGCAGGCAGGCAAGATTAAAATATATATTTTATTGATTATAAATAAGAGAGAGAGAGAGAGAAAGAGAGAGAGAGAGAGAGAGAAACTCAATGATGAGAGAGAATCATTGATTGCCTCCAGTGCACCCTGCACTGGGGATCGAGCCAGGGAAGATTTTTTAAGAAGGTGAAATCTGTTCCAGCTGTGAGTTTTCCTTGTGGCTAATCCTGATGACCTCTATGCCTCTCTGTCATCTTCTAAGTTGCTGGGACCCCCAATGCAGTGCTAAAATAATTCTTGTTCCCTTCTTAGGGGATCGATTTGTTTCGGTTCCCACATTGTTGTCAATACTGGAGTAAGAATGGAAAATAGTTACTGCACTCTGGATGAGCGCCCACAGGGACCACAGGAACCAGCTATGGGGCAGAAAATAGTCATGAAAGCCGGGACCACGTAGGGAGAGTCTGGCACATGCGCAGCGCAGTGTCCCCACTCTCCACGTCCTCTCCTGCGGCAGACAGCGCGTGCGATGGCCTTGTTTCCCCAGCTGATGGGCGCTTTCCAGAATGCATCAGGTTTAGCATGAGAGACTCAATTTATTTGCTTTCCAAATCTTAGGAATTATTAGAAAGCAGAGAAGTAAAATAAAAAAGTAACATGAAGGCAAGGAAAATGTTGAAAAGAATATTGGAAAACCTTTTCAGGGAAAGTTTCTAGAAATAGAATGAGTTCTATTTTGTTTCAAAATAAATTATGAACAGTGTTTATTTAATTACTTCATTATTTATTTATAATGTATTAATTTAACTTACTTAAGTAGGTTACATATTATGTCCCGAACTGTATGTTTACCAAGAGGTCACCAATAAGTACTAATCTCCAAACCAAAACTATGCATTGAAACAGATTTAATTATTAACTGACCACATAATTATACTCACTATTAGCATTTATTAATTTACATGATGTGAAAACATAAGAAAATCAACCAAAATATAGAGTTAAATCCTTTCTCGATAGCGTATTTGAACAGTATATTATTCTTAGCTGTTGCCAGTGATTCAGAAATTCCTACAAATGTTGGGGTTGAGAAGTGCTAGTTATTTGGGTTTCTATTATTTAGACCCTGAATAAAATGAGGGTTTGTTGTACCGATGTGAAAAATAGCACCAGTGTATTTGGCTTATTTTCCTGTGGGGATGGAAATATCTACCTTTTTCTTGGGGAAAGAGTGTTGACTGAATTTGTTTCGGTACCATGTAACACTAAATATGTGAAGCCAATGAAGCACGCAGCCCATTATTCGTTCCTGATATTTCTGTCGGTATCACTGTTATTTTTATGAAAATACATTTGTTTCTTCTTGGAGCTGTTAACATTTGAGAATGCAAAGGAGTCTGCTGAAGCTAACGTATCATGCATTACAAATCCCAAAAGAATATGCACTAAGCAGTTTTGCAAATGTGCGTTTTGAATGTCCTTGTTCACTGTTGGTCAGCGTGCCCGGTCCCTCCCGGTCCCAAGTAGCTCAATGAACAATTTGCCTGTCTATACCTAAAAGGCAAGAGTTCTGTTGTTTTTTTGTGTGTTTTTGTTTTGTTTTTTTTTCCCCTTGGCAGGAATACTCGGAAATTTTAAACAACTTAAATATCAAGTGACTTATGTTCTTCTTACCCTTTCATGGAAATGTCAAGCATTCATATTTTCAATACTAATGAACAACCACCAATTGTTTTAATTTCATTATTTTTTCTACTGAAAGAGTGCTTACAGAGCACAGAAATAGCTAGGCTTTCTTTTTATAGGTTGCACTGGTGAGTCTGAAAACTGGTTAGATTGGAAGACAAAAAAGAACTCAGATGTTTTCCTCCTGAATATAATTTTCCTGATTCAGCTAGTCTTCTTCACTGCCCCCCCGGCCCCCACCCCAAGCTGGAAAAATAGGTCCCAAAGAGAGGATTCAAAACCCAGCCAGGACTTGCAAGGTCCCCAGGAGGTCACTCAAGTCATTTGCTTATCCATCAGCAGGACTGAATTACATTCCCTTGGGCAGAAATTTACCTCTTAAAAATAGCCAGAGAACCTTGTGCCACCTTACATGGTAACCAATTCTAGGAGAGATGGTTTGGCTTTCTCTCCAGTACCCAGGCACAGAAACCTGGATTACACTCACTTTGAAATTCAATTTAAATCGTGGGATTTGCTGAACAAACTCTCCCGCTGACTTGCTACTCACAGACATAATGTTAGTTAAGATTTTGGAAATAACATCGGCTCTTCTTGCAATACCCTTCTGCTTTAGTTCACTGAATGACATCCTGTAGGTTTGGATAAGTAAATGCGTCTTCGAAAAGGAAGCAACTTTCTTCCTTGATCCTAAGGAACAGTTTAGTAATGGGGGAATGGGTTGAATGTGTGATATTAGAAGACTAGCCAGGTAAGACTCTCAGCTCACGTAGGCTTGTCTGGAAAGTGTGGGTGGCGAGGATGGGGGTGGGGCGGGTGTAGACACATGATCTGGTGCTGCAAACAGACTCAGGGGCCCCGAATAGGGCTGCAGAGGGCCAGCGAGCACCAGTCCTGGCTCTCAGGAGTGTGATCTTTGGCTGCAGCTCCAAAAGCTGGTGGCTTCCCTGACACACGGGAAACACAGCAGGGAACTCCTTTTCCTGAGAGTGTCTCCCTGTCACCTCAGCTTTTTCTAGAAGTTGTATAACCGCATTATTCTGGGACTGACTGTTCTAGGGAAAGAGATAGGCTTGTGATCATGGCTATCTCATACTCATGGTACCTAAAATTCCTAACTTGGTCGAACTTTGCTTATGTGGAAACCGTTTGACTAGCATCTGCCTTCAGGGTGCTTGAGAGAACCGAGCACTTACCTATTCAACCTGTACTGGTTGTGGTACTCTCTTTCCTTCACGGCGTTGTATTCGTTTTGATACTTGAGGAGCTGCTCTCTCATCTTGGAGACCTCCGTGGAGAAGGCCTCCGGGAACTTGTCAGCTTGCTGCAGGTGGAACCGCTGCTGCTGGATCCGCTCCGTGAACCGCTTGGCGTTCTGGAGCAGGTGGACCTCTGAGTCCTGGGTGCTGCCTCCCACAAAAACAGAGTCCATCATGAGGACACACAGGGCCTGCTTTCTCCCAGAAAGGAGGTGGACAAGGCAGTTAGGGTCCCAGCCAGAATGCAAGTGGCCATTTAGCCACATGGACTTGAAAGATAGGATCAGCAGAAGAGACTTTAATAGCTCTTATATCAGAAGCAGACAGGTGCTGTTGATATATAGGAGGAGAGTGCGCCAAGGATTTGGGTGGGACACTGACATTCTTCCTTCCCCCCACCCCCTGCTGCATAGCCTTGCATGGTGTCTCCATCAAAAGCCAAGGAGAGGCAGCAATGGACGGAAACTCCATTCTGCCATTCCCCAGCCAGCCTCTGCCCTGGTCTCCAACCATTGCCCCTTCTTTTCTTGCTCAGTCATTTCTAGGGAAAACTCATCAATTTCAGCTCAGCATTTCCAGCCTCTGTCTGCCCTGCTGCAGCCCCAGCAGCAAAGTGGACAGTCTACTCCATCATGCCTTCCCAGCCCACCAGGCAGTGTGAGTGGGAGCGAGCGCTAGGTGTTCACAATGACAAAGAGAAAAACAGAACTGAGGGGTCAAGAGGAGTTAACATGTGGGTGGCAGAAGGAGAGTAAACAGTTTTGCAATACAACTGGGGAAGTAGGAAGAGATAATGCCATAGCCTTGGTCCTGCCTTGCTATCTGTCACTGGGGCCTAGGGAACTGAGCTGTGGGCCAGGCGATGAGGAAGCCACACCAGCACCAGCAAAGCTCTGCAGGGCTCTGCATTAGAGCTATTAAGAGGTGAAGGTGTGGCAATGATCCTTGCATCTGCAAAGAGGTTCAGAGAGATGCCACAGAACTGCATGGAGTTTTCTCCCAGTTAAGCAATGTTCAGGGTGTTGGGAAAGATGACCCCAGATTTTCCATCTAAATCCTCTAAGTTCCTGAGCCTTGAGAACCACATGAACACACTGGCAGACAGGACTAATTGTGGGAAATGGAGTCTCCATTTAGGGATGAGGGTGAGGATTTAGCTTGGGATGGGGAAGAGGAGGAGTGGGGGGAACCAAAGCTGAGAGCTCTGGAGTGTGCTTAGGGGCCTCCTGGAGCTGAGAAACATGGGGTAGGGTGAAAATGGGGGGTGCATAGGGGTGCAGCTCTGCTCTCCTCGTCCTTCACTCTTGCTCTCATCCTGAGGGTGGGAAAAATGACTGAGCAAGAAAAGAAGGAGGGGCAATGGTTGGAGACTGGGGGAGAGGCTGGCTGGGGAATGGCAGAATGGAATTTCCGTCCATTGCTGCCTCTCCTTGGCTTTTGACAGGGACATCATGCAAGGCTATGCAGCAGGGGGTGGAGGAAAGGAAGAATGTCAGTGTCCCACCCAAATCCTTGGCGCACTCTCCTATCTATCAACAGCACCTGTGTGCTTCTGTCTGCGAAACCTCTCTGGCCACAGGAGCTGGTTTGGCTTTTCCAAGGGCAAGCTAAATGTGCCAGGAGCTCATCTTCACAGCAGCAATCCCTTAATCAGAGAGGGGTGGGCAAATGCCCTGGCCCATCGGTGGAGAGTTATACACAGTCACACACAGTATCCTCAGTGAGACAGAGCCCCAGTACCACAGAGTTAACCCGAAGATGAACACCTCCCCAGCTGGAGGCCTCCCACCCCCGTCTCACTTCCTCACTCTCTCACGATAATTTCTGGTATCACTTCTCAAAGTACTTGAGCTCAAGTTTTTGCCAAAGGATCCGCTTTTGAGAGGAATGCAACATAAGATAGGTCCCATCACAAGTAAAAATATAAATACGATTGACGATGTCCCCACCTCTTTAACTAAGTATGTAGCATACCTTATAAGAGTGTCATGAAGGAAGGTGTACTTGGCTTTTAATTCTGCCACCCTGGTTCCAGCAAGTTTCCCCATGGCATGCAGCTAGCAAAGAGAACACAGGATCTTGATTAGCCAACACCCTCCTTGTGCTGCAAGCAAGAATAACACCAATATATGGACATCTTATAAAATCTTCCAGTTAAACACTGGAGAGAAACTGGATGTTTGGAGAGAATATTTCTAGTTCAATGGTGCCTCCAGTAAGCTCTGCCTCCCTGGGCAGGTCGTTTTCCTCTCTAGAAAAAGACTGCAATTTCTTCATCTGTAAATTGAGGAAATGAATCGAGTCAAATTCCTCCAATTCTAAAAAAGCATATTTCTAGGTCTAGCAAACAACCCGAATAGAATAGATTACTAGGACGGCTATTTTTTTTTTTTATGTTGAGAGAACTAGTTATTGAGCATCTATTGTGAGCAAGTGTTGTACTTTTTTTATTCACAAAAATGGTTTATGAGGTAGGTATCATCTCCATTTTAAACTAACGTTTGGATAGTTAAGTAAGTTGTTCAAAGTTATAGAGTTAGTTAAAGGCAGAATCAGGATCGAAACCTAAGTGGTTCAGCTCCAAAAATCCATGTTCACTCTTGTGTACACAACGCCTCTGCCACCACTATCAAAGAAGATTATCTGGTACATGAAGCAATATGATTTATTCCTTTCTCATTTGTAATAAACAAACTTTTGATTTGCTCTCTGGGTTAGGTGGTAAGTAGTTAACAAGCATCATAATACAGCACCAAACTCTCAAGTTTTACCACAATGCAATGGGTATTTTGTATTAGGTTTGTCTTTAGTTGAACTAACATAGTGTTGACAAATAGAACTAAAGAAATGATTTGTGTTTTTCGATGCCTGTTGTCCTTACCTCCGACATGTTTTCTCGATTCTGTAACTTTCCTCCCCCTCCCCTGATCCCGCTGGTCTAGGTCACACCCCCTGTCAGTGGAGGACTATAAAACCTCCGCTGTGCTCCCCTCCCATCGCTGCTTCCACTTAGGGTCCTTGCTTATCTGCTTTCCCTGGAGATCTTTTTAAAATTCAAACAAAGCCTTATTTTGCTGGGTTTCCAAACCGCTTCAAGTGGAATAGAACTCAAGATCCTTGAAATGATCCTTACAGTCCTGTGTGACCCCTGCCACCCTCCTTCACACACCTTCCTCATTCTCACAGCACCCAGCCATTCCAACTGCCCTGCATTCCCACAAACGCAGGAGTCTCTTTCCTTCCCCTGGGCCCCTGTACTGGCCACTTCTCCCTTTACCCTGACTTCACTCCAAATCTTTCTTCATACCTCAGCTTAAATAGCAATCTTCTCCGACTTCTAAATCTTAGATATCCACATACACCAACCCATCCCCAAAGAACTCTGTTTTTCATTTTGCAATAGGCAGTAATAAACTTATGTGATTAAAAAAACCATTTCTTCCCAACTAGGAAATAGACACCCTTGAGGAAAGGGCCCAGGTTACCTTGCTATTCACTCTAACATCAGCCAGTGGAACCACAGGCGCAGGGTAGGTGTTTGGCAAATGTTTGCCAAGGGAGCAAATGAATGACCGTAAATGACAAAATGTCTACACAGTGGGGTTCTGTGGTATCTCTAAACAAATCGGAATAGAAAAACACTGCTAAGTGCACTATAAAACCATTACTTTTTTTGTGAAAGTGTTTGGGATCTCTCACGAGGTCCCTACAAGCTGGTGCCAGGCTTGAGCTCCAATCCCCACAACCCTTATTTTTAAAACGTGGATGAAATATTGTGAACAGATTTTTCAAGCCTTTGAGGAGTTTTCACTACTCGCTTTATGAAATATCTTTAAATGCATTTCATATGTCACTTTAAATATTATTTATATGTAACCTTTTAAAGGTTGATTTGCTGCTGGTGTAGGTTGACCTAATGTTATATTTTATAGATATTTAATTAAACACACTTATTTTGGTTCTGCAGTTTTCTTTTTTTGTATTTTTGAGCCAATATATAATTTATTTCAGGTCTCAAGTATTTTCATTGGTTCCCGAAAAAAGGGGTAGAACATAGGCACCATGCCTTTAAAGTTTAATAGGTTAAAAAAAAAAAAAGCTTTGCATATGGGCATTTTCAGAAGAATTGTTCCTGGGAAAAGGCTGTGAAAAGATCAGTGTTAAGAGCATGTGTTCACATATGCATGTGTGTACTGTCAAGGCCACATGAGAGCCAGCCACCAGCCTGGGAATTAGCCAACAAGTTAGCTCTAGGAGGTAAGCAATCGGGTAAGGTAATTATGGACTCATCTGTTTAAAAACACACCTAGTATTTAGTTTTGTTTTTAAGATGACAAGACCATTATCTACTGCTCTGCACAATGGAAAGAGAAGTGAAGGTGACCGAGGCCCTGCCCCCAGGTAGCTCACAGGTTGAGGAGATACACACAGAAAGAAATTACAGAACCCTTAAACTACACTCAGTAGTTTCATTGCCAGTCAACAACTCTATCTGGCATTTTACAGTTTTCTTCATATTGTAAGTTAAAGCAAATAAGTAACAGTATAAATGACCGACCACTGCCAGGGGCGGAACTTCCGGAATGGTGGTGTGAAGAGCTTGATGAATCCTCTCCCTCAGAAAAACACTGATTAAACTGGTCAAAATTATCTAAGACAACCATTTGCACGCCCTGGAAAGCGACCTAAGGGCGTGCAAAAAACTGAGCAGCATTTATTCAACAAGATACACTGAGGCTGCATGAGAACAGTGGAGACCGTGGCATTTGAACCCAGCATTGTGTCCATCATCCCAGCTCCTTGCTGTGGAGGGCAGATTTGGCTGCCAGTAAAGAACCTACCTTCCCGCTGCTGAAGATCTGGTCAGGTGGGCGGGGCAGGCCCGGAAAGCTGCTGCACTCATCCTCCTCCACGCCCAGCTCTATTGTGAAAGAGCTTTACCGGATAGATAGCTGCAGCCTTTCCATAGCACCCACCCCCACACCCAGGCTCCTGCTATAAGGGAAGACTGCTGGGAGGACAGTCCAAGGAGATCAGAGCCTCCTGCCCCCAGCTCCTGCTGATCAAGGTGGGGCTCAGTAAGGTGTGAAGACTTGCTCTCTCTCTACCTGAGGATTTTCACTTTTCGGAACAGAGTGTAGAATCCATGCCCTGGGGCACTGTCAGAAACCATAGCTATCACAAGGGTTAACCGCAAGTGGTGGCTCATAGCTTAGTGATACCAGTAGAGGCAGGCGAGCGTTTAACAGAGAAATTGATGCCCGAGACACCCAAAGAGGGTCCTACCGAAGTCACTGTTGGTATTGGTGGTCCAGAGGCTGTGGACAAGCCCACGGCTGTGACCACACAGGAGTTACCTCCGAGGGAACTTCCAAACTATCAGCCCCTGAGCTAAAGGCCAGGCAGATAGGTTCCCAAGCCACACGCAGACTCAGCTCAGGAGGCTTAAACACTATCTCTGACCCATCGTTGGCTGACCACTGAGCTATGTTGACACAGGGGCAATCACCAGAAAGCCAAACTTAAAAACAAGGAAGGAATATCTAAGCAGAGACATCACAGGCTGAACACTATGGGGGAAATACACTTCACAAACTAAACAAATACACTTATGAACAACTATAACAAAACAAAACAGCAAAACAAACAGTCTGGGAAGGATCCAGAATTGCTGCAATATATCAGCTGAAAGGTCTTATTTTCAAAAGCATGAGACATGTGAAGAAATAGAGGGGGAAAGGCAGAAACTGCCTTGTGGGTGCAGATGTTGAATCTAATAAAGACTTCACACAACTATTATAAATATGTTCAAAGTGTGAAAGGAAACCATATTTAAAGAATTCAAAAGAGTATGACAATTCATCAAATAGAGACTATCAGTGAGGTACTGATCTAGGAGGATAAGAACTAAGGCATCAAAAGGATGTTCTTTGGCTGAGACCGGTTTGGCTCATTGGATAGAGCGTCGGCTTGCGGACTGAAAGGTCCCAGGTCCGATTCTGGTTGGGGGCAAGTGCCTTGCTTGCGGGCACATCTCCACAGTGGGGCGTGCAGGAGGCGGCTGATCGATGTCTCTCTCTCATTGATGTTTCTGACTTTCTATCTCTCTCCCTTCCTCTCTGTAAAAAATCAATAAAATATATATATATTTTAAAAAAGGATGTTCTTTGGAGAGTAAGAATGTACAGCTTTCATATTTTTTTATTTTTGCTTATCTGTATTTTCTAACTTCCCCTGACACATAGTTAATGCTTTTTTAACAACAAAAGGGGACTGAAATAAGCTTGAAAACTACTGGGCTTGAAAACAGTAAGGATTCACAGCAGAATTTCAAACTGGAGAGTACTATGATCAGATCCTAGTAGCAGGGGCAGTCAGATCCTATCTCAGACTTAGTGAAAACTCAGCTATATTTTCCCTCGTTGAGTTTCCTCTCACATAACAGTAGTTTGAAGGCTGTTGGGAGATAGACCAAGAGTGCATGTTGGAAAGTTTTATGACCAGAGGAAAAGCTGGAGGATGGAGAGGTTTCCTTTCCTATTTGCTGTTTCCATCACTCCACTGCCTTTGGTGCCCAAGAAACTGAAGAAAGCCTGACAGGGCGAACATTTGATATGTCTTTGTAGTTTCTACACAAAATTGGAAAAGATTAAGACATAGATGTTCAGAAAGAGGACTTGATAAGCTATTTTTCATATGGTTTACTTCACTGAAAAACAAAAAAGGAAGACCAAACTGTGAAGAATGGATTTTACCCTCCTTAAAAATAAAAATCATAATCTGGAAGTTAATATTCATAAAAAGTTGGCATTTCCATAAAATTGTAAATTGTCTTTTTCAGTAGATCCGGCTCTGGCTAGAAACTTCAGACTCAGTTCTAGGAGATGAAGCGCTTCACGCATAAACATAACCTGGAAAAAAAGAGTTGCATTTTCACACCGCATAAGACAAATGGATTCCATGTTTGTCATGTTTTAAAAATGCAGAATCTAAGAACTAGAGCACAAAGACCAATCTTAAATAGTCCACTAGTATTTGCAACGAAAGGTTAGATATAATGTCACAAGTTCATAAATATGATTTCACAATAGATACTTGTGTTACTGAATTGGCTTGTTGGTCATTGAGAGTGGAAGGAAACATTTACTCTAGAGCTAAAAGTTTAACAAGAGTTCGTGATTCATAGATGAAATGTAACAACATGGAAAAAATGTCAAAAATTGAAAGTCTAGGACATTCCACGGAAAGTAATAGCTCAATAAGAGCCTATACCAAGTGAACTTATCTGGAAGGGCGCAAGGAAACAATTAGGTGTTTGTGTGAGTATCTTCAGGGAAACCGAGGTGGCCACGATTATTAACCTACTCTATTCTTGTGGCCTCCTTTGACATTGCCCACTAGTTTGGTCTGATTTTGAGAAACAGTTGCCATGCTTTGGGAGGGTAGCATAAACTTGAAATCCTACCATGCACGTCTCCCTCTCCCTCTCCCTTTCACTGCTGGAAAGGTACAACATAGCCATTTGAAGTAGATGCCAAATACAACCAAGCTCTCAAACATCATTCATCACGCCTTTTGTTTGACTTTTCCCCTTAACAGTTAGATGAAGCTTTAGCTTTCCTATATACCTAACTCGTTCATCAGACAAATTTAGGCCGCCTAAACTCATTCCCCACATCAACAGATTCATTTATCGACACTCACATCCACCCTTTGCTTCTTTCACCAAATCTCAAAAACAAAAAAAAACCTGTCCTTGTGATGAAGACCAACTCATCCACCCATGCTCTCAAATATATTCTTCTCTACTTCTTCCTAGACATTAACTCATTAGCTATCCCTTCTCTCCTTTCCAGCCTCTACTTCTGTCCTTTTGCTGGCTCAGCATAGAATAGTCAGGTATATCACAGGTGGATTTGGTTTAAATTCCAGCTCTGCTACTTTTGAACTATGTAACTGGGAGTAATATTGAAACAATCTGTGCCTTAGCTTCTTCCACTGTAAAAGACAAAAATAGCCCCATTTCATTAGACTGTGCTGAAGACTAAATGACTCCATATATGAAAGTTACTTAGTAAGGGCGTAAGCAATGTCATTTATTTTACTATCATTAACATTATCCTCAACCTATAAATTTGCTCAAGTTTTCCTCATTAAAAAAAAAAAAAAGACAAAATCCATCTTGAAGGCTAGTCACCCCTTTCTCTCTTTCACTTTCATTTAACTTTTTTCTCAAAAAGAGTAATCTCTGCACTTTCTCTCCATAGTGACCAAACTACCAGTAGTACATCACCAAATCGGTAAACTGACCAATGACTTTCTCATATCTCTGGCTAATTTTGACATTGTTTTCTTCATGGAATTTGTTGATGTTATGTCTTAATATGGTTTTCTTCGACTTTAGATTTGCTCAAAGTTTTGTATCTGTGGATTTATAGTTTTCATCAAATTTGGGAAATTTTCTTGTTATTTCTTTAAATATTTTTTTCTGTCTCCCTCTCCTCTCCTTCTATGATTCTGATTGCTCATATGTTTGGGCACATGATAGGCACAGAACACTGATGCTCTGTTCATTTTTATCTTCTACTCTTTTTTCTTTGTTTCATTTTGGATAGTTTCTATAGTTATATCATAAAGCCCACTAATCTCTTTTTCTTTAGTATCTGATCTGCTGTTCATCTCAGCCAGTAAATTTTTTGTTTCAGCTACTGTACTTTTCATCTTTAGAAATTTGATCTGGGTCTTTTTATAACTTCTACTTCTCTCATTATGCTCATGCTTTCCTCCACCCTTTTCCAACATTCAAACTATGTGTAATAGCATGTCTACTAATTCTATTTATGTGTACTCTATTAATTGCTTCTTCTCATTATATGTCATATGTTTCTGCTTCTTTGCATGCCTAGTAATTTTTGATTGACTGCCAGACATTGTGAATGTTACACTGTTGGAAGACAAAAAACATTTTTTGGCATTCCCTTAAATATTTTTGTGTTCAATGTGTCTCAGTTAAAATACTGTTAACAAACTGTTGGAAATGGTTTGGTTCTTTCATCACTTGCTTTTAACTCATCCACCAGTGCTCTCAAATATAAACTCGTCTTTCAAATATATTACCTGTTGTCTAGGGCTAGTTTGGCCCCACTACTGAGTCAATACCCTTCTATTCAGAGTCCATGTATTAAGAGGTCTTTCTATTCTGGTTGATAGGAACATGAACTATTCTTGGCCCTGCGGGTTTTCCACACCTCCTTTCTGGGAGTTCTTTTGCCAGCCTCAATGGTATCCAGAAAGTGTGCACGGATCAGGACTCTTTTGCAGATCTCTGAATTCGTTGGGGTGACCTTGGTCAATAAAATTATATAGATTTCAGGTGTACAATTCTACGATATATCATCTGTATATTGAATTGTGTGTTCACTGCCCCAAGTCAAGACTACTTCCATTATTATTTATCCCCCCATTTACCCTCTTTTATCTCCCTATCCTATTGTCTGTGCCTATGAGGTTTTTTTCTTCTTCTTAATCCCTTTACCTTTTTCAGCCAGCCCACAACCCTCTCTCCTCTGTCAGCTGTTATTTTGTCCTCTGTATCTATATGTCTGTTTCTATTTTGTTTGTTAGTTTATTATATTTCACATATAAGTGAAATCATTTGGTACTTGTCTTTCTATGAATGGTTTATTTCACTTAGCATAATTCTCTCCAGGTCCATCCAGGCTATTGCAAAGGTAAGATTTCTTTTTCTTTTCTTTTTTAAAGCTGAGAATATTCCATTGTGTATATATACCATTGCTTTTTTTATCCACTTATCTGATGAGCACTTGGGCTACTTCCAAATCTTGGCTATTGTAAATAACACTCCAATGAACATAGGAGTGCATATATTCTTTCAACTTGGTGTTTCAGGATTCTTAGGATATGTTCCCAGAAGGGGAATTGCTGGGTCATAAGGAAGTTCCATTTTTAGTTTTTTGAGGAATCTCCATACTGTTTTCCACAGTGGCTGCACCAACCTGCATTCCCACCAACAGAGCCTGAGGGTTCCCTTTCCTCCACATCCTCGCCAGCGTTTGTTGTTTGCTGATTTATTGATGAGAACCATTCTGACAGGTATTAGGTGATATCTCATTGCAGTTTAATTTGCATTTCGCTGATGAATAGTCATGCTGAGCATCTTTTCAAATGTCTCCTGGCCATCTTAAACTTTTTTTTTTTTAATTTAAACTTAAATAAAAACCAGTGATCTAGTTGGGAGGAATCTTATTTACTCATTCACTTCCATTCTAATTTACCTGCCCAGGGAAGGCAATGGAAAAGGAGGAATAGTGAAAAATAACTTGGCCTATACATCGACTCGAAAGAACAGAGAATCTGCCACACAAAACTGGCTGCCTCACCCACAGCTTCTCTTCTCCCTTCTGTGTGGTTGGCAAGGCTCACAGCAGTGGGGGGAGATCCGGGCTGCTGTCGCACAGCTGTCTGTTCCTTCTTTGGTGGCCCACCACAGGAATGTGACCAGGAGGCCGCAAGTGACAACAGAGCCTCCCAAGAGGGAAGGTATCCGATGTAATGGATGTGGTGGGTGAGGAATGCAGGTGCTTAGCTATAGGTAAGACTTCGAAGTCAAGTCACAATAATTTTAAGATGACATGTACAGTCAACTAGGTAAAAAGCATGTCTAAGCACATACATGCTTATGAGTGGTATTGCTTTAAACATTCATATTTGTCCCAGTAAAACCGCAATTGCTTGAAACTTTAACAATTAATGAACCCTGTTTAACATGATTTCCCCCTGCTTCCAGGGAGCGTTGGTAGTGGCTTGGAGCGGCTGTAAGCCTGGGAGGCAGGAAACAAGCCAGATGGAAACCCAGTTGCCTCTTCAAGAACTTCAAAGGGTGAACCTCACCGGACCAAAGCCACCAGGGCTGTTGGAACAAGTGTCAGGAGATTATCAGAGTCAGGAAACAGAGCCAGGTTAGAGCCAGTGATTCACTAAAGTCACAAGACAGGAACCAGAAGAATAGGCGTGGGGGGGCAGGATTTGCAGAATATTGTGCTGCCGGTTGACTCTGACCGTTCAGCTTGCAGTCCTTCACATGCAGAAGGCCCACCACGAGGGCATCTTTACAGTGCTGGAGAGGGCTTAGGCAGAGAGAAACCTAAATGGAGCTGGGACCCTCAGAGACCACAGCATCTCCAGCACAAGGATTACTCACGTCTGAAAATGCCACAGCTGGTTAATTGTTTGTCTCATTGTCCTTCCCTGACCCTGTCCTACAGTTCTATCTCTGGCTGACCCTCAGAGAGTGGGGGCCTGGATCCCTGGGACTGGCTGCTTCCTATGAGCTGGGTAGGTGTGGGTGCCCACCTTTCAGACCTCCTCCTGGGTGCTGAGGGAACCGCCCCTCTTAACCCGCTGTCAACCAATGTCTCCCAGCTCTAGGCTCTGAGATTTCAGGAAAGGGACATGGCCACTACCCACAACAGAGAAACCTGGGGCCTCTGGGGCCCACCTTCCTGTTTTGAAGATGCTTCTGCCCACAGTACTATTTCCAGTATTCATGAATAACTATTTATTTAGCATAGAAGCGTCCAGGAAGCTATGCTTCCCAGCAGTGTGGTGTGGCGGCACTACCCTCCACTTCCCCTTATAGCAGGCAGATCGTATGGACAATGAAGCCTTTCATGCTAGTCATAGAAGTGTTCTTTAAGAAAGAACAAAAACTCAAAGCTTCAGCTTGGACTTCCCCACTGATACCATAAAATGGAAACTTGGGACCAGCATATGGGGATGTGTGAGCTCCATTGTTGCTAATTCACTGGTAAGGAGATTTTAAATCCTGGCAGCATATTTAGACAAGCTGTTTAATTTTTATTAAGTTTATTTCTAAGTAGTTAATTCTTTTTTATTCTATTATAAATTAAATTGTTGGTTATTTTTTGCAATTTCATTTTTGGATTGTTTATTGCTAGCACGTAGAAGCCATTCCATTTTGTTAACTAAAATTATTAACCATGAAAATAAAGGCTATTCCTCATAATCCTCGTGTAAACCTTTCTGCAGATGTTTTGGTTTGAGCAGAATATCTTTGACTCTCTTGTTCACCTGGTGTATTCTAAGTATCTAGAAGATTGGATGACGTTAAGGTACTCTAAAATATTTAATGAATGAGGAATATGTCACCCATTCCTCAATTGTATTGAAATCATGCTCACACATCTGTCCACCATATATAAGAAGATCTCTGAAGGCAGGGGTCATTCTAGTATCCCAAGAAGCTTGCATAGTACATGGCATACAGCAGGTGCTTAGCACATGTCTGAAGACTCTATCAGTATCTAGCAAAGCGGGGTGTGGCATGAAGGGTTGAGCATATCACAGAAGGCAGTATCAAAGTATGGCTTCCCATTTCCTAAGGCACATGTGAACTGGACCAAAATGGTCATTAAGGACATCACTGCAAGAATATAAAGAAATCAGTCTAGATTCTAGATGCCACAGCTGGTTAATTGTTTATCTCATTGTCCTGTCCTGACCCTGTCCTACGGGTCTATCTAGACTCTAGAAGGAACACCTGCAGCCTGATAGGTGTGTGTGTGTGTGTGTGTGTGTGTGTGTGTGTGCGCGCGCGTGTGAGTGTGCGTAGGTGCACACATATGTAAAACTTAGGAGGACATAAACCTGTTGCTGACTGTGGGAGATTTGTGGATTGGTTTATTGTATGTGGAATATACACTGCCTATACAGGCTGGAATGGACTCTACAGAGCCTCTGAGTGGAAAACTTGTCAGACATTTTCTCTTGACAGCTTGCCATCCAGGAAGGTACTTTACGTGATCTACTTCCAATGACACTTAACTCAGCCCATAGTTCTACAACATAAATAACTGCTACAGGTGGCTGGGCCAAATTTCATATTCGGAGAGGTTCAAATCCATCAATAAACCAGAAAATCTAATATCTAAATATTTGAATCCTAACAAAAACTCTTCAAAGGGCAAGATAATAAAATTTTTAAATAACTAAATGTTTATTATAAATGTTACATTTAAACCTAAAATTAGATCCTCAGAATCTTTTCGTTTATAAACTAATATGAACCAATTACTCACGTTATAAATTTCTTGAATTGCCGTAATGAATGGTAACAGATGGGTGGCTGTTACCCATGGCAATTATATAACAGATTATTCTGGAATTTCCTCAGAAAAGGGTGGAATATTCAGAAATTAACAATTTTCCAAGAAATCTGGTTTTTATGATATTCAGAGACAGTTCTTGAGCTTGTCTTAGTTTTCTAGAAAGTGAAGAAAACTATATAATACCGACTAAGTATAATTTTAACTTTTTTTCACTTAATACCAACTCTGAAACTCAAGCAAAATAAAATAAAAATTTTAAAAGGCTTCAAAATAGATTCTACCAAACATTTCACCAAACACAGCTGTTTCTAGTTCACTAAATTAACTATTACAAAATATTTTAATGTGCTTTCTGGCAAACATAAGAGCCTAATTTCATGGAAATGCCACATTTCCAGTTATTCATAATAGGTTCTAACAGTTTAGGAATATGTAACTATTTCTACAGATTTCTATATTAGAAAAAGGAGGAAAGATACTACCTAAATCTCTTAAAATATATAAGATAGATTTTAATCCATTCTATAAGGGTATATTTCATGCCAGAGACTATAAATTAGCAGCCATTCTGCAGATATTTTTAGTATGCACAATTAAAAATTGGTGTATTTGCCATAAAAATCTGACTTGTCAGCCTCTCTTGAAAAATTATTAGATTTGATAACACTGGATTCACATTCTAACTTTACATCAATTAATTGGCATTTAGCTGAGATTGACTTTAGAGATACTTTAAAAGGGCTGCCCCTTTTAAAAGGAGCATAGCCTACCCTACCCATTCAATGTAAATGCCACGTACTAACATAACACCCAGACTGTTTCCTTCATTTATGTTACTTTTATGGACCTTGTAGGCATTTGAGATTGGGACTCTGATATATATCATGTATATTTAAAGGAAGAAAATATTCAATTGATTGAGAAAATGGTTCCATATATAAAATTCTTGCACAGACTTTTTGGAATGCCATATTCTTCAGTGTTGTATCTGTCCCTTGCCTATCTCTGTACCTTCCTTAGCATAAGGGTGTATGACTGCACCCATAATGTTTTAAAGTTTCTGAGATTTTCTTATTGTTTTTTCACTTTAGCTTTAGATAATTTTATAAAAAGATCAAATAAACATGAGTCTGATACTTGTTTGACTAACTGAAATATTTCAGTTATTTAAATTGAAATATTTTGTTACTTGGGTATTCAAATGTATGTTCAATAAAAAACCAAAACACCATAAAACAAAATGTAACCTGAAAAGACTATGAAGACACTGAAAAAATGTGTCAGTCAGCTAAATTTCGTTAGGGCTTGAAAACAGGAAACATTCAGTTAACGTAAAGAACTTTTTCTTCCCTAGGAACTAATGTTCCCTTTGGCTCTGTACTTTATGAGCTCTGACAAAAAAAAAAAAAAAGCAAAATTGTAATTTGTAAGGGAAGTGCAGATAAATTCTGAACAACTTACCCCAGCAATTATCATTTTAGTAGAGATTTGAGCTAAACAGGAAGTGAACATCCAGTAATATAGTCCAATAAGTAAATCATTTCCAGGCAAATTAATCACTAGCACACTAGAGATTCTAAGAGGGGCATTGACAATATAAAAATAACTTATTCAAAAATAGCATAATTTATGACTTCTGGTAAAAAAGGAAGACTGGAAGTTTTATTAAAGTGGGGACTATGTCCATCTTTCCCATTATTACATTGCCAAAGTCTAGCCCATGTGCCATTCATAAGAACTTGTTGAGTAATGAGTAAGTGAAAGGAAGAGTACATGAACATGTTTAGCAAATAAGTCATTCAATAAATATTTCCAAATAATTCATGAAATAAAGTTATTCGATACACACTTATCAAATGAATACACAAAAAGTACTAATTATTCTTCTCATATCTTATTGAAAGTAATGATTAACATTTATTTACTCATTGAGTGATATTTATTGTGTTAAGTACTTTTGTATGTTATTTAGTTCTCACAATAACCCTATAAAATAAGCTGGGGAGAGGCTTTATAAGAATTTGACTATGATCCTATTCTATTTCTCATTTCCCCCCAATATTTTTTCCCAATATTTCTTTTTTAAAAAAATTCTTTATTGCTTAAAGTATTACATATAGTATTACATATGTCTCCTTCCCTCCCTTCACTGACCTCTCCCTGGAAATCTCTTCTACCCACTCCTCCCCACCTACCCCCTGCCCCTGTACATGCCCTCACTCCCCTAGTGTCCATTGGATATGTGTCCATTGGATATGTTTAGATGCAAGCATACAAGTCCTTTGGTTGATCTCTTATCCACCCCCTCCCTAACTTCCTTCTGAGGTTTGATGCTTCTCTAACTCGGGATATATTTATGTTCATCAGTTTATGTTGTTCATTATATTCCACAAATGAATCTTTGACCACATGGGGGCAGCCATCTTGTGTGTTGGAGTAATGGTCAATTTGCATATTACTCTTTTATTAGATAGGATAGAGGCCTGGTGCACAAATGGGGGCCAGCTGGTTTGCCCTGAAAGGTGTCTAAGCTCAGAGTAGGGGTTCCCTTGGGGCACAGGGTGGCCTGGACAAGGGGCCTATGGTAGTTTGCAGGCTGGCCACAGCCCCAGCAACCCAAATGGGGGAATTATTTATCTGGGAATTATTTATCTTCTATAATTGGAACTTTGTAGCCTTGAGTGGAGTGCCTGGGTGTGTGGAAAGCTTGGCTTCCTCCATCACCAGGGGAAACCCAAGCCTCCTGCTTACTCTGTGGCCATAGCCATCTTGGTTGGGTTAATTTGCATACTTGCTTCTGATTGGCTGGTGGGCATGGCTTGTGGGTGTAGCGGAGTGATGGTTAATTTTGCATATTACCCTTTTATTAGGTAGGATTATCATTTTGCAATGCCTAATGAATGGATCCAGACAAGGATCATCAATGGTTGGTGACCTCAACAAGAGGGAGAAAACCAGTATTATGTGCCTCTGAATGAAATTATATGTCACCATTTAGAAAGTAGTCTTGTCTAACACCTTCCACTCTGCCATATACACACATATTTCAATGTGACTCAGATTAAGACTCTATGAAAGTAAAAGACAAATATTATATGATTTCACTCTATGGAATAGTCAAAACCATAGAGCCAAAAAGTAGAGCAGTGGTTACCAGGAGATGGGACATGGGAAGTTCATGTTTATCAGGCTGATAAAAGTGTTCTGCAGATAAATAGCACTGATGGTTGCATAGCAATGTGAATGTACTTAATGCCACTGAACTGTTTACTTTAAAATGGTTAAAATGGTGACCTTATTGATATTTAACAACAGTAAAAAAGTAGTAGGATTACAGTTATCATATGCATTTCTAATTTTTTTTCACAATGAGTAAGAATTTTATTTGTATTAGAAAATGATTTTTTTCAGAAAAAATATTTTTTAAAAACGTGTCACAGGCTATCTAGAATGAAGCCCTGGGCATGGTAGGGCATAGGATATATATTTTTTTTAATTATTATTCTAAGAATTTATACTCTAAGCCAGACAGCTCATTCTATCTAATAATCCTATCTAATAAAAAAGTAATATGCAAATTAACCATCACTCTGTCACAAAGATGGCAGTGCCCATAGCCACAAGATGGTGCCTCCCAGACCCCTCAACCTCACTGGAGTGCCCCAGTCCTGGGGGGGGGGGGGGCGCTGCTGAGAATGGGCAGCGTGAGCAGCTTGGCAGGATGCTTGTTTCATCACTGCAGTGACACCCCAGCCTCAAAGAGCCTCTGGGGGACAGGTGGGCCGGCCCCCAGCCTCCACTGCAGTGCACAGGCCTGGAGAGGAGACAGCGGGCCCACCTCCCATGGAAGCAGTGCGGCTCCCGGCAGCCTGCTGCAGTTCCCGCCGGCGGAAGTGGCGGGCTGCTTACTGTGCGCGCCATTGTGCGATGGGATACATAAATATCAAAAGGCAAATCCAAAGAATTTCTAGAGACATATTAGCATATATTAAAGAAATTGTCTGAATCATTTTCATGTACAGTGAGGTATGTGAACAGTATGAGGGAGTTCCCAATTATTTTGAAAGACCTGAAGAAACACTATTAATTTCTAAAATCCCAGGCCCATTGTGCTAGAAAAGCTTTAGCATGGGTAAACTGTACTTTTGTGGCATGTTTTCTATAGTCAGCGACAAATTACGGGTACCCCAGAGGTCCATCTAGAGTGGATGAGCTGGAACTTGGAATCTGAGCAAACTTGGTCAGGCTTGGCTTTCTAGGTCTTCTAGGTCAGTGGTCGGCAAACTCATTTGTCAACAGAGCCAAATATCAACAGTACAACGATTGAAATTTCTTTTGAGAGCCAAATTTTTTAAAATTTAAACTTTTTCTAATACCACTTCTTCAAAATAGACTTGCCCAGGCTGTGGTATTTTGTGGAAGAGCCACATTCAAGGGGCCAAAGAGCCGCATGTGGCTCACGAGCCGCAGTTTGCTGATCACAGTTCTAGGCTTTCCTCAGATCTATTCACTCAGTTGTAAAATGAAGGGGCTGGTCTTGATAACATAGAACGTCATTTCCTAAGGTTTTTTGGCACCATGAAGGATAAGCTTGAAATGGCTGTTTAACATTAAAATTGTTAATGTTAAATGGAACCAGACAAGGATCACCAATGGCTGGTGACCTCAACAAAAGGGAGAAAACCAGTATTATGTGCCTCTAGTGTTTTAGTAAACTCTAAATTCTCTTTGTTCCAAATATGTTATATTAATTACTGGAATATATATCTAATATAGTCAACTTCCAACTGACAATGCTATTTTGCTATTTGTTGTAGTACTAGTGTTTTAAAATATGAGAAACTAAGAAAAATTACAATAAATTGTTAAGAAAGCAAATAGTTGCAAAACAAAACTCCTTCAAACATTTGGAAATTGGGTATGTTTACTAAAATCTAACACTGTTTAGAAAGTTAAGCTGTTAGGAACTTCTACGTCCTAAAATGTATTTTACTTTATTGATGGGCAATATAAGAAATGTAACCTGAAGCATGACTGACCATTGTCAAAATGACAGAGAAGACGTTTATCTTTGATGCCCTAATGCTCTGATACTTATAATGTACTCTTCGTTCTTCCCATATCCACTCTGGAACACAAACGTCCTATAAAATTAGCTCTACGTATTGCCTTAATGTCTTTGTTGAATAATGGCTGGTAGTGCAGCTCCCATCATGATTCAATTTCTCTCCCTCCTTTTCCCTCGAGTCTCTTTTCTCTGTTTCTTTGTCATCTTTATCCCACCACTTTCATCTCTCTGGGCTCCCTTTCATTCCTCTACACTATATTCCTGTCTTCTGTGTTTGGGTGGGACTTAGAAAAATTAGAGAAGATGGGCCACATAATAAGCAGCAGATGTTGGCTATTTGTGGCGTGGTGAGGAAGAACAACTTAAACCTGGCCTCGATTCTCCAAGTCAGGCCAGACTCCTCCTCTCGTGTCTTAGTAAAGAGAAAATAAAATCCCCAGATCCACATGCTTTTAAGTTGCTAAAAGCAACTTCTTCTTCCATACCCTCACTGTTTCAGATTGCAGAAGCAAAGATATAAAAAGGAGGAGAGAACAGGAATTAACAGCAACTGTTAAATAAAAAATAAAAACCTTTAATACGCAAGGTGGGGCAAACTAGGCTTATAGTTGTGATACACGAAACAGAGTTTATTATTGTATTATTTATTAATTACTGTATTGTTTTCCTTACAAACAACTATGAACTTACTTTCACCCACCCTGTATTTACCTCACGGATTCTAATATTTTCAATGTTACAGCTTTTGTCTTTATTCTGTGCATTCTGCAGAATCTGAAGTTTATTGAATTGGTAAACCCTACACTCCCTAAATACATTTCAGACTGAGGGAAGTTACGTGTGTCATTTTTATGAGATAAGATTTTACTTTTAAGAGTTCCTTTCATTCTAAACACTTCCTTTTTTTTTGCTTTGGAAGTGGGAGATTTTGGAGTGATGTTAGTTAGAAAGGTGTGTTAAGAGGCTAAGAAATAAAACTAATCAAGGACAGAAACAGGAAGCTTTCATCTCCACCTAGGCAACATATATCCAACATAACAGTGGTTGTTTATAGACGACTTTTGTGGTCTAAGTTGAAAAAAAAAATCAACAACTCTAAAGAAGAGGCTAATGCCATGGCAAATTAGGAGGGGAGGAGGGATTCAGAAAAGGCCTTGGTGTGCATACTGAACCCCATCTACGGCCAAAGACATTGCCTCTGCCCAAGGCTGGATCTGGCTTTGAAACACATTGCTCTGCAACTTAACGCTCCACTAAGTGAGGGATATGTCTGTGTTTTCACCCTTGCCATTCCCACGGGTAGGTACAGAGCATGGTTCAATAAATGCAAAATAAGTACACACCGAATGAATGAATACCTAAAATGGGATAGATCTTTATAATCTTCCACTGGAATTAATTACTTAATTAAAGGACAGTCTATACTTATGTTTACATTTTAATGATTTGCTTTGCTATTATATGGCTTTAATTAATAATATTTGGAGTCATAAACACCTGCAAAGGATCTTAAAGACTTCTAATCTGACCTTCTCATATTGTAGATGAGAAAACTAAGGCCTAGTTAAATGGCAAGATAGTGGAAGATTACTCACTGAAAACATGGGTTCCATGACTACCGTCCTAAGGCTCTTTTTGGGACAATCACAGTAATGAATGGAGATTTATTTTAAATTTATGTTTATATGTAACTATGCAGCTTGTGCGTCTATTTTGTCATCTTTTTCTGCAACAGCAGTTGTTGAAGCTAAACTTTGTATCACTTGTAAAAACACCTGCCATGTCATTTGTACATATAAACATGATAAAAAAATATTTTTGTGTTAAATACATAAGCCCAGGAAAGCTGTGATAAAAAATCATAGATACTTTAAAATAAGAACCAAGCAACTTAACATCTGTTGATAATGATCATGAAGTGGTTTCTTCTGCTCTGATGTTTTCACTGAAAAGAACAGGAAATTACTCAAATCACAGATATTATCAAACTAAAAGCAGGAAAAGAAATAAACAAAATAATATTATACTTTAGAATGCCATACTTAAATCATGTAGAAATATTTCCTTAAAAGAACTTGGATGATGACCTATCAGTATATTTAAATGTTTGCTATTAACACTGTAACATTTACCTGTCTCATAAATTTTCTTTAGTTACCAACACAATGGAAATCACCTTTCACTAACATTTGAGAGTTCACATGCTGACATATATATTTCATAAGATAAAACTCGAGTGTTTTAAAAACATGTTTCAAAGAGAGCAATGACAGGCATTTAAAAGACATGCATTCAGCATGAAATTATTCAATTAGCATGGAACTAGTTGAATATTTTCACATTTCCATAATAAGTTAAGATGCACACTATTCTTATGAAGTGAAATATTAAAATAAATTCTTAAGGTAAATATTATTTCAATTTATACTTATATAATTATAGCACATATATATTATATAATATATAATTTATATAAATGTAATATGTTATATAGTATATAAATTCATATTCATATATTAAAGAATTTAAAGCTATGGATTTTGTAATAATATAGAGTTGATCCTCATTATTAAAGAATTCTGCATTTATCAATTTATATACTCATTAAAATTTGTTTATAATCCCAAGATAATACTTGTGGGCTTTTGTGATAATTTGTAGACATGTGTAGGGTAGTTGAAAATTTGGTAGCCCAATGCACATTTCCAGCTAAGCTCAAAAAAGGCAACACTCTGCTGTCTTGTTTCAGCTTTCATATTGTAAAGAAATGTCCTTGTTGTGGTTTAAGTATAACATTTTTTCATTCTTTGCTTTTTTGTTGGTGATTTCACTGTTTAAAATGGCTCCTAAGCTTTGCAATAAAGTGCTGTCTAGTGTTGATATGTACAAGAAGGCTGTAACGTGTCTTATGGAGAAAACACATATTAGATAAGCTTCCTTTTTCTTTAGGAAGGAGTTATAGTTCTGTTGGTTATGAGTTCCATGTTAATAAATCAAAAATAGCCCTGGCAGATGTTGTTCAGTGTTTAAAGCATTGATTCCTGGTCAAGGGCATGTACCTGGGTTGCAGGTTCATTCCCCAACCTTGGTCTGGGTGCCTGAAGGAGGCAACTAATCAATGTGTCTCTGTTACATTGATGTTTCTCTCTCTCTCTCTTGCTCTCTCCTCTCCTCCCTCTTCCCTCCCTCCTTTCCATTCTCCCTCAATGGAAAAAATGCCCTTGGGTGAGGATTAACAAAAACCAAACCAAAACAAAAAATCAACAATATATATTTTTTACCCTCTTCTATTTTTAAATTACAGTTGACATATCCGCCTGTATAATAAAATGGGAATATGCAAATTGACCCTAACAGTGAAACGATCGGTAGCTATGATATGCACTGACTACCAGGGGGAAGATACTCAATGGAGGATCTGCCTCCTGGTGGTCAGGGCGTTTCCATAGAGGAAGCACTGCTCAGCCAGAAGCTGGCTCATGGCTGGCGAGTGCAGCAGCCCATGGCAGGGAGCAGGCTTAAGCTGTCAGTTAGACATCCCCTGAGGGCTCCCAGACTGCAAGATGGTGCAGGCCGGGCTAAGGGATACTCCCCCCCCCCCCGAGTGCACAAATTTTCGTGCACTGGTCCTCTAGTAATATTATATTAGTTTCAGGTGTATAACCATGTGATTAAACAGTCACTCCAATAAATCTTGTACCCATCTAATACTATATGGTATATAGATACTTTATAGAGTGCCCATCTGATACTATATGGTATATAGATACTTTAAAATAAGAACCAAGCCACTTAACATAGAGTACTCTATATTATGGTATAGAGTACTACTGACTATATTCCCTATGCTCTGCTTTACATCCCCCTGACTATTTTGTAACTACCAATTTGTATTTCTGAATCCCATCACCTTTTTTGCCTATCCCCCTAACTCCTCTCCCATCTGGCAGTTGTCAAAATGTTCTCAAATGTATCTATGAGTCCGTTTCTGTACTGATTTTTTTTTGTTTTTAGATCCCACATATAAGTGAAATCATCTGGAATCTGTCTTTCTCTGTCTGACTTATTTCACTTAGCATAATACCTTCTAGGTCCATTCATGTTGTTGCAGATGGCAAGATTTCACTCTTTTTATGGCTGAATCATACTCTGTTGCATATATGCATCATTTCTTTATCCATTTATTTATTGATGGACACTTAGGTTGCTTCTATATCTTGGCTATCTTATCTAATAAAAGAGGAACATGCATATTGACCATACCTCCACTATACCCACAAGCCACACCCACTAACCAATCAGGAGCAAGTTTGCAAGTTAACCCAACCAAGAAGGCTACAGCCACAGAGAGAGCAGGAGGGAGGTTTGGGTTGCCCCCAACAATGAAGGAAGCCAAGCTTTCCGTATACCCTGGCCCACCCAGGCCTCCACTTAAGGCAACAAAGTTTCAATGGCTGCCCCGAAGCTAGCAGAAGGCTTGGCTGTGTTCCAGGCTACAAAGTTTCAATTGTAGAAGATAAATAAATCCCTGATACCAGGGCTTCCATTTGGGTAGTCAGGGGGGTATGGCCAGCGTGCAAACCACCACAGGTCCCTATCCCAGGCCACTCCATACTCCAAGGGAACCCCCACACTGATCTGGGACACCTTTCAGGGCAAACCAGCTGGCCCCCACCCATGCACCAGGCCTCTATCCTATCTAATAAAAGAGTAATATGCAGATTGACCATTATTCCAACATACAAGAAGACTGCCCCTATGTGGTCAAAAGATCCTGCTCCCCTGTGGACACAAGATGGCCACCACAAGATGGCCAGCAGGGAAGAGCAGTTGGGAGGGACCACGCCTGCAAGGGAGGGTAATTGTGGGCAATCAGGTCAGCAGGGGAGGGCAGTTGAGAGGGACTAGGCCTGCAAGGGAAGGCAGTTGGGGTGATCAGGCCTGCAGCAGAGGGCAGTTAGGGGTGACCAGGCTGGCAGAGGGTGGAAGTTGGGGTGACCAGGCCTGCAGGGAAGGGCAGTTGGGGGAGACCCAGGCCTACAGGGAAGAGCAGCTAGGGGAGACCAGGCCTACAGAAGAGGGCAGTTAGGGGCAAACAGGCTGGCAGGGGAGCAGTTAGGCATTAATCAGGCTGGCAGGCAGAAGCAGTTAGGGGCAATCAGGAAGATAGGCAGGTGAGCAGTTGGGAGCCAGCAGTCCTGGATTGTGAGAGGGATGTCCAACTGCCCGTTTAGGCCCAATTGGGCCTAAACGGGCAGTCGGATATCCCTCAAAAGGATTCCAGATTGGAGAGGGAGCAGGCTGGGCTGAAAGACACCTTCCCCCTCATGCATGAATTTCATGCACTGGGCCTCTAGTTGTAAATAATGCTGCAAAGAACATAGGTGTGCCTATTTCTTTTCAATTTAGTGTTTTGGGTTTCTTTGAATAAATACCCAGAAGTGAAATTTTTGAGTCTCTTGTTATACCTTTGTTTTAAAGTCTGTTTTGTCAGTTATAAGCATTGCTATCCCAGCTTTGTTTCCATTTTCATGAAATATCATTTTCCTTCTCTTTACTGTCTGTGTCTTTCCATCAGAAGTAAGTCTCTCTCTCTTTCTTTCTCTTTTTTAGTTTGGTCAATTCAGTCACCAAATTTTAATGGGAGCATTTAATACATTTACATTTAAAGTAATTGTTAATAGATATGTACTTACTGCCACTTTTTAATCTTTTTTAATTAATTAATTAATTTATGCTTTAATTTAATACATCTTTATCATTCAGGTTATTATAATTGTTCCTCTTTTTTCCCCCATAGCTCCCCTCCACCTGGTTCCCACATCACCCTCTGCCCTTACCCCTCCCCACTGTCCTCATCCATAGGTATATGATTTTTGTTCAGTCTCTTCCCGCACCCTCATACTCCTTACCCCGAGAATTGTCAGTCCTTTCCCTTTCTATGCCCCTGATTCTATTGTATTCATCAGTTTATTCAGTTCATCAGATTTTTTATTCAATTGATTTTTAGATTCACTTGTTGATAGATATGTATTTGTTGTTCATAATTTTTATCTTTACCTTTGTCTTCTTCCTCTTCTTAAAGAATACCTTTCAGCATCTTATATAATACTGGTTATATGATGATAAACTCCTTTAGCTTTTTATTATCTATGAAGCTCTTTATCTGCCCTTCAATTCTGAATGATAGCTTTGCTGGGTGGAGTAATCTTGATTGTAGGTTCTTGCTATTCATCACTTAGAATATTTCTTGCCACTCCTTTCTGGCCTGCATAGTTTCTGTTGAGAAATCAGCTGACAATTGTATGGGTGCTCCCTTGTAGGTAATTAACTGTTTTTTTCTTGCTGCTTTTAATATTCTCTCTTTGTCTTTTGCTCTTGGCATTTTAATTATGATATGTCTTTTTTTAAAAAATATATTTTATTGATTTTCCATAGAGAGGAAGGGAGAGGGATAGAAAGTCAGAAACATCGATGAGAGAGAGACATCGATCAGTCGCCTCCTGCACACCCCATACTGGAGATGTGCCCGCAAGCAAGGTATATGCCCTCGACTGGAATCGAACCAGGGACTTTTTAGGCCACAGGCCCACGCTCTATCCACTGAGCCAAACTGGTCTCGGCAAATTATGATATGTCTTGATGTGGTCCTCTTTGGATTCCTTTTGTTTGGGTTTCTGTGCACTTCCTGGACTTGTAAGTCTATTTCTTTCACTAGGTGGAGGAAGGTTTCAGTCATTATTTCTCCAAATACATTTTCAGTATCTTGATCTCACTCTTCTTCTAGCACCCCCATAATTCTGATGTTGGTATGCTTGCAGTTGTTCCAAAAGCTCCTTACACTATCTTCATATTTTTGGATTCTTTTTTTCTTTTCTTTTTTTCCAGTTAAGTGTTTTTTGCTTCTTTGCTGTTAGATATCTGTATAATATTTTTTATTTCAGTCAGTGTATGCTTAATTTCTAGTTGGTTCTTTTTCATATCCTCGAGGGTCTCGCTAAATTTATTGGCTTTTTCTAGAAAATACTTGAAAAACCTTATAACTGTGGTTTAGAACTCTATATCCAGTTGTTTGCTTTTCTCTATTTCTGTCATTTGTGATCTGTTTCTTTGTCTCCGCATTCTCGCTGCTTCTCTAAGTTGATAGAGTAGCTATGTATGGTAGATGTCCTATAGGGCACAGTGGCTCAGCCTCCCCAGTTATCTGAGGTGGACACTCTTGGTGCACTACTTTGTGGGCTGTGTGCGCAGTCTGGTTGTAGTTAAGCCTTAATTGTTTTTGGTATCACTGGGAGGAATTGACCTTCAGGCCAATTGGCTGTGAGGATCAGGTATGTCTATACTGGAAAAACTTCTGTGCTGGAGACACCCTTATGAGATAAGACTTGCAAAAGCCTCTGTGCTTAGCTTGGATGGGGCGGAGTCTCAGGTCGGAGCAGACAGCCTTGGTTTCCTGTCAGCCCTGCCCTAATAGGCCACCGTGTCTCAGTGTCCACGGTAATCGCTGCAAACACCTCTGAGAGAAAGCCACCCTTGAGTTCCACTTGCTGCCAGACAGTCCAGTTTCTCCTCGAATGAGTCTGGGTCCCCAGGGTCTCGCCCAGAACCTGAGTTCAGCGCATTTGGGAGCTTTTGTCTCCTTCCCGCTTGGGAAACCCAGCCATGCCCTCAACTGCCAGTCCTCTCGCGTGCACATCTCATACAATTTGCCTCCTGTAGCTCCTCTGAGTCTCAGAGTGATTTTCTCTTTCCTTCCAGTTGTAGAATTTCCACTCAGCCAGCCTTCCTGTGGTTCTGGATGATGTCATTTTTGTCTTTTAGTTGTAGTTTTGAAATTGTTGTGTAAGGCAACAGTTTAGGTGTTTATCTATGCTGCCATCTTCGTTTCTCCAATCTTATTTTCTTCTTATTAAAGAAGATTCTTTAATGTTTCTCATAATACTGATTTGGTGGTGATCAACTCCTTTAATTTTTTCTTGTCTGAGAAGCTCTGTATATGTCCTTTAATTTTAAATAATAGCTTTCCTGGGTAAAGTAATATTGATTGTAGGTCCTTGCTTTTCATCACTTTGAATATTTCATGCCAAACCCTTCTAGCCTGCAAAGTTTCTTTTGAGAAATCCACTGAAGTCTTATGGAAGCTCTCTTGTAGGTAACTAATTGCTTTTTCCTTGATTCTCTTTAGATTCTCTTTGTCTTTAACCCTTGGCATTTTAATTATGATGTGTCTTTTGGGTTCATCTTGTTTGGACTCTCTGAACTTCCTGAACTTGTATGTCTATTTCCTTTACCAAGTTAGGGATGTTTTCTATCATTATTTTTTTCAAGTAGGTTTTCAATTTATTTCTCTTTCTCCTCCTTTTTGGCATCCCATGATATAAATGTTGGTACTCTTGAAGTTGCTCAGAAGCTTCTTACATTACCCTTTTTTAAAATTCTTTTTTCTTTTTCTTTTTCCTGTGGGTGTTTTCTGCTTCCTTATCTTTTTAAATTGCTGATTTGCTTCTCTGCTTCATCTTCTCAATGGTTGACTTCCTGTAATGTATTATTCATTTTAATTAGTCTATTCTTTATTTCTGACTGGTACTTTTTGTAATTTTTGTGTCCTTTTTTCAATGCTGTTTGAGTTCTGACTAAAATCCTTGAGCTTTCATATAACCATTGTTTTGAACTTTGTATCTGTATAATATTAGATCTCCATATAATATTTGATCTCTGTATAAAGTTTACTTGCCTCCATTTCATTTAGTTTTTGTTTGTTTGTTTTTTTCTGAAACTTCTTGTGTTCTTTCATTTGGGACCTGTTTCTTTGTCACATAATTTTGGCTGCTTCCCTGTGCTTGTTTCCTTATGAGTAGGTATCCTGTAGGGCCTAGTGGCATAGCCTCCCCAGTCACCCAAGCAGAGTGCCCTAGATGTGGTCCCTGTGTGGGATGTGTGAACTGTCCTTTTGAGCTTTGACTTTGTTGTCATATCACGGGGAGGGATTGGCCCCCAGACACCAATTGGCTGCAAGGACCAACTGAGACTACAGCAGAGGAGCTACTGTGCAGGGACTGACCCTGTGGAATAGGACTTGCTTCAGTGGGGCTTTGGTTCCCACTGAGTCTGCTCCTTGAGAATGTCACTGGTGAAGTTGGTTGGGTTGTAATTGGGTGTGGTATGGTGGTCTGAAGCTGTTCAGGGTGGTGCAAGGTCAGACACTGCTTATGTCCTGCCTAGGCCACATGGCATGCACTGATCTGCAAAAGGCTATTACTTGTGTTGGGCTTGGAAGTTCTCACAGTGAGGGCAAGCTGTGAACCAATGCTGGCTGCTGCTAGTGCCACTTTACAATTGGTACAAGGTACACAGAGGTCCAATGCTGCTTGTTTGAGAGCTTTTAGGAAAGTCTGAAGCATGAACCAAAAGAGGCCATTTATATGAAAAAGCCACAGGAAATGGCTTGGGTGGGCTTGATGAGGTAATGGTAAGACAGGTCAAAGAAACTGACATCTATTCTAGTTTCAACTAAAATTAAGCAATTCTTAATCTCTCTTTGTGTTGCATTTTTGTTTAAAGTTGAGCATTTTGTTTAAGATTATTTTCATGAAATTTGTAACAAACAACAACTAAGATGTCTAAGGAATATTAAAGTAAACAATTAAAATTTACTTTTGGAATCTTATCCAAAAACGGTAAATACACTTTGTATAAGAAAAAAAATTAAAGAAGTCTAAATATGTTGTGAATATGAATATAGACGGATGAAAGTAATTTTATCATCAGGCTTATAGAAACAAATCTTATGACTTTGAAATCCCACCATATATTGGTGTTAAATAACAAATCTGTAAATGGGCGTAATGTGTCAGTTCTGTGTTGGGGCAGATCATGGATGATATTAGGAGTCAGGGGAGATTGCACAAAAGAAAATGCAGAAAGTTTTCCTGCAAGAGGAAGGAGGCAAAGGTCAAGGCCAGAAGCTAAGAATTCTATACTCCCCAACCTACTGCTCCCTCTCTAATCTCATTGCCATGACATTACTTCAACCAGAGTCACATTTCACAGTTCTCCCTCAACTCTCACTCCTCTTCCTCCATTTCTCATCACTTATCAGATCTTATGGCTTCTCTCACTCTTTACAATAATGTCCGCAACCCCTTTACCACTCCTCCTGCCACTACATTGGTTCACCTGCCACCACACTAATACCTCTCACTATTTCCTGGTGGTTTCTAGCAGAAAAGTCATTCCTAAAAAAATTGTCCTAGAAAATAGAAGGTTTCTATTGTTAATTAACGTTTGAAAATTGCAGCATACATCACTTTCCTCTTGGCCATCCATATACACATTAGCATAAGACTGATATTTTTCAGAGGTGCTTGTCCTGGAACTCTGTTTTCATATAACCTTCATCAGCATGTAGTCACTCATGTTCAAGAAACACACGTTAGGAAACAATGGCTTGGAGTATGTAAGTGGCCTCTAGACTGCTCTCTTTGCCTAATCTTTCCCTTTTCCAATGCATCCAGTATTTCACTAATGAATTAATTTCTCTGAAGTGCCTAACTGATTATATTATCCCTTTGCTCAGAAACCTTCGGTGGTTTTCCACAGATCTAAGCGGTGATTAAGCACCAGGCTCTCCATAACATGCTACCAATATGCCTGGCTATGTGGCATAGGAGAAAAGACATGAACTTTGGAATCAGACCCAGGTTCAAGCTCCAACTCTGTATCTTAAATACTGTAAAACCAGGGGCAAGTCATTAATTGCTTTGAAGTTTTCTTTGTTTTGTTTTTCTCACCTGCAAGTACTTGTAGAGATGGAAAGATATAGTGAGATTGTTTTTGTGAAAGCTTCTTGCACTAATTATAGCACAACACTCTCTAGCACCATGGGTTATAAATCACTAGGCAGACTGAGCCTCTTTCATTTGGAAGTCACTTAGTGTCTGCCTGGTGTAAGTGATTTTCTAAATTGAGAGCCCAGAGGATCATCTATCAGTGTCACAACAAAAACTGATTAATAAAGCAGTTCTCTGCCTTTACTTAGGGAATTTTTTATGGGTCCTGAGGGAACAGGAGCCAGTTCCACAGCACATTCAACCTTTTCAGGTGAGACTGTGCCATTGCCCTTGGTTAAGTGTGTGTGTGGGGTGTGTGTGTGTGTGTGTGTGTGTGTGTGTGTGTGTGTTTGTGTGTGCAGGGCCCAAGAATTAGCAGTAGTGCTAGGAAAGCAAATTCTGGATTCAAACACATGAAACAAAAGCCCATTACAAGAGCCAGAAAGCTGCTCTTTTGTTAGATTTAGAAATGTTTAAAAAGTGTTTCTGATTTACTTGATTGTCCCACAAGAAACTACAAAGTCCTCAATACACCTTCCTGAGAAGGGAAAGGGATTTTTTGTATGATTTGTTCTCTAGTGTAGCCTCAGTGCCTGTGTAGTCTTGCATGTAGATGCTGCTCAGTTAATATGATATCTAGATGGATGGGTAAAGGAATGAATGAACAAATGGAAGAGCCCATGGCTTACATCTTCTATATGTTCTAGCATAGGCTCGAGTACACAGAGGATCCTTAATAAATACTTGACTGGCTAAATATGTGGATTTATATATACCCTAGTCAGTCAAGGACATTTAGTAATGTCCTTTAAACTAAACATTATTCCAATATATTTCTACTTTATACAATATTATTACATAATATCTTATTCTCTATATTCCTTTTCTTTTAAAATATTACTTTGTTTTTAGGCTTCTACTTTGTAAAATACTAGAGGCTGGTGCACGAATTGGTGCACAGGTGGGGTCCCGCTGGCAGGGTCAATCGGGCCAGGCCAGCTGGGGGAGGGGCTGTTGGGGTGGTTAGCTGCTGGCCCCACCCCCTGATTGAACTCCCGGTCCAAGGGATAATTTGCATATTAACCTTTTATTATATAGGGTTGTTATATCATCTGTATTATCATTATTCTCTTTCTTTTAAAATTTATCTAATCATTCATTTATTTCTCCCCTCACAACAGGGGAGTGTCACAGCTTGAAAGTGGGTAAGGGGAGAGAAATAAAATTAGGAGATTAAATAGATATTTTTAATCAGAAAGTTTAAAAAAATGTATAAAACTGATGCAAACATATTGAATAAAATGAGAAAACAACTTAATTTTTTAAAAGATTGGAAGAAGATGGAGGAAAATGAGGCATAAGTATGCAGAACATGTTTGACAAATTTATTTGGAAAGAATGTTACTTTTATATGCACTTTTTTTTTACCCCCTGAAGCACTCCACTCAAAGGTTTTTATAACTCTCATTCCTGTATAAGGGAAGAATAGCCAAATTCCTCCTTCATAGTTATAAGACCCAAGGCTCCATAAAGTTAATAATCTATATATCTGATAAGAGGTAGATCCAGGGGAGGGATCTAGGCCTCCTAAGTATTCAGGAGTAAATACACCTGTGGAATGTAAAGTGAGCCCGAGAACATGAATAGGGTAGTTCGGCTGGAATGAAGAGGGTACATAGGAAAGTGAATTCAAGGAATAAATATGAGACAGTTTACAGAGTATCTTGAGTAATGTAACAAAGAATGTGGATTTTTATCCACATTAGTCATTTTGAAATTATTTTTAAAGCAATAAAAGTCTTTTTTTAAAAAAATAAGAAATCTTATGTGAGCTGCCAATATGGAAAACAAATGAAAGGGAAATCGTTTCTCCCACTGAAGCCATGCCTCCTTTTTGCCCTTGGCCTCTGAGGAGAAAAGTTTAAAAAATATGAAACTGAGAAGTCTGAAAAGTCCTGAGTGCTGACGTGTTACACCGAGAGGCAGAGAGAGCAGGTGAATGGAGCCCGCGATGGAGGCAGGATGCACAGAGCGGGGCTGCCCGTGGCAAGGGGAGGCAAAGAGGCTTGGAGACAGAAGGATCCGAGCAGAGGCGGGCACAGTCCAAAGACCTACCCTTGGGCAGCTCCGGGAGAGGACAACATAACCTCACGGGTGGTAAGGGGCAGAGGAGGAGGCTGCTGGTTTCGTTGAAAGACCATGATGTACTTTTAACTGGGTGTTAGTCATTTCTACTACACTATGTTATGGTCAAAGTAATAAAAGGCAGCTTTATCCTCCTCCCCCACCACCCGATTTCTTCCCTTTTGCAGATAGTCCATGGCACCCGTCAGAAGGATGCACTTCATTATATTTAAAAAAAAATTTTTTTAAGATTTCACCTGCATGTCCAACATGAGGAAAACGCAGGATCCTCAATGCCATGTACTAAAAAGGAAAAAAGGACGATTTCTGTCTTTGTAAGCGTCCCTGTACTTCAGAGAGTGTGAATAACTAGGACTTCATTTGTACCTTAAAAATAATTTAATGTTCATGTGAAGTACAATTGAATGATTCACTCGGAGCATAATTATTTTGAAATACTAGATTTTTCTTGTGCTTTATCAAATACGTGATAACAGTAAAATTCGTTCAGTATGTGCCACTCACAGGGGTCCCGATGAGCATAACTTTGGGAATAAGTAACAGCTTTTGGCAGACTGGGGTGGCCCAGGGAAACTCCCCTCCTTTCTGCGTTTCTGAAACTGGTGATGCAAGTGCTCCCGCCCTTTTCTGACAACAGAAAAGCCTGAGTCAGGCGGGCCGGCGCCGCGGCCGCTGTGAGAACAGCTCCAGCCCCGCACGCCGCCTCGCTCCCTCCCCGGCCGGCCGGGTGCGCGCCGCCGCCGCCGCCGCCGCCGCCGAGATGAAGCGGGCCACCTGGTGCTGCCTGAGCGCGGCGGCGGTCCTGGCTGCTTACAGCTGTTTGGTGGCGGCACACAACGACACGGAAGACGTGAAAGATGAGACGGCCAGGGACGCCTGCCCGGTGAGGCTCGAGAGCGGAGGCAAGTGCGAGGATGGAGGCGAATGCCCCTACCAGGTGAACCTGCCCCCGCTGACGATCCAGCTCCCGCAGCACTTCGGCAGGATGGAGGAGGTGTTCAAAGAGGTCCAGAACCTCAAGGAAATCGTCAGCAGCCTGAAGAAATGTTGCCAAGACGGCAAGCTGCAGGCGGATGACAACCGAGGAGACCCCGGCAGCAGCGGACGGCTCTCGTTACCGGGCACCGGGCACCCGGGAGAGGAGGAGGAGGACAACCGAGTTACAGAACTGGAGAGCGAGGTGAGCAAGCTGTCCTCTGACCTCCAGAACGCGAAGAAGGAGATCGACGTGCTCCAGGGTCGCCTGGAGAAGCTGAATCTCGTCAACATGAACAATGTAGAAAACTACGTTGACAGCAAAGTGGCAAATCTGACATTTGTTGTCAACAGTTTGGATGGGAAATGTTCCAAGTGTCCCAGTCAAGAACAGATACAATCACGTCCGGGTATGTAGCATAACCATTTTCTTATCATTTATTCACGAATGTTAGGTAGCTAGACAGTATTTATAAACATTAACGCGAGCAAATAAGTTGAATAAAACGACCGATTAAATAAATTAAGCCTTTTATTCATCCAGGTAGTGTGGGGGAAAAAAAATGAATAGCTTTGCAAATGTGTGACTGTAGAAATGGTAGTTACAAAAATCATGACGAGTCCTGTAGCCATTAGAAAGCACTTTCAATTTCAAAGCACTTTGCTGATGTCAAAGTTACACATAAACTTGGTAGAGAAATAGAATTTTTTTTAACATTTTAGTGCATTTAACCTATCTCTTTACTAAAGTGCTTGAAAACATAGAGATGAGGCACTATTTGCTGTTGTACTCTGTTCATTGAAAATCAGTTTCTTAGGGTCCACTGACTACTTCTTATCATGTAGCAATAGGAGGTCTTTGAAATATCTTAGCAAGTAATCTGCAGTAGATAACCCCAAATACCTAGTGAAAATGGGAGACTTTACAGATGAAATAAAAACAGTCATGTGGTTTCATGTGTGGGTAAAACTTGTTGCTTTGTGACCTAGTGACACAAAAACATGGTAAGGGGGGTGGGTATTAGGAATGCCACTTAGGAAGAAATACATTCTTGTTTCTTTCCCTCTTTTACCTTAAATTGGAATTCAAGCGTATAGCAATAGAACCCATCCTCACCATCCAGGTTACCTGGACTAACTTTAATAAATATATGTCAAAGATAACAAACCTAACTGCTTACTCTGCCCATGAGCCAGCTGTGGCACTGGTTCCTCCAAACCCTGGCTTTGCATCTGAGTTCCTGGGGCCACAGCTGCTGATGGTCTTGTTACACTCTGGAAAGCCATCTGTGCATTAGGTCTAGGACTTACTATGAGTGTGAGGTTGAAGGGATATGGTGCCTAGGGCAGGATCACGTTCATTTGGAACCAATACCTCATGCGTGCTCCATCCCCAAGGAATCTGCCAGTGAAGACAGGTGGGGTTTCCAGGACCTCCTTTGCTAATGCACTAGGCAGCTCCCATCTGAAGTTACCCTACACACTACAAGGCGGATAGGTAGATGACACATCCTTAGGCACACATTAGATTCTCTTGTCTATTTTTTTTTTTACTAAAAGTTTTGGGAAAATACCAGAATATTTTGAATTCTAAATATACATGAATAGATTTATTATGCCTCAGAGTAGTTTATAAAGAGTGCTCCCTCCCAAAATGTATAAACACCTTAACAGCTGATAGCTCAGTTGATGTTTCTGTCTTTTCAGATTTAATCTATTGAAATTATTATAATTATTTAAAGGAGGAGGGGAAGAACAACCTATATTAAATTTAACTTATCTGGCATGGATTTTTATAAAAATTATCTGGGAGTAAATATCTGTATTGGATTCCTACAGAACCATGCTACCTAATTATTATTTTTATTCTAAACTTAATCGCCTGTCATTTCTTTCTAGAAACCCAATATATGAAACCTGGCTAAATACTTTCCTTGGGTAATAAATTCAAAATAAGAATATTGGAATATTATTGAAAATTTTCCTTTTAACTTAAGCTTCTTTTTTTTGAGCTTCTTTATTTAGTGGATAAGCAAGTAAAATAAATGTGAATGTATGATCAGTGCTGTGCATTAAAGTTTTAACACATCATTTGGAACATATCCCATCACACTTTTTAACAGCAGAGGCTATCAGCTCCTTTAGGTGAAGGAAAGAGAAGCAAGCCTATGATTCTTCTGTAAGCACAGAATAGGGGAGCTGGAATTATCTGACTTTCAGGATGGATGAATGCAGTAGTTATAAGAACAAGCTATGCAGCCAGCTAGAACTCAGTCCTGACGCTGCCACTTAATGCTTCTGTGACTTGGGCAAGCCACTGATCCTCTTTGAATATAAATATTGTCACCAGCGGATTTGCAATAATATCTACATCATAAGGGTCATGTGGCAGATTAAGTATAAAAATGTTATCAAGCCTTTGGCAGAATGCCTATCGAGGGTAGCCCTCGCCAAAAATGACTTAATTCTTAAAACGATTATTTTTATTTCTTCTTCTTGTTGTTGATTGCTGTCGATGTCAATATTATTACCAACCAAGAGTACGTTGTCTGCTTTGTAACACCAGATTCTTTTTCTGAGGCCTTAACAAGCATTTGTTAAACAGTTTCAAGTAAGTTTAGCAGGCAAGGTTCCATTATCACCATGGATGGAGCTGTCAAACTGCTTTTATATGTACAAAGAATTCTTCAGGTGCATAATTTTTAACAAAATCCAATGTCTTTCTCTTCTTCCCTCCTTCAGTTCAACATCTAATATATAAAGATTGCTCTGACTACTACACTATAGGCAAAAGAAGCAGTGAGACCTACAGAGTTACGCCGGATCCCCAAAATAGTAGCTTCGAAGTTTTCTGTGACATGGAGACCATGGGGGGAGGCTGGACAGTGCTGCAGGCACGTCTCGATGGAAGCATCAACTTCACCAAAACGTGGCAAGACTACAAAGTAGGCTTTGGAAACCTCAGAAAAGAATTTTGGCTGGGGAATGATAAAATTCACCTTCTGACCAAGAGTAAGGAGATGATTCTAAGAATAGATCTTGAAGACTTTAATGGTGTCAAACTCTATGCTTTGTATGATCAGTTTTATGTGGCCAATGAGTTTCTCAAATACCGTTTACACGTTGGTAACTACAATGGCACGGCTGGAGATGCCTTACGTTTCAGTAAACACTACAATCATGACATGAAGTTTTTTACCACCCCAGATAGAGACAATGATCGATATCCCTCTGGGAACTGTGGGCTCTACTACAGTTCAGGCTGGTGGTTTGATGCATGTCTTTCTGCAAACTTAAATGGCAAATATTATCACCAAAAATACAAAGGTGTCCGTAATGGGATTTTCTGGGGCACCTGGCCTGGTATGAGTGAGGCACAGCCTAGTGGCTATAAGTCCTCCTTCAAAGAGGCCAAAATGATGATCAGACCCAAGCACTTCAAGCCATAAATCACTAATGCTCATTCCTCTGAGTATTCATTACCTAATAGGGCAATTAATTCCTTTTTGTATTCCTTTTCCATGGTTACACATTTATCTCTGAATATTGGATTCTTATGCTACACAGCATCTGAAATAAAGCTAAAAAATATATACAATTTAAAGGAGTCCTTTGTTGCTGTTATGCTAAAGAACACTTGCAAGCATCAGAGAATACTGAGAATTATACATTAGATTTATAATTATCTTAATTTCTAGTAATTAAAAAGTTTTCTATTAATTGTATTACTTGCTGTAATTTAAAAATAATTGTTTACTCAGCAGGCTAGATTGTACACATAAGTAATTTGTATTTTGGCTATGACAAACACTTTTGAGGGTATATTATTCTTTTTCAGCTATAAAAAGTTATTTGGGTATTTATATATATATATATACATAAATACCCAAATCCTCATTCTGAGATAAATTTCTTCAATTTGTGGCATTTACTTTTGGTCAGAAAGATCTTGTAGCATTTTAGTTCCCAGGCAAATTAATGAAATGTAAATGTAAAATGAAATGTAAAATATTTGTCATTTAAAATATTAAAAAATGTGGCATTCAGAAAATTAATTTTAACATTAGGACCATGTTTTAAAGGTAATTCATTCACACTTTTTTACTTTTTAGATGTTTTATGATAAAAATTACTCTAACATAAATATTATCTTTCATTACTCTCTATACCTAATAGTTTTTAAAATTGCTCACTACTGTGTCAAACTACTGGTAAGCTTTCTTTAGAAGAGGTTGGTGTTGGTGAAGAATGAAGCATTTATTTATAGTCTATAATGCTCCAAAAGCCAGTTTTATATCCAAAGCAGTAATAGCTTTAAAGCTAAGTTTTATAGGATAAATAGATAAGTCTATTTATAAAAAGTATATGAATTTTGATATATATAGGACAGTAGTTCAAATAGTGTATATTTTAATCCTAGCTGGTGTATTGATTATTTTACTATCAGAAGGATTCAAATAAAGATGTTTATTTTTTTAACCAATCAAAAGTATCTGGATCTTTTATAATTAATTAATTAATTCTGCAAATATCATACTCAAAAGATTATAAAAAATAATGTGTTAAGTTTCATCCTTGTAAAAAGGGATGTCAGAGAGAACAGTAGTATTCTGCTGCATATTTAAAAATACTCTAGAATAAAATTTGAAATACTCATTGTATATGAGTCATAGAAATACATGCAAACTTTCATTGCTAGTGTCTGTTTCTACTATAGTAACCAAGATTTTAAAATATATTCACAAAGATGCATCTTTACTCATTATTTGGAAATGATTAGGTAACAAGTTAACTTTTCAAGTATTAACCTTTACAGAAACTTTTAATAAAAAAGAAACAAAAATCCTTTTAATAATGTATATGGAGTTTTTAGGTAAACATGATGAAAATTAAGTTATTATGAATACAGTTAAAATGTTAAAGAGAAATACAAATAGAATTAAGTTATGACCAAAATGTATCACTGTATAGTAGAACAAAATTGGTAACTGTCTATTTCAAAGGCTGCATATCTAACCAACAGGATACCAAATGCAAATGTTGTAACTGATTTACTCTTTATCTTTCTCTTTGTGTTTTTTTAAAATAAACATTTTAATATCCTACAAGGTATTTATTCACTGATGTTCATAAATGTGGATTTACTATGAACAATATATTATTTTAGAGTCTTGTCTTGGTTCGATTTTAATGGCCAATATTTGTTATCTTAATTAAGACTATTTCTGAGCTTTATCATTCTTTGAAAATAGAGTCTAAAACTAGAAATTCCAAGTGGAACGGATTCACTCATTGTTGAGGGAGAAAAAAATCAAATTACCCTGATAAACAGTAATTCTCCAAGGAAATAATGACACATCCGTTTAATAGATAGAGAGCTTAAATATGCAAAGCATAGAAGGTACTCTAGTAACAATATTTGCTGGTCCTTATGGGTAATGCCATCACAATAAGCTCTTGTTTATAATTCTTATTTTTCTTTATGTATAAATAAATTTGTTTTATGTTTTTCAAAAATCCTGTAAAATACAAGAGTTAATGTTCATATCTACTTATTTCTTCAATGTGAAAATATTAAACATTATTGTCTGTGAAATAATATTTATATATTTACTCTTGTCTGAAAAGTTGCATAATGTTTACCTAACTGGACAATATCTCTGACTCAAGACTTTAAGGAGTGCTATTTTACTAACAGGAAGACAAAGGCAATTACAAGAACACTATTATCTTATTTCCCTCTATTAGAATATGGCTGACGTAGTTAAAATACAAAAGTTTCAGTTTCATTTTGAGGCATTCAATCCATTTCCACTTTTTCCATCATTGATGTTGCTGCTCTGATTCAATCTTCATCATATCCTCAGATAATGCAAATGCTTATGAGTAGTAACCTGTGCCTCCAGTTTCAATCTATTCCAATCTATCCTCCATATCCCTCCAGAGGGACTGTGCAAAAAATGCAGTTCTGATCATGTTATTGTCCTGCTTAAAACCTTTCAACAACTCATTTCCTACACAATAAAACCCAGCAAATAAGCCTCTTCCTGAACTGGTTTCTCCCTGCCTTTTCAGTGACCTTTTCCACCTCTACTCACACTTCTGCCACTCGCAATGCTGTGTTCTGGAGCAAACCATGTTCTCGCATATTTTCATGACTGTGCAAGCTATTGCCTTAGTTTAGGTGGAATGCCATCCTCAACCTCAGCTGAGTTTTATCTTCTCACCTATGATTTAAGAGCAGGTACCCAGAAGCCATACTTGCTATGTTTGAATTTTAGCTCCACTTTTTACAAGCTGTGTAATCATATGCAAAGTCAATCTCACTGTTCTTTGGTCTCTTCAATGATAAAATAGGGACAACAATAGAATTCTCCTGTTAAGAGTTATTGAGAGGATTAAGTGAGATAACGTATGTAAATCACTCAGAACGTACATATGTATCATCATCATCATCATCATCATCATCATCATCATCCTAAATGGTTATCTCTTCTGGGCAGTCTTCTCTGAAGACATGAGAAGGAGTTTGGTACTCTCCTCTTTTGCCCTATACCACTGTAATACAGTCAAATCCCACTTCTCAAATGCCTCCCATCTCGAACAATTCAGCTCTCAACCTAGTTGTTCACACAAAAAATGTCTCAGTTGTCTAGCCAAACTTCAAGATTGGACCTGACAATCCTTTCATGCTGATACCTTAGCATGACAAAAAGCCTCTCTCAGGCAACAAAACAAAGGAGAGAATGCTATTGTTGCTGGCCAAAATCAAAGATTAGCAAAATTTTAAAATATGGAGGCTAACAAGAGTGCTAATGTTGCCAAAGGCCTGAAAGAAACAATGATCACAGGCAATTAGAGAGGTAGAAAAACTGTTGTTGATTTGGATTAACATAAAGCAGTTAGCTGGTGACAGCATTTAGAAAGCAGTGATATGTGAATGGTGAAGATGCTGCATGCTCACCTGAAAACACCCCTGGAACGCGTGCTGAAAGTGATTCCTTTAAAGCTGTAGGGGGTGGTTTGACAAATTTAAGAAAAGAAGTGTTTATTTATAGATTAAACAGTACATTTAAAATGTACTGTATATAAGAGAGGTTAAAACGGAATTATTATATGTAATAATTCAATTTATATGGTTTCTAATGGGGAAAAAAATGATTTGGTTTTTGAACAAATTGCTTCTCGAACAGCCTTTCAGAACAAATTAAGTTTGAGAACTGAGGTTCAAATTGTATTCATTCTGATATATCACATTATTCAACAGTTATGTAGGTTTTACCCTGAAACCAATCTGTTTGTCTAGGATGTAAAGGAAATTTGAGACAGGAATGTTGTTACTCAAAGTGGTTCATGAATTCATTTGTGTAGAGCAGCGGTTCTCAACCTGTGGGTCGCGACCCTTTCGCAGGAGTCGCCTAAGACCATCAGAAAATGCAGATATTTACATCACTATGCATAACAGTAGCAAAATTTCATGGTTGGGGGTCACCACCACATGAGGAACTGTATGCAAGGGTCGAGGCCTTAGGAAGGTTGAGAACCACTGGTGTAGAGGAAGGGATATAATCTAAAGAAGCCAGAGTTATAGTTGGGGAAGGAGTGAGGACTTTCAAATCAGAGGACTTGGGAGATGGTACATTCAGGTGAGAAGCGATCGAAGTCAGGGGAAAATATGGCAAGAGAGATAGAATATAAATCACAGGATTGGTACGGAACGATGGCAAACTCTTTAGAAGAGGTTCTGGAACTGAGGAAGGCCAGTAAGAATCTAATAAAATTCCCTGTCAAGTGGGATGAGGAAACTGACACAAATGGCTGAACAAATGGTTGGAGTAGCTGAGCAACTAACAGCCAGCTAACCCCCCCTTCACCAAAGATACTAAGAGCAGATGGAGAAAATTGAGACAAATGGTTGAACAAATGGCCAGAATAGCTGAGCAATTAATAGCCAGCTAATAAATAAATCACAAGACCCTATTCTTCCTAAGCAAAGATACCTAAAAACAAATGGTTTAAATTACCTTAGAAAATACATAAAACCCTCAGGACAAAAGATACCAGCAAACACTCTTCTTTGAGCACTGAGCATGCCCGGCCTCTACCCTCCCTCTCTTTCCTCAGGTCAGTACTTTGCTTCTATCCTATACTCTAAGGGTCCCGATGAGACCTGCACCCAGGGGAGCAATGGGCAGTGGCAGCTCATCCCAGGATTACGTATGCCTTGATCCTATCTCCAGGGCCCTTCCTTTGCTTCACTCCCCAAGATTTAATAAACTTACTTTCAATTTCATCTGGACTCATGTCTTAAAAATTTCCTGTGCTAGTCAAGAACCTGGAGGTTGCCTGACACTCTACAGGTCCCAGGTTCTGCTGGAGCAGGACCGGCTCCCAGTCTGGTAACAGGTACAGCCTCTGGGTACATGTCATGGGTACATGGCTGGACTGGACTGGACAGTGATTGTCCTACCTGAGTTTCTAAAGAAAAAAGTATTTTCACACTTCTTATACTATATTGTAATCTTGAAATTAATTTTAATCTCACAAGATTCATGAATACTTTAATTTTTAAAAAATTACAGATTAAAGACCTCTTTGGAAACCATCTTCAATTCCAAATCTTCCCTGAGATAACAAGCAGAGTTGACTGAATCCAAAAGGTAATTTCATTCTGTGTGTTACCAAGTTGCAACGTCTGCTGAATCATAGCTTTGCTAGGTTCCTTTTATCAATTGGGAAGAGTTGGGAGTGAGAATAGAAATTAGAGAAGTTGGCTGTACTTGAAGAACTCAGAGTGCGCTGCATTGCCAAGAGTGACCGAAGCTCCCTTGCTCCTTGAAACGGTTCCTAAAGCTCTTCTTGCTGAAAAGATACTGTTACTTTTTCTCATGAGGAATCAACCTTAATTCTCTTTTTGGAATCTCCAGACCTGTGAGCAGGGCATGCAATAATGTCAAATATAATTAAATTGGAGAAGAAGCCTTTATACTACTTTATATCAGCAGAAAACTGGGAAACACATGTAGAGACAGATTTTAAGGTTGCTTGACTAAAAAGAAAAAACAGAATTTGAGATGTGATTGAATGTGTTGGTATAGATATATTGACCAGGAATCCTTAATTCAATGGGCTGGTGTGAGCAGATGTGGTTGGTTCCAATGGCTTGTTTGATTAACACAAACCTAGATTCAACAGCAACTATACTAATTAAAGCCAAGAAGCCAGAAATGTCTTAGGACTAAGACTTATAGAAATAGAAATGTTGGAGTGAATTTATCTGTAATTCACTAAAAAAAATATTTATTGAAGGTATACCCTATGGTAGACAGCCCCTTAAAACAACTAATATTACATTTATATTTATTATTTTAAACTAATGAATATTTATCACCCACCTGTCATGTGTATAACATGGTGTTATATGTTTATAAAAGTATTTTGAATGATTTTTTTCCAAATAAAACATTTCTAAACTCTCAAAATCTGAATTTAATCTCTAGCATTCAATATTTCCTCTGACTAATTAAGGATGATGCTGTTTAAGACAGAGAGCCTCTCTATTACAAAGGCCTCATACAAAGGTGCAGCATCTGAATCTGAAAGTTTGTTGAGCTTCTATCTCTGTAAGTTGGCTTTTTTCATCTCCCACAAGAAGCAAATAATTTGTGCTTAGTTGTGAGGGTTTATAAACAAAGGGTCCACAAAACTAGTTGCTTCCATTTATTTCCCATTCAGCAATGCTAGCATCATAATTCTTTTCAGTTAATCTCAGTGACCTGTTTTAATTTTTATTTAGAGATTCATGCTGCTGCATACTAATAATGACAAGCAGCTGTCACTTACTGAGTGCCAACTTTCCTAGGAGCATCTGCCATGTTATCTCTGTTTGCTGTGATTAATGCCGCAATAAGGAGGTAATGTTTTACACCACTGAATTTTTCCCTGAAAAAAATCAACAAACTCCTATTATCTACAAACTGTTTATCATGTGTGGACCATTATCTATTTTCAGCTTTCTTGGTGCATTTCACAAGAAGTGGGCTAATTTCCCGTGATAAATAATTCGTGGGGATTTCATGGTGAAGCATCCACGATCACCCCTGCTCTGACTTTCTATGTAAATCTATAAAGTGGGAAATGATTCCAATTAAATCTCAGCTTAGGATAAAACACCTCTTTTCAAAAACAATTACATAATATTCTGTTGACAGAAGATATTTCAAAATTTAATATGTTTTCCAAGTATGTTAATGTCCCTACTTAACCTAGCAGTTAAAAATTATTTTCTTCTTGCAGTTAAGTCAGAATTTATAACAACTCTGACAGAAAAGGCAAACAAGTTTCTATGCTCTCCAAACACTATTTCACTTCCATGGTTACGTGGCAGAATTCACTGATGAGCGTATACTGCTTAATTTCAAAGCACTTTGTAAGTTCCTTGGAAGCTGAAAGATTTCTCCGGTAAACACCAAAGTTCTTAATTTGTTACATAAAATAAGTATTCAAATATGTGAATATAATTTACAAATGAAGGATGTTAGTGAAGAATTTTTTATTTCTATTCTATAACAAAAGTTTTGCTTTATCTGATCAAACCAATGATTAGAAGTCTAGAGAGGTTCTGATATCATGGATAGGTATGGAAGTTGGGCTGGAAGACTGATACTTTTCTGTTAAATACAGTAATGGTATTTAACATGCTAAACTGCTAGAGGGGGGCTGTCAAACTATGTCCCCAGAGACCCATAAGTTCTGCAGACATATTTCACGAATATGAAAAAAAGACAGGACAATATATGATGCATGAAACACTGTTCACCTAGAGTAGTTCTGCTTCTGTTTTACATCTTGGGGCTCCACCTCAATTTCACTTAAAGAAAATATTTTGTTTTAAAAAATATTTTAAAATCATTGCTTCCCCATTGCATATTCCTTTAGGAGCTCAGCCAGCAAAAATAAAAACTGGAATAGACACATGAAGAGTCTAATATAATATGTTATTTCTAATGCTAAATATGTAAATATCTGAAAGTTTAGGTGGACTTGATGTAGAAAATACATTCCGAAATTCAAAAGAAATTTCTCCTTTTGAAATTGCCTTGTAAAATAGTCATTCAGTAGAGTGATTATTGTGGTGAAGGGCCTTACTAATTACTATGCACATCATTCTTTTGAAAATGGCATGGTTATGTGTGCCACAGGTAGCTAAGAATTCACAAGGAGCATCAAGAATACCAGAGGCTTCCTGCTTTCAATGTTCCTAAAGCTACTATCAGTTATTTTGAAAAACAGGAAAGAAAATAATAAATGGAGTGGGGTATATACAAGCACCATACAAGGTTACAGAAACAGAAGTGATCACCCTGTCAAGAAGTGGAATTCTGAAGCACAGAAACATGGAGGTACTTTTGCCCAGGGCACAGCATGAGCAAAGGCTTCAGTAGGTTGGAAAATAGGAGCCAGTTAGAAAAACAGCTGGAGCATGGGGTGTGTGGCAGGGGACAGAGACCTAAAGAAGAAAGGAATGGTGGATCAGAATAGAGTAGAGGGATTTGACTGTAAAGTCAAAGAGGCGACATTTAATCCTTATGACAGGGCAAGGAAAATTCAAATCTAAGTATCTGCAGTCTCCTGTGCCCCTACTGATGGCTCAGTTCGGTGCCTGGGTCTGCGAGGTGATGGTATGATGCTGGGTGGTGGGGAAAAACACTGGAAGGAACTCTGAAGACTGTTTTACAAAACAATGAAATCATCAAAGGTCTCAAGCAGAAGATGGATGGCAACACAGAGATGGGAAACCAGCATGAGGACAACAAAACAACTTTCTGGAGAAGTTTTTAAAGGGGAGAATTAAGGGATGTGGAAAAGGTGTCTTTTGTGATGGGGAATTTTCAGAAGTTTTGCTCTGTGATGTGCTGTGGAACTCCCTCTTTGATTCCTGAAAGAAACCTCAATATAGTCTAATTGCTTGTCCAGGCTTTCTGGAGGCAGATGTGTTTTGGCTGTGCTGAGATGGATTGGAAGGTGGGAGACAGGGCTCAGTTTGACTCAGTCACAAAGCTATCTGTAGAGAGCCTGGGTTTCCACCAGTGGGCTCAGGGCCTTGTGGCAGTGGTGCTGGTGGGGACAGAAGATGTGAAGGAAGAGAACGAAGGACCGTCATCTCTTCATCCTTTACCTCTACATCCAGCACATCCAAATCTGTTTTATATGTTGTGTTCTATGTAAGATTTCCACTGGAAAAAGTGATAAATGTAGTTTAAAAAGAGGGTGAAATCCACTATGGTAGGCGGGGAGGCACCCCTGAAGGATCATAAGCTGAGAAATGTACTATTAGAGTGAAGTTAGGTTCTGAGAACTTAAATAACTTGCTAAAGTCTGCATGGCTAGTACATGCAGAGCTAGAACTAAGACTCAATTTTACAGATCCACTCCCCACCCCTATCCCACTAGCCAAACTATTAAGGTTTAAGACCGTTTGAGCCTGTCTATTTTTAGACATAATATTTACAGACAGCAATATTCCTGTCTTCTTCATTTGAAGTTTGAACCCCTTCACTTCATACCCCTTATGCCGCCCAGGTATGCTTGTTGACCTTCAGCCAGATATGTATGGGCTGGTAATATGTAAAGAAATTTTGCCTCAGAAGATAACAGATTGGCATTATGTTCTAAGCTTGTTGCTGGCACCTCCTTCCTATTTCCGCTTATACCAACAGACATGCCGATAGAACAAAGGTTAAAATATGATGACTCAAACTATCGACATACTAGGAGAAAACAGGAAACAAGTTTATCATCTCAGAGTAGTAACAAAGGTCTTCTTAAATGTGACACAAAATCCTGAAGCTGTAAAAGAAAAACACATAAAAGATACATTTTCACAAGGGAAAAAACCCTCAAATGAAGTCCAACGAACTGAAATACTTTTGCAATGCATATTATACGTGACCTATTTTCTAAATGTATAAAGGCCCATTTTCTAAACGTGTAAAGCTTTTCTATGAATCTATAAGTAAAAAACTGCACAATAATATTGGAAAAAAAGATGTGACTAGAATTCACAAAAAAATGAAATACAGGTAGGTCTTTGTATTAAGCAAGGCTTTTAGCTTCTGTAAAGTTGGTGCTTTAACGACTGTCCTACATGCTTATGCTGGATACACTTTGTTCTAGACAGTCTGATAATATGCCTGAGTCACCTTGTCTTAACTTCTTGCCTTCCTCATTGGTCACCCACCCCCACCCCACCATTGATTTGAGTTCTCCTCCGGGGCCATGCTTTTCAAATACAAATCCAGAGTCCACACTCTTCAACCACCTCCTTCATAAGGTTCTCACACTCAAGCCATTATACACCTGACCTGATCACCCAGTGCCAGGTACCCAATAACTAGGGACATCTCCTATGCCCCAGAGCCAGCTGAAATTACTCAAACTAGCCAATCTGGAGCCTGCTTACCCTGCTTCACCCATTCCTTCCAAAGGAAATCACAATAAAGGTGCTGGTTCACAATTCTCCCCTCTCCCTGTCTCCTGACTGACCCAGTGCTTCCCCATGCTGACCCTTGTGACATGCATGCCCCTTTCTCTTAGGACTGTGAGTAATAAATAACTTCAATGGCCATTGTCTCCTGATCTTTCGGCCTTCCTATATCTCGCATTTTCTATTAATACACTATATTTTAAAAGCAATCTTAAACATATAAAAGGAAGTTCTACTCCACTTATTTTAAGATAAATATAACTAAAGGCATGAGATATATTTTCCCCTATCAGAATGACAAAGATCCTAAAGTTAGATAGCACACAATGCTGGTATGAGTAAAGAGACATTTATTTATTATTGGTGAGAACATAAATTATTACAACCTCTATGGAGAGCACCTTGGCAATAAAAAGAAAATGCCAAAAGGCACAAATTCATGATATGACTATTTCACTTCTGGGTATATATTCAAAAGAATTGAAAGTAGGATCGCAAAGAGATATTTGTACATCAGGTTCATAGCAGCAGTATTCACAAGAGTCAAGAGGTGAAAGTAACCCAAGTGTCCACTAACAGATGAATGGATAAACAAAATGTGGTATGAACATCTCATGGAATATTACTCAGCCTTAAATAGGAAGGAAATCCTGTCACATGCTATAACATGCAGGAACCTTGAAGATATTTTGCTAAGTAAAATAAGCCAGTTACAAAAGACAAATATTGTAAGATTCCACTTATATGATATATCTAGAATAATTAAATTCAAAGAAACAGTAAGAAGAATGGTGATTGCTAGAGGCAGAGAAGAGGGGGGAATGGGAAGTTGTTTAGTGGGAACAGTGTCTCAGTTTTGCAAGATGAAAGGTTCTGGACATTGGTTATACAACAATGTAAATATACTTAATATCTCTGAACTGTACACTTAAAACAGTTAAGGTGGTATCTTTTATGATAGGTGTATTTTTCCACAATTAAAAACTTTTTAAATGAGCAAACCATTGATCCAACCATCTCATGATTAGAAAGTTATCCTTTCATTATTATTATTCCAATGGGAAATGATGCCTGTATAAATGGGAATAGCAGAAAATTGAAAATAACCTAAATGTCTTAAAGTATGGTCCATTCATGCATTAAAATACTGTATATAAAACATTACAATAATATACAAATTGTATTTCTGTGTGGGGAAAAAAACACAAGTGTGTCTGTTATACTACCACTGACTTCTGCAAGGCTATATGCAAGACCCAATATTTCCTTCTGCACAGAAGGACTGTGGAATGGGATGGGAGGCTGACTTACTTTTTATACTATATTATTCTGCAACTTTTTAATTTTATACAATGGCATATTTAATGTATTAAAGACAGTTAAAAAGTAAAACTAACCCTGTGGCTGAAAAAAAATTATTACTGGCTCTCTGATACTGTTTATTAACTTCCTAATATAGCTTGTGTCTCACTACTTGACCATTGAGACCTGATCTTGCTTGCCTAAGGAGAACTATAATGATTGCCTTGTTTTAGTTGAAGTTCCTGGTGTTCACTACTGCTGACTCATTTACTGGTGTTGCCTGTAAATTCAGTCACTGGAAGCCTAATTCCCAATCCTACTCCCTTCCGCTTTATTCCCCAAAGAATCTAGTCAACAGACAAGTTACCTCCTCCCCTTCCACCTATATATAATAGATTTTAATTGAAAATGGCATTATTTAATCTTTAAGCTTCTCTCTTTAGTGCCTAATATGTTCCACATGATTCATTTGATCAACAATGAACTGAATATGGATGGTGGACCATAAGATTAGAATGGAGGTGAAAACTTCCCACCAGCTAGTAACTTTGTAGTTGTAATGTATATTACTGTTTGGTGTGGGTCTCAGTCTATTGATAGTAATGAGATGGGCTAGAAATGCCTGAGGGCATTCACCGGTCCTGGTGAGCATCCTGCAGATATCTCCCTTTTCTAAACCAGTGTCATAACTGGACTGATTCTTGGGGTTGTTATTATGATTACAAGATGCCCTTCAGCAATAACCACTAGAAAACTTAGGGGAAAAAATTATATTACAAGCCCTGGGACATACAAGGCATGCCAGAAGCCTGGGGGCACAGAGTGGGGTCATGGGCAGGAGAGAAAGAGAAAAGATACAGGCCTGAGGGTCTACTATTATTGGGGTTGAGGGCAAGGCCTTTCTATTGGTGAATTTAAAACATAAGAGCAAGGATATAAAGCTCAAGAAGAGGGGGGAATAGCTTAAATGGTCAGTTATATAAATCAACCAAGATCACAAAAGACCCTCACAGGTCTGGGAAGTGAGGGAGAAGACCTGGCTCTTTATCTAGTGTGTGCTGACAATGTGTTTACTGGAGATAGCCTTTGCTGAAATGGATGCCTCCACAATTTAAGTCATATACTTGCCTAACAAAAAGAAAAGCCAACTGACAGGACTTATGCTACAATTGCTCACATGTTTGTGGTGATGCTAGTGTAACAAACCTATTGTGTTGCCAGTCATATCATAATACTAGAAGCCCAGTGCACGAATTCATGCACCAGTGGGGTCCCTAGGCCTGGTCTGCAGGCTCAAGCCAAAAATGGCTCTCTGACATCCCCTGAGGGGTCCTGAATTGTGAGAAGGTGCAGACCAAGTCGAGGGACCCTACTGGTGCACGATCGATTGGGGCTGGGGAGGGACAACATTGGAAGTTGGCCAGCTGGGAGGGACTGCAGGAGGGCTCCAGGGCGTATCCAGCCCATCTTGTTCAGTCCTGATCAGCCATACCCAGCAGCAAGCTACCTACCAGTCAACTGTCTGCCCCTGATGGTCAGTGCACATCATAGCCAGCAGTTGAGTGGCCTTAGCATTTTATTAACATATTATACTTTGATTGGTTGAATGGCCAACTGGTCAACTGGACACTTAGCATATTAGGCTTTTATTATATAGGATAGCACAACAATAGGCTCTCCAATCTAGGTTTGTGTAAAGTACACACTGTGATACTCACTCAATGAGGAAATCCCAACAACACTTTTTGTAGAATTTATCCCTGTCATTAATTGGGGCATGACTGTAGTTCTTGGATTACTAAAGGTACTATGCACATTCTTCACAAGAGAACAAAACACCATTAATTGTTTTTCCTAACCCTCATTTTAAAAGCAACATCTGTTCAGTGACAATATCAGAGTTTAGATTATTATTTTTAATATTTAGTCAACTTGCTACAACATTAGCTAAAGAAGCAATAAAAATATAGAGGCAATTAAACTTTGTTAAATATATAATTAAAATAAACACCCCAGAGTGCACTCACCCACACACAAACTAGGTCCACATTATGTTAGTAAAGTCAGTAAAGGAATTGAAAAAGAGAAAGGGAAATCAAAGAAAATTAACCATACAGACAGAGACAGTCAAGCTGAGGGTTGCGGCTGCATTTTCTTCTGGTAACTGGCCCAGAGTCTGGCATGTGGTCGATGTTCAGTATAGATTTTGAGAATGAGTAAGGGAAGGTAATCCCCAGACAGGAGGCAGAAGAACTGTCCATTCTTACGTTCCTGATTAACACTCTTCTGACTCCTACTTGCTACTCAGAGCCTATTCAGACAGCATAATTTTTCTGACAAGACCTCAGATTTCTGACAAGACCCCAGAATCAATCTTCATGTTTGTTTGCTTTTGTCTATTTTGAATATGACACTGTAAGGATGCCCTAACATGGGACCTTCTTTTCTCTTATCCTGAATACGTTTTCATTGAACAATTTTACTGATTGAATTTAGGGGTGTTAATCTACTTTGCAAAGTGCAATATGGCTTATATTCCTGTAATTCTAAAACACATTGTTAATCTTTGTAAGTAGATATGAACCATGTCAATACTCCAAATGTTTAAGTGCATTCCAGGCATGTGCCAAGGTTTTCTTCCATATTGGATAGATTTCTATATTTCCACCTAACTGTCAGAGTTACAAAAACAAAACAAAACACAAAATCTCCATGAGAAAATGGAACCTATCTGTATAGTTTAATAAATGATCAGTCTGTTTAAAGCTTTTTGACAAGTCAAACAAAATTCTTGCAAGTCTGCCTGGATATGCGAAGGAAAAGCAAGAGCATTGCAACAACAGAAAATTTGTAGAAAGATTTAAAAAAGAAGTTGAGTAGTTTTTTAATGCATATCCTCTAAGTGCAGCTATTAGTGAGGTATGATAACTAAGAGGACAGGGAGACTAAGGAGAAATATGTAAATAGAGCATTAAATATTTATCATTAATTTTTTTCTTTTAATATACAGTTTATTTAAAAAGTCAATTTGTAAAATACTAAAATAGCAGTGTTTAGATGTGTGAATGTCCAAGTGAAGACTGTCAGGTGAAATGTGTGCAAACATAAAAGGCAGGAGCCTGGGTTCCATGCCTGGCTCTGCAGCCACCCATCTGAAAAACCTGCGGTAAGCCTCAACCTTTCAGAACCTTTAAGAAGAAAACAGTGACATCTCAAACCTCTACTCCTTAAGGAATCATTGTGAATTTTAAAAAAATTTTTATAAACATTTATTGTTCAGATTATTACAATTATTCCTCTTTCCTCCCCATCCCCATATCTCCTCTCCACCTGGTTCCCACCCTACCCTCTGCTCTTACCTCCCCCGCATTGTCCTCATCCATAGGGGTATGATTTTTGTCCAGTCTCTCCCTGCACCCCCCATCACTTCTTTCCCTCTGAGAATTATCAGTCACTCCCTTTCTATGCCCCTAATTCTATTATATTCACCAGTTATTCTGTTCATCAGATTTTCAATTCACTTGATTTTTAGATTCACTTGTTGATAGATATGTATTTGTTGTTCATAATTTTTACCTTTACCTTTTTCTTCTTCCTCTTCTTAAAGAATACCTCTCAGCATTTCATACAATACTGGTTTGGTGCTGATGAACTCCTTTAGTTTTTTCTTATCTGTAAAGCTCCTTATCTGCCCTTCAATTCTGAATGATAGCTTTGCTGGGTAGAGTAATCTTGGTTGTAGGTTCTTGCTATTCATCACTTTGAATATTTCTTGCCACTCTCTTCTGGCCTGCATAGTTTCTGTTGAGAAATCAGCTAACAGTCGAATGGGTGCTCCCCTGTAGGTAATTAACTGTTTTCTCTTGCTTCTTTTAATATTCTCTCTTTGTCTTTTGCTCCTGGTATTTTAATTATGACGTGTCTTGGTGTGGTTCTCTTTGGATTCTCTTTGTTTGGGGTTCTGTGTGCTTCCTGGACTTGTAAGTCTATTTCAACAGGTGGGGAAGTTTTCAGTCATTATTTTTTCAAATAGGTTTCAGTATCTTGCTCTCTCTCCTGGCACCCCCATAATTCTAATGTTGGTACGTTTGAAGTTGTCCCAGAGGCTCCTTACACTATCTTCACATTTTTTAATTCTGTTTTCTTTTTGCTTTTCCAGTTAAGTGTTTTTTGCTGCTTTGTATTTCAAATCTTTGACTTGATTCTTGCGATCCTCTAGTCTGCTATTAGGTTTCTGTATAATATTTTTTTTATTTCAGTCAGTGTATGTTTAATTTCTAGTTGGTTCTTTTTCATCTCCTCTTGGGTCTCACTAAATTTATCCATTTTTTCTAGGTAATTCTTAAAAAACCTTATAACCATGGTTTTGAACTCTATATCCAGTCATTTGTTTTCCTCCATTCCTTTAGTTTGTGATCTGTTCTTTAGTCTCTGTATATTTTGCTACTTCCCTGAGTTGGTAGAGTAGCTTTGTGTGCTAGCTGTCCTATGTGGCCCAGTAGCTCTGCCTCCCCAGTTACCTGAGGTTGACACTCTTGGTGCACCCCTTTGTGAACTGTGTGTACAGTCTTGTAGCTAATTCTTGATTGTTGTTGGTATCACTCGTGGAGGAGAAGGGATTGACCTCCAAGCCAATTGGTTGTGAGGATCAGCTGTGTCTGCACATGCGGTTTGCCTCCAGACTTCTGCCTTTCTCATGTGCACACTCGAGCTTCCGGAACTCTGCCTTTCAGTTCCCCTGAGTTTCCGTGCGTTCTAGGGACCTATATGAGTCTGGGTCCCCAGGGTCTTGCTAGAAACTGGGGTTCAGTGCAGGTGGACCTGGATTTCAGTGCTGTTGTGAGGTTCTGTTTTCCTCCTGCTAGAGGAAGCCAGGCACAATCAGCAGTCAGCACACTGTGTGTGTACTTTCGCATGCACTTTCACATGCACTTTTGTGAGCCCCAGACTTCTGTCTTTCTCGGTTCCCCTAAGTTTCTGTGTACTCCTTCCTTTTCACAACAGTCCAGACTCCCCCTATGAGTCTCGCCTGGAGCTGGGGTTCAGTGCAGTTGGGATTTTCCGTCTCCCTCCTGCTAGAGGAAGCCAGCCAAACCTTTCTCTGCCCATCCTTTCCATGAGCATGTCTCCATACCTCAGCTTTTTACAGCTCCTCTGAGTCTCCGTGAGCCCTCTCTTTCTTTCTAGTTGTAGAATTTCCACTCATCCAGCTTTCCTGTGGTTCTAGATGGTGTCCATTCTATCTTTTAGTTGTAGTTTTGAAATTGTTGTGTGAAGCAGCAGCTTAGGTGTTCACCTATGCCGCCATCTTCGAATCATTGTGAAATTTAAGATATATACTTGATACTACACTGACTGCAAGCTCCTTAGGATGAGGGTCTTATATTTTCATCTTTCATACCAGTTACTTAATTAATTCATGTATGAAAGAAGTAGAAAACTTTTTAATTATTTGAAAAGCATTTTAAATTTCACTATCGATTATCTCAAGAAACTCATCAGTAACTCTATAGAAGGTCCAACCTAGAAAATACATTGCCTCAGAAAATCAGTATTTTTAGTAATTAACCTAAAATTTTTATTAAAAATCCCAAAATGTATTTAATCCATTATCAGCCTTAAAAAACAAAATGCATAAAAAATAAGAAAATATCTTTTGAACATGTGAACATCCCAGTAAAACAGATAACTTTAAGAATAGGGAATTAGTAAAGGATGGCGGCATCTTAAATACATAGCAATAGACTGTGATATTAAATATACATAAGAAACAATATGCAAACTTTTCAGAGGGCAATATGAATACTATCAAGAACCTGTAATAACTAAATCTCCAGCCCAGCGACTTCCCAGGAAACTTGAGATCCACATATTCAACATTTCCCTCAGACAGGTTGCTTCTTTTGAATTCTCTGTCACTTATAGTACTACTAGAGATCCAGTGCATGACACTCATGCACTGGGGTGGGGGGAAGAGGATCCCTCAGCCGGGCCAGCGCCCTCTTGCAATCTGAGACCTCTTGGGGGATATCTGCCTGCTAGCTTAGGTCCTTAATACTGCTGCAGAGGTGGGAGAGGTTCCCGCCACCACCACCATGAGCCTGGCTTCTGGCTGAGTGGTGTTCTTCCTGTAGGAGCAGGCTGATCTCCAGGGGGCAACTACTGTGTTGAGTGTGCCCCCTGGTGGTAAGTGTGCATCATAGCGACCAGTCGTTCTGCTGTTTGGTAGATTTGCATATTATGTTTTATTATATAGGCTATTCAACCACTTTCTGAACTCAGAAATCCAAGCATCAATTTAGACTCATTCATCTCCCTCACTTCCACCCTGCCCCATCCATCTAGCATTTTATACTTCTGTAATATCTCTCCTATGTGTATTTTTTCCCACTGCCAATCCTTGATTTAGTCTCTCTCATATCTTATCTCAACCACTAAAATGGTATTCTAATTGATGGTATGGCAGGAATGAAATGACATAAATTTAATAAATATCTAAGAGAGAACCAACTGACTGAATACCGGAGGAGAACTGGGCTTGAGAGGAGAATAAGTTCTGAGCATGTTTAGTAACTTGGGAGTCCTCCAGGTGAAGATATTCTAAGTATGTGCAGATATGGGTGTGGGCAAAGCTTATGGATAAAAAATAGGTTCATAGTGGATGCCATGGAGTGGGAAGAACTATTCCCACTCATGTCCTACTGCCTCCAAAAAGCTTTTTCCACATCAGCTCATCCTGCAGTGAACAGGTACATTAAAGAGTTATGTAAAAGAGATAGTTAGCTCTCACATTCACAAAGAGAACCCAAGAGGAAAATTAAGATTGAGAGAAGAATGATGAATTCAGCTCTGAACATATTAGATATAGTCATGTGTTAGTGTCCAACCTGTACACTGAATATTTGTGAGCTTTACGGGATACATTATACCATAAAATTTAAAAAAATAATAAAAGCAAAATAGAGCAGGATCCAACTTCCAGTGGGACAAGAAAAGCCTGTGGAGTGCCAGGCCTATCGTTAGGCAGCAGAGTTGGGGAGCGGGTGTCCAGCATTGACCCATAGAGTCCACTGATGGGAATTGTGTGGCTTAATTCCAAAGTATTACTTTGAACATTCATCACAAAGTATGATTAATAGTGTAGCTCTGCCCTGTTAGGACTTTATTGATTTTTTACTTTTTGAGAGCGGGCAAGAGAAACATCAATGTCAAAGAGAAACACAGATCAGTTGCTACACGCATGTGCCCCAACTGGAAACTGAACCCACAACCTAGGTGTGTGCTCTGACCAGGAATGGAATCCACAACCTTTTGGTGTATGGGTCGACTTCCAACTGAGTGAGCCACCCAGCCAGGGCTGCCCTGTTAGGTCTTTCTGCTTAATGTGATATAATGTTAGAGGAGAATTCTAAATTTTCTATGAGAAGTATTTTGTGATGAGATAATATTGAATAAATATTTGTTACTGACTTTAGTATCAGGTAAAGACTACAAACGCTGTAATAGTTGAGAGGTTGGAGAAACCACAGTGAGCTGAGTGCTCAGGCCAAGTTTCTCAGAAGACTTGGAAATTGAGCCAGATTCTGGAAGATTAGACCAGATCCAGGGTTTGTAAAGTGTGGCCTATGCAAGTATTTTATTTGATTTTTTTAGTTTGAATGGCACAGTTTTTCAAGAGGTGATGAGACTGGAGGATTTGTGGATATCCATGACTTTGCATTTTGCTTTGTGAAAATGTGCCAGCTTCCCAGGCATCTGAATATGAGAAACTTGCTAAGAGAGCAATATAAGCAGAAGATCATGAGGGTCTAAGTGACTTACTAGTTGCAAAAATAGTCTGGGAACAAATTGCAGAGTACCATGAATGCCATATTGAACACATTCTACAGGCACTATTAGATGAGAGCGTGACATCCAAGCTTTGTAATTCAGTAGCACTGGGTCAGTTGTGCGACTGACATTAATAACTATGAATGCTGTAAGCAGTTTCTGGTTCTTGCAATGTGATGTCAAGCATCTGGACCCTTGGAAGTGGAATCTGACTGTTTCCTTTCAGTTGCCATCTGAACTCTTGTTATTCTGCAGACACAGATTCTGTTTATATAACTGAAGGAGGATAGCTTGTACAAAGTAGGTTGAAATTTTTTGTAAGATTCATAAGTCTTAGAGGAATGTGAAAAGAATTAGAAAATAAAATAATAGATGCCATTGGGAACAATCTCAATGGTATTTATTATGAAAATAAAGTCGTTTAAAGCCAATAATTCATTCTGTAAGATTTTGCTGACTTGAGGAACAGTTCACATGCCATAAAATTACTGATGTAATTATTGACGTGATTTTACACAGTAGTTTTACAATTCTCAAAAGGGTAGGTAAGATAGTTCTTTGATGCCATAATCTAAGATATCTACTTCCTCAAGGGCTGGTCATACCTAAGAATTAATAACTATAATTTATGTATACATGTGTACTGAGAGACTGACTCTTGATATATTGAGAGTAAGTTGTTACATTGAAGATCAACATGAAGGACATGTCATAAGTTCTTTTTTGACTTTGCAAAACAAACTTTCCATGCTCCTTTATCTATAGCTTAAAAAACTGAACTATAATTTTTATTGTTATCATAACCTTTGGTAGAAATAAACTTTAGTTTAGCCTTATGTTCTGTTTGATAGAATTATAAGGGTGTAAAGTTAGAAAACCTATTGCAAAGTTGGGCATATGATGAATATTAGCAAAAATAGAGAACCCTGCTTACTTAAAAATATTAAGACTAGAGATATGAATAATTTTAAATACATAAATATTTAACATAGAAATAAATGTTATTTCTATTAACATAGAAATAGGTAAATTTGTGTGAATAAATATAATCATGCATCTCTTTCATAGCTCTGTCTACTGGAAGGACTTTGAAGCAATGACAAATTAGTAGCAATGAACATACCCACTATTAGGTCTTAGTTTTCAAATATCATTCTCCACTAAAAGGAACAAAGGGTCTTTTGAGAAGTGGCTGATCCCAGGGTTGGAGCAAAGAAAATGCAAGATGACCCTGGAACATATTCTTATGACATTAAAAAGTACACAAAGGCTTTTCTTGGGACGGTAGAGGCCGTGTAGCGTCGCCGTTACTTTGAGGAGCGAACAGTCGGTAGAGGGATACAAAAAAATGCAGAGCAATAAAACCTTTAACTTGGAGAAGCAAAACCATGCTCCAAGAAAGCATCATCAGCATCATCACCAGCAGCACCACCAGCAGCAACAGCAGCAGCCACCGCCGCCAGCAGTACCTGCAAATGGACAACAAGCCAGCAGCCAAAATGAAGGCTTGACTATTGACCTGAAGAATTTTAGGAAACCAGGAGAGAAGACCTTCACCCAACGTAGCCGGCTCTTTGTGGGCAATCTTCCTCCTGACATCACTGAAGAGGAAATGAGGAAACTATTTGAGAAATATGGGAAGGCAGGCTAAGTCTTCATTCATAAGGATAAGGGCTTTGGCTTTATCCGCTTGGAAACACGAACCCTAGCGGAGATTGCTAAAGTAGAGCTGGACAACATGCCACTTCGTGGAAAGCAGCTGCGTGTGCGCTTTGCCTGCCATAGTGCATCCCTTACAGTCCGAAACCTTCCTCAGTATGTGTCCAACGAACTGCTGGAGGAAGCTTTTTCTGTGTTTGGCCAGGTGGAAAGGGCCGTAGTCATTGTGGATGATCGAGGAAGGCCCTCAGGAAAAGGCATTGTTGAATTCTCAGGGAAGCCAGCTGCTCGGAAAGCTCTGGACAGATGCAGTGAAGGTTCCTTCCTGCTAACCACATTTCCTCGACCTGTGACTGTGGAGCCCATGGACCAGTTAGATGATGAAGAAGGACTTCCAGAGAAGCTGGTTATAAAGAACCAGCAATTTCACAAGGAGAGGGAGCAGCCACCTAGATTTGCACAGCCTGGCTCCTTTGAGTATGAATATGCCATGCGCTGGAAGGCACTCATTGAGATGGAGAAACAGCAGCAGGACCAAGTGGACCGCAACATCAAGGAGGCTCGTGAGAAATTGGAGATGGAGATGGAGGCTGCTCGCCATGAGCACCAGGTCATGCTAATGAGGCAGGATTTGATGAGGCGTCAAGAAGAACTTAGGAGGATGGAAGAGCTGCACAATCAAGAAGTGCAAAAACGAAAGCAACTGGAACTCAGACAGGAGGAAGAGCGCAGACGCCGTGAGGAAGAGATGAGGCGACAGCAGGAAGAAATGATGCGGCGACAGCAGGAAGGATTCAAGGGAACCTTCCCTGATGCGAGAGAGCAGGAGATACGGATGGGCCAGATGGCTATGGGAGGTGCTATGGGCATAAACAACAGAGGTGCCATGCCCCCTGCTCCTGTGCCTGCTGGTACCCCAGCTCCTCCAGGACCTGCCACTATGATGCCAGATGGAACCTTGGGATTGACTCCACCAACTACCGAACGCTTTGGCCAAGCTGCTACAATGGAAGGAATAGGGGCAATTGGTGGAACCCCTCCTGCATTCAACCGTGCAGCTCCTGGAGCTGATTTTGCTCCAAACAAACGTCGCCGATACTAATAAAATTGCAGTGTCTAGTTTCCCAAAACCCTTAAGAGAAGGACCCTTTTTGGACTAGCCAGAATTCTACCCTGGAAAAGTGTTAGGTATTCCTCCCAATAGTTAGATCTTCCCTGCCTGTACTACTCTAGGGAGTATGCTGGAGACAGAGGTCAAGGGAGGAGTGATATTTAACAAATCATTTCTGTGTGGTATATTGTTGAATTGTGTTTGTGTGGTGCATTCCTGAAGTCTCGATTATTGAAGGCCAGGGGTGGGCAGCATTGGCAAAGTGGATCCAGTTAGAGCCTCCATGAATCTTGATCATTCCATTCTGTTTATTCTGTTCTATTTGCTCTCTCATTCTTAAATTTCCCAACCCTGGAGACACTGCCACATGTACCACAAAAACCACAAACGTTCTCCATCACTTTATTCACTCCTGGGTGGGAATTCAGGCAAATGTCTGCAGAGGTCACAGATAACATACATACATACATACGGTTCTATTATACCCCATATATTATCCCTTCATACCTAAGGAAGCATTTTTCTCTTAGAGATTTTCATTTTAGTGTATCTTTAAAAAAAATGTTAACTTGCTTCCATCTTTTTCTTGGGTAAAGATAACCCAGGAATGGCCCTTTTGTGTCTGATGTTGCTGTTCACAGCTTTTCTTGATAGGTCTACTAACAACCTTGGAATAGGGTTGCTATATGATGAATGTCCAACAGTAGCTCTTAGCATTGCCTATCATAAGTAGTTATGCTATGCTTTTCTAAAATTGGTGTACCATGTTTGATTTGTTCCTGATACCTTTGGAGTTTTTTTTCTGAAAATGAAGTGGTAATGCAGCATCAACTTATTAAAATACATTTTAATCCTTAAAAAAAAAAAGTACACAAAGAATCAAATCTGGAACAACTGAAGCATCAAAATGAGTAATGAGAGTGAGTAGAATAAGCATTCATAGTCCACATATATAGATTAGATAGATAGATAGATAGATAGATAAATGATAGATAAGAGAAAGTACTTTCTTTCAATTAGGAAGCCAACTAATAAATGTAGAAGCTATGATGAAATTAGAAAATCTCCCTTTGTCAAACAATATAGTGGTAATTGACTTGGGCAAGAATCATCAAGAGACATAAAACTAATAGGTAAAAATTATAGGATATATAGGAGGTAACCAAGATGGCGGCATAAGTAAACACTTACACTGCTGCCTCACACAACAATTTCAAAACTACAACTAAGACAGAACGGACATCATCCAGAACCACAGGAAAGCTGGCTGAGTGAAATTCTACAACTAGAAGGAAAGAGAGGGGCTCACAGAGACCCAGAGGAGCTGCAAAAAGCTGAGGTACGGAGACGCGCACGTGGAGAGAGAGGTTGCCAGAGTACCTGGCTGGCTTTCTCTGACGGGAGACTCCCAATGGCATTGAACCCCTTATCCTATGACACTAAACCCCAGGTCCAGCCAAAACTCATACGGGGGGAAGTTTGGACTGTGAAAAGGGAGAAGTGCATGGAAATTTGGCTGAGTCGCAGGAGGGCAGAAGTCGGGCGGTACACACAGCACTGTGCACAGAAAACCAACTGCTGATTGTGCCACTGGCTTTCACGAGAGGGCAGGAGACAAAGCATCCCAATTGCGTCACTTCTAACTCCACTAAACCCCAGTTTCGGGCGAAGTCCTGGGGACCCAGACTCATATGGCCCCGGAGCACAGCAGAGCTGGAAAGGCAGCAGTCTAGAGGCACTAAGAGAGAAAGGGAGAGAGAGAGAGAGAGAGAGAGAGAGAGAGAGAGAGAGAGAGAGAGAGAGAGAGAGAGAGAGAGAGTGATTGTGCACAGGGACCACTCCAGAGATTACCCAGTCATGTGAGACTCAGGGGGCCGTGGATGGCGGGGCCAACTGGAAGACAAGGCAGTCCCATAAGCCCTGAGACTCCACCTATCCAAAGCTCAACAGAGAGGCTTTTGCAGTTTTGCAAGTCTGGTATCATAGGCTGAATCCAACACAGAAGTTCTCCTGGCATAGTGAAAAACCGAAACAAGGGAAGAGATCACAAACAAAAAACTGGAGGAAAACAAACGACTGGATATAGAGTTCAAAATCATGCTTATAAGTTTTTTCAAGAATATCCTAAAAAATTGGATAAAGTTAGTGAGACCCAAGAGGAGATGAAAAAGAACCAACAAGAAATGGAAAAGGACCAACAAGAAATTAAACATACACTGACTGAAATAAAAAATATTATACACTCAAGACTGGTTTGACTCAGTGGATAGAGCATCGGCTTGCAGACTGAAAGGTCCCAGGTTTGATTCCGGTTGAGGGCATGTACCTTGCTTTCGGGCACATCTCCACTGTGGGGCGTGCAGGAGGCGGCTGATCGATGTCTCTCTCTCATCGATGTTTCTGACTTTCTATCTCTCTCCTTTCCTCTCTGTAAAAAATCAATAAAATATATTAAAAAAATATTATACAGAGACCTAACAGCAGACTAGAGGAAGGCAAGAATCAAGTCAAAATTTGAAATATAAAGAATCAGAAAACAGTCAACTGGAAAAGCAAGAAGAAAAAAGAATCCAAAAATGTGAAGATAATGTAAGGAGCCTCTGGGACAGTTTCAAGCACAGTAACATCAGAATTGTGGGGGTGCCAGAAGAAGAGAGAGAGCAAGATACTGAAAACCTACTTAAAGAAATAATGACTGAAAACTTCCCACATCTGGTAAAAGAAATAGACTACAAGTCCAGGAAGCACACAGAACCCCATATAAAAGGAATCCAAAGAGGACCACACCAAGACACATCATAATTAAAATACCAAGAGCAAAAGAGAAAGAGAGAATATTAAAAGCAGCAAGAGAAAAACAGTTTATTACCTACAAGGGAGCACCCATACGACTGTCAGCTGATTTCTCAACAGAAACGATGCAGGCCAGACGGGAGTGGCAAGAAATATTCAACGTGATGAATAGCAAGAACCTACAACCAAGAATAATCTATCCAGCAAAGCTAACATTCAGAATTGAAGGGCAGATAAAGAGCTTCACAGATAAGAAAAAGCTAAAGGAGTTCATCAACTCCAAACCAGTATTATATGAAATGCTGAAAGGTACTCTTTTAGAAGAGGAAGAAGAAAAAGGTAAAAGATAAAAAATTATGAACAACAAATACATATCTATCAACAAGTGAATCTAAAAATCAAGTGAATTAAAAATTTGATCAACAGAATAAACTGGTGAATATAATAGAATCAGGAGCACAGAAAGGGAGTGGACTAATAATTCTCAGGGGGAAAGGGGTGCGGGGTGTACATGGAGAGACTGGACAAAAATCATACACCTATGGATGAGGTCAATGGGAAGGAGGTTAGGGTAGAAGGAGGGTTGGGAGCCGGGTGGAGGGGAGCTACGGAGGGGAAAAAAGAGAAACAGATGTAATAATCTGAATAATAAAGATTTAATTAAAAAAAGAAAGAAAGAAAGACAAATACACAGATATTTGTGACAGCCCCATACACCGGCGTTTATACCTCGGAAAATTGGCATCTTTAGAACTTTGCCTTGAGAGACCACACACATTGGCTTCTGTGCGTGTGTCTCTCTGTGTCTTCTCAAGCAAGATGGCAGGGAATCATGAAGCAAAAGTGGACAGAGAAGCAGCCCTCTTCCAGTTCTGACAACTTCTAAGTCATGCAATCATCAACCCTCACCGGGAAACACTGAAGGGCATTTACTTTGGGTGGTACATGAAGTGTGTGTTTTTTTAAGTGTGAGCTGTTAAGGTCGGAAAAAACATAGCCTGGTTCCTCTTTTCTCAATGAAAATGGTGTTTGTCATAGGTTTTATTCTATAATAATATAACTAGCTGTTCTTTCGTATGATTGAAAAACTAAATACAGTCTTTTACAGTGCAAAAAAATTTTTTAGGATATATAAATAGTCTCAGAGTATCTCCCCAAGGTGATTATTAATTTCAAACAGAAAAATAATAACTTTACAGAGGAGAAATCTAGACGTCATTACCTTAACTATGTGATCTAAGTTAACAACACCAGTAATGGTACACATCAATACGGTATAAATATATTCCCGATGTTTATTATATATATAACATAAATATTATGTATGTGATAACACATACATATACCTACAAACACACATATGCTCAATAGTCATTGTGATGATTGTTTAAGGTATTTACATCAATAAAATATTTGGGGGACAGATTTAGTTTTGCTTCTTGATTTTGAATAAACTCTTTTTGCTTTGAGGCTTTTTAGCTTATTTTTATTATAACTGTTTGTTAAATTTCTTAGATGTTTTCTTCAGTTATATTCACATAGTCCAGTATTAAACCATATTCTAAAGTATAGTTCTCAAGCATAACATGGTAACAGTTGCATATATGTTCAATATCTTTTTTTTTCAATTTGCATATTAGACTTTTATTATATAGAATAGAAATACATTTAGAAAGTGTTTTTTTAAGTACATAGAATGATGTAAAAATTTTTTTTAAATTAAATCTTTATTATTCAGATTATTACATTTGTTTCTCTTTTTTCCCCTCCATAGCACCCCTCCACCCAGCTCCCACCCCTCCCTCTGCCCTTAGCTCCCTCCCATTGATCTCATCCATAGGTGTATGATTTTTGTCCAGTCTCTCCCTGTACACCCCTCACCTCTTCCCCCCTGAGAATTATCAGTCCACTCCCTTTCTGTGCTCCTGATTCTATTATATTCACCAGTTTATTCTGTTGATCAAATTTTTAATTCACTTGATTTTTAGATTCACTTGTTGATAGATATGTATTTGTTGTTCATAATTTTTTATCTTTTACCTTTTTCTTCTTCCTCTTCTAAAAGAGTACCTTTCAGAATGTCATATAATACTGGTTTGGAGTTGATGAACTCCTTTAGCTTTTTCTTCTCTGTGAAGCTCTTTATCTGCCCTTCAATTCTGAATGTTAGCTTTGCTTGATAGATTATTCTTGGTTGTAGGTTCTTGCTATTCATCACATTTAATATTTCTTGCCACTCCTGTCTGGCCTGCATCGTTTCTGTTGAGAAATCAGCTGACAGTTGTATGGGTGCTCCCTTGGAGGTAATAAACTGTTTTTCTCTTGCTGCTTTTAATATTCTCTCTTTGTCTTTTGCTCTTGGCATTTTAATTATGATGTGTCTTGGTGTGGTCCTCTTTGGATTCCTTTTCTATGGGGTTCTGTGTGCTTCCTGGACTTGTAAGTCTATTTCTTTTACCAGATGTGGGAAGTTTTCAGTCATTATTTCTTTAAGTAGGTTTTCAGTATCTTGCTCTCTCTCTTCTTCTGGCACCCCCACAATTCTGATGTTGGTACACTGAAAGCTGTCCCAGAGTCTCCTTACATTATGTTCACATTTTTGGATTCTTTTCTCTTCTTGCTTTTCCAGTTGAATGTTGTCTGCTTCTTTATATTTCAAATTTTTTACTTTATTCTTGCCTTTCTCTAGTCTGCTGTTAGGACTCTGTATAATATTTTTTATTTCAGTCAGTGTATGTTTAATTTCTATTTGGTCCTTTATCAGCTTTAGTAGGACCTTTTCCATCTCTAGTTGGCTCTTTTGTATCGCTAGTTGGTCCTTTTTCATTTCCTCTTGGGTCTCACTAAATTTATCGAATTTTTCTAGCATATTCTTGAAAAACCTTACAAGCGTAGTTTTGAACTCTATATCCAGTCGTTTTTTTTCCTCCATTTCTTTTGTTTGTGATCCCTTCCCTTGTTTCGGCATTTTCACTATGCCGGGGAAACTTCTGTGTTCGATTCAGCCTTATGATATCAGATGCAAAACCGAAGAAGCCTCTGCTGAGCTTGGGAGGGTGGAGTCTCAGGGCTTAAGGGACCGCCTTGCCTTCCAGTCGGCCCCGCCCTCCACGGCCCCTGAGTCTCACATGACTGGGTAATCCCTGGAGCGGTCCTTGTGCGCGTGCGCACCCGCAGTGCCTCTAACCACTGCCCTTCCAGCTCCCCTGAGCACTAGGACCACACGAGGCTAGGTCCCCAGGGTTTCGCCCGAAACAGGGGCTTAGTGGAGTCAGAAGTGGCACAGTTCGGAGGGTCTGTCTCCCGCCCAGTCGCGAAAGCCAGCGGCACAATCAGCAATCTGTCCTGCGCGCAGCACTGTCCGCGTGCGAGACCAGACCTGATCTTCTGCGACTCCCCTAAATTTCCGTGCACCTCTCCCTTTTCACAGTCCAAACTCCCCCCGTATGAGTTTCGTTGGATCTGGGGTTTAGTGTCGTAAAATAAGGGATTCAATGCCATTGGGAGTCTCTGTTTCCCTCCCGCCAGAGAAAGCCAGCCAGGTACTCCGGCACCCGCTCTCTCAGCGTGCGTGTCTCAGTACCTCGGCTTTTTGCAGCTCCTCTGGGTTTCTGTGAGCCCCTCTCTTTCCTTCTAGCTGTAGAACATACACTCCGCCAGCTTTCCTGTGGTTCTGGATGATGTCCGTTCTGTCTTTTAGTTGTAGTTTTGAAATTGTTGTGTGAGGCAGCAGTGTAGGTGTTTACCTATGCCGCCATCTTGGATTCCTCCTATGTTCAATATCTTTTTAAAAATCCTCCTGTATGGGTATTTCCTAAATGTCCATTCCTTTTTAAAAAAATCAGACAATGAGAATATATATCATATTCTGCATTTTGCTTCTCTGTTGAAGGAAACATTAGGTTTCAGTACTCTGTTACTGTAACTACACTTAATTAGGTAAACATGTATTCTTTATACTATGATAGGTCTTTTATCTTCATTTTATGGAAGTAAATGTAGTATATCAATAATGAAGTAAATCTTTTTTTACTTCATTTACCAACCTTTGGAATGATTAACTGGCTGCATATATGCAAATATTTATTATGATATAAAAGTATCAGAACCTATACTACTGCATTAAACAAGACTGCATGGCAAGCTCTTGGAAGAGAAGGTAGAGACTATTTTATTATTCTAAAGTGCTTCCAACTGCACAATTTTCCCACAGGTTGTTTGTAATATATTATTTTGATAATGATAATTAGCTTTCTCTGACTTTTGAGGACAATGATTCAGGTCTTACTATAGTAATATATAAAAAGAAATAAATATACCTCATGCAGACAAATAAAAGCTGGAGTTGTAGATAAATCAACAGTCCGCTCATCTTGGATGTTAATTGTGGGCACTATGGCATGAATAGGAACACTTTCCTCCTTTTTATCTGTTTCCTCTTCCTTTTCTTGTTCTGTGTCTGTGGTACTGTCTTCCATTTTCACAATTCTAAAACAAAATCATTTCATAGTCAGCTATTTAGGGATGTCTTTAATTATAAAGTAAAATTAATGGAAAATAATAAAAGCAAGCAAAACCCAACTGGTTTAAATTATTCTCCAATGGAATTGAATAGATCAGGAAAGTTAGCTATTATAATCATGTTACTATAAAAGCCTGTTTGTTATAAAGATACTCTTCCTTGTAACACTCAAATCAATAATTGTAATTTTGAAAAGTAGATTATTATTGCATTAATTGGAAAAATACATATAACTAGAGTATAAGCTTCACGAGAGCAGAAACCTAATTTTGTTACTGAGCATTGTTGTAGACATTCAATTACTATTCACTGCTTGGGTAAATAAATAAGCTTTCATCCTTAAAACACAACACAAAGTTTACTCAAAGTTTATGATAAAGTAAAACCAACACCCTGGGATGCCCTGTACTACCTAAGGCATGCACCTGAACACCTGGCCAGCACCCACACTGCCTGCTATGGCCACAGCTCGAGCCTATGCTTGTGTGCACTGCCACCTGGCCTACCTCTGCTGGTCATGTGTATGTTCAATTGTCCTATCAGACTTCACTTACAAAGCAGAAGCTCAAAAATAAAATCCTTAAAATATTAAGATGGTGACACCAGAGTATTAAAGTAAATGCAAGGCCCTTCTAAGGTCACATATTACTGCACAGGTCACACACCTATGAAGCCAGTTCTGTGTACTGACCATTGATTTGCTCATGTGTTCAAGTGGATGCAGGGCAGTTTCTAAAAGGACTCCTGTCTTGGTCTGCAAGGTCTTTATTGGCCTACTTTGATGGCATCGGGATGGCTGCCCTTCCAAGAGAGAGCTGGTAAGAGGCCTCCATTGCACAAAAGAATGTCAAGTTAGTGATCTGCTCTTTTCATCTCTGAAATATATGATTTTACATGCAAAAGAAGAGTATACCTGCAATATCCTCTTGCTAAAGAAGATAAATCCAACTGTCAGAATTTTTTCTTTTTAAAAAATTAAATTTGGGGACTGACATTGGTTAATAATAATATGTAAGTTTCAAGTATACAATACTATATCATCTGTCTATTGCAATGAGTTCTCACCATCCAAAGTCTACTAGTCTCCATCTGTCACCATATATTTAACCAACTGTCATATCTTTAAGGTCTGGATCTTCTGTTGAACACATGTCATCTCTCATGTCCATCAGATTAACTGCTCCTTGATCATAGGGATCTCCATTTTTTTAATATGGAAAGCATATTCTCTAATATGAATTGAGAATGCCAGGTAGGCTCTGGTTCCTTAATTTATTTATCAAGTAGCCACAGGCATGTCATTTATTCATTTCCTTCCTTCGTTCTTTCCTTCCTTCCTTCCTTCCTTCCTTCCTTCCTTCCTTCCTGCCTTCCTGCCTTCCTGCCTTCCTGCCTTCCTGCCTTCCTTTCTCTTTCTTTTTAAAATGGGAGTAACAGTAAATAATTTTTCTGCTTCATAAAGAATATATGTCAACAATTTTCAATCTTTTTCATCTCACGGCACACATAAATGAATTACTAAAATTCTGCAGCACACGAGAAAGTATATTATATTTTTTGCCAATCTAACAAACAACAAAAAAGGTATACTTTTGATTCATTCACACGGGATGGCTATTGTTATGGTGACTGTTGCCATTTTTAAAATTTGACAATCTAAGGGAAAAGAGGTCAGTGCCCCTGACTAAATAGTCAGATACTGCATGTTTTAAAAATTCTTGTGACACACCAGTTGAAAATCACTGACATGTGCAGATTAAATGTGATAATGCCTCTGGAATGCTAGCTTCCATTCTCTATTTCTAATTTTCTTCCATAGGTATAACTTACACATGCACTTGTTTCCCTCTTCCCACAGGTAGTAGCACATATATCTATCAGAAGGCACTAAATGTCAGGTTGTCTTAATGTGATATTAATAGATATTGATATCACTTGGACTTTCCTTCTTTAATACATATATTTTTTTCAATGACATAAAGCAGTTTTTTAAAAGAACCTATTATTATTAAGGCATCACAACAATTTACATTTGATAAGTAACCACAGTTTATTGTTTAATTCTTCAGGGAGAGGAAAACTGTTCGGTTATACATCTAGATTTGTTTGTGTTTAATGTGCTAAAATTTGTATGTTCAATTTGCAGTGAAGCAGCTCTGATAGGAAGGTTAGATGATGAGAGTCCAAACAAAGGAAATATATTTCCTTCAGAATATTAGACCATACCAGTTATGTTTAGCTTTATCTTTAAGAAATATTTCAAATATAAACAAAAGCTGCAGAATAGTATAATGAATCTTCACATACTCATCAACCAGCTTCAACAAATAACAATTCATAAGCAATTTTGTTTTATCTAAACCCTTCTACTTCTCCCTACTCTCATTATTTTGAAGCAAAACCTAGGCACATAGATATAATATATCCTGAAGAATTCCATAATAATACACAGATATAGTTCTCATTCTATTTCACAATTGCATAACACTCTGCAGAGAGGCACCACAAGTTTTTTAAACAACTCCCAATTTATAACCATATGGAATGTTTCCAGTTTTCTGCTATTATAGTTTTGCAAAGTATAGTTCACCTCTTTATTTTTAAATATTTTTAAAAGGCTCTTAAAATCTTTGATTACAAAGATTTTTAAAACTGAAGTTAAGGCAACCTTTGAAAACTGAAGTTAAGGCAACCTTCTTAAAGCACTGCATCTTTAAAAACGGTCCCTTCAGTCCACAGGCCGACACTCTATCCACTAAGCCAAACTGGTTTTGGTAGATAGTTCAATTTTTAAAATGAAATGTATTTTAATAAACACTGCCTTTATACTTATTCAAAGTGTGTGTATACATTTTTGGGTAATATATATATATATACTGGTAAAACTGAAATAGGTGCTATAAAAACTTGGATCAGTAGAAACCGGTTTGGCTCAGTGGATAGAGCATCAGCCTGCAGACTGAAGGGTCCCGGGTTTGATTCCAGTCAAGGGCATGTACCTTGGTTGTAGGCACATCCCCAATGGGGGTTTGCAGGAGGCAGCTGATTGATGTTTTTCTCTCATCGATGTTTCTGAGTCTCTATCCCTCTCCCTTCCTCTCTGTAAAAAAATCAATAAAATATATTAAAAAAAACAACAAATAACTTGGATCAGAGAAGTAGGGTTGCCTTGTACTGCACACTTCCAGTGGGTACCATTTGCATATCAAGTTCTTCAGTAAAGCAGCTCTGATAGGAAGGTTAGATGATGAGAGTCCAAGCAAAGGTAATCTGTGTGTGCTATAAGAGTTCAAAGAAGAGAGGATATGGTTCTATGAAGCTTTCTAAAAGGAAGAGTGAGCATTGACAGAGAAAAGCAAAAGGCCAGAGAAGGAGAAAGGAAAAATTTAGTCCTATTACAGAAGAACATTGAACCCTCTATTACTCAAACTTCATCTCGGGGTTAAAAAATACTGTAAAGCCAAATAGGAAGCTTCACACAGAAATATTAAGCAATGAACATTGCAGGATATATCTTGTTTTGTAAAATACACCACTACTTCCTCTTCTCTAAATCTAAAGAGGCAATTCATCATTTTGTTTTGATTTTGAACTCTTAAGGAAATTTTTCTTGATAGTTACAAGGAGCACATGCAAAAACCAAATACCCTGAGGCATGGGGCAGGGTACACAAATGATGTGGTCTTTTTAAGGTAAAATGGCAATGCTTGCTTCAAGAAAGATGTAGCAGGAAACCACTCTATCTTTCGATATTACTTGTCATGAAACGAGTTTCATTTTAGAAAAGCAAGATATTATGTAAAGTCAAACATGAACCTGACTAGTCTCACAGAGAGCCTGAGCATTCTTTCTCATTATTTAGCTCTTCCAACTGCCCTGCAAACATGATCACATTCACCTTTCCCAGCTGCCCATTGCTATAGGTTGGTTATATGACATTTCTATGTAATTCAAAGCCAGACCTCTTGGAGGAAGGGAGAAGTCTGGGACACTGATATTTTGTTGTTGTTTCAGTTCCCTATTTTTGTTCAAAAAGCATAGATATGTGGCTCAGTTGGTTGGAGCATCGTCCCATTTATGAAGAAAGGTTGTAGGTTTCATTCATACTTACTTGATTGTGGGTTTAATCCCTGGTCTGGGCATGCGGAAGGCAACTGATTAGTGTTTCTCTCTCATATTGATTTTTTCTCTCTCTGAAATTAATAAAAACATCTCCTCAGGTGATGATTAAAAAAACAACATAGATAGATCAAAAGAGGGCTACAAAATTGTGGTATATTTAAATTTGCGTGACAAGTTCCTCTCAATCCTGTCACTGTATATCTGTGAAAAAAAAATATATATACATATATATATATTCATTTTTGGAAATAATGTTAAAATATACATTAAAGGCCTTTTCTGAAAGGCCTCTGGTCCATGGTATGAGAGGCTTACAATATTTGGTAGCCAATTAGATACACAGACTATAGTTACCTCAGATCCACTTAATCCAACAACAACAAAATCATCAGATACTACCAATTTGGCAGTCCTAAATGTAACATATATAATTTTTGCACTTATTCCTGTCTAGATATTTTATTCTATATCCTATTTTGTAATACCCATTATTACTATATCTAGACAGGATTAGACTTGACACCTTTTTTTAAAGGTATATATACAGTTTCATGTCATAGTTTAAAAAATCCAGGGGAGAGATTTCTCCTCAAGATGACAAAATAGGTAAATGTTGTGTTCACCTCCTCCCATGACCACCTCAAAATTACAACTAAATTATAGAACAACCATCCCAAAGAACCACCTGAAAACTTTTCGAACCAAACTTGTATAACTAAGGATATAAGAAGCCACATTGAGACTGGCAGAGGGGTGGAGACATGGAAGGAGATGGTCTCAGATTGTGAATAGCAGTTAAGAATAGAAAGGGATCCTCTCAGCTATGGAGGTATCCAAGAAGAGTGAGGGGTTCCAGTTCCATATGAGACTCCTCAGCCTGGACCACCAATGCCAGGAAGAGGATTTCCCACAACATCTGGCTATGAAAATCTGTTAGGATTCTGTCTGGGTGAGACAGAGGGCTGCTGGAGACCAAGGAATCCTCTTCAAGTGTCCATACACAGATTCATTCACTCACAAACACGCCCACAAAGCTCCGGCAAAGGGACAGCAGGGACACATGGGAAGGAACTGAATTGTCTGGCTTCTAGGTAAGGGCTGGAAGAATCATCGTGCTTGCAGGTGCCACTGTTCTCTTGTTGAGCCTTCCCCCTACCCTTATTCCTGTCTAGATATTTTATTCTATATCCTATTTTGTAATACCCATTATTACAAAATACCCAGAAGGCACAGGTGGGCACACCGTCTGAATTTCTGATAGCCAGGCTAACACAGCTCTTGCCCCACCATACTGATTCTCTGAGACGCTGCCTGGCCAGAAGCTCTTTCCGAGGCTAATGCACACAAGGTGCCTTCCAAGGTCCACACTGCAGGCTTTCCTAAAATCTCTCCACGGTCCACAAAACCCAAATAAGCAGTGGCTGGCCTCAGTGTGCCCTGTACCTCTTGCTAAGCATCCTCAGCCTGGCACTAGTGGCAGCCAGCCTTGGCTCTCAGCATAACCACTCCCAGATGCCTCTAAGCCAAGCATAATCAGCTACCAACCCAAGATCACTTTGTAGTTTACTCCTACCAGGTGGCCTCAGGGCAGACATGAGTAGTGGCTGATCCTGGCCTGCACTAGGGCCCCTCTCAAGCAACCCAGTCCAACACATCTGGGGGATTGTTTCAAATCATATCAGAGCATGACCCAACTAGGAGCACAAATGACACACCCAACTCAGTAGGCACCAGAGCCTCACTAAAGCAAATCCTGTTCCATGGGGTCAGCTCCCACATAACAGCTTGCCCACTGTAGTCACAGATAGCCCTCACAGTCAATTAGCTTGATATGCCACCACAGAGCACATACAATACACACAAGAGGACATCCCTGGAGCATCTGGCTCAAGTGAACAGAGAGATTGAGCCATTGGCCCCCATAGGACTTACTACATAATTCCACTCTGACAAAAACTGGGAAAAGTAGCAGATCTAATACATAGAAATAAACACAAGGAGGCAGCCAAAGTGATGAAAGGAAGAAACATATTCCAAATGAAAGAACAGGATAAAATAAAAAAAAGACTAAACAAGATTAGGCAATCTACTAGATGCAATTTAACACACTGGTTGTAAAGATGCTCAATGAACTTATGGGAAGCACAGATAATATCAGTGAGAGCTTCAACAAAGAGATAGAAAAAAATAAAAAAAGAGATAGAAACCACTAAAAAGAACCAGTCAGAAATGAAGAATACAATAACTGAAATGAAGAACACATTAGATAGGCTCAGTAGTTGATGAGATGAAGCAGAGGATTGAATAGGTGATTTGGTAGACAAGATAGTGGAAAACACTCAACCTAAACAGGAAAAAGAAAAAAAATCCAAAAAAATGAGGCTAGTGTAAGGGACCTCTGGGACAACAGCAAGTGTATCATAGGGGTAGCAGAAAGAGAAGAGAACAATGGATTGAGAACCTATTTGAAGAAATAATAACTGAATACTTCCCTAACTTGGTGAAGAAAACAGTTATACAAGTCCAGGATGCTCCAAGAATCCCAAATAAGATGAACCCAAAGAAGCCCACACCAAGACACATCATAACAAAAATGCCAAAGGTTAAAGACAAAAAGAATTTTACAAATAGCATGAGAAAAGCAGTTATTTACAAGGGAGCTTCCATAAGACTATCAGTTTATTTTTTACCAGAAACTTTGCAGGCCTGAGGGATTGGCACAAAAATATTCAAAGTGATGAAAAGCAAGGACCTATATAACCAAGATTACTCTACCCAGCAAGGCTATCATTTAAAATTAAAGTAGAAAAGTAAAGAGTTTCCCAGATAAGAAAAAGCTAAAGGAGTTCATCCCTACCAAATCAGTGTCACAAGAAATATTAAAGGAACTTCTTTAAGAAGAAAGTAAAAAATAAAAAAATATGAATAAGAATATACAGTGGTACCTTGAGATACGAGTGCCCTAACATACGAGATTTTTGAGATATGAGCTGTCGAGCGAGCAATTTTTGCTTTGAAATACGAGCAACATCTGAGATAGGAGTAATCACGCGGATCGGCCGGCTGCACACAACCCCCCAGTTTACCGCGACTCGAGCGTCTCATAGTTTCCCACGCCTCAAGGTTATGGAACAAATTAAACTCGTATCTTGAGGTACCACTGTATTGCAAAGACATTCTCATTGATAAATACAAACATAATAAAAGCAGTGAGTAAATCAACCAACACTAACACTATTACAAAGTTAAAAGGCAAAAGTAAGAATATCATGTGTAATTACAATAGTAAATTAAGGGATACACACACACACACACACACACACACACACACACACACACACACACACAAGGAAAAAATAATGACAAAAAACATAAATATGTGTGTGTGGGGGGGGAGGTTGAGTAAAAATGGAAGTGACTGTAGAATGTTTTTGAACTTAAGTGACCCTCAACTTAAAATAGACTACTATAGCTTTGTATATATGAAGCAGAAACTGAAAACCTACAAAAGATATACAAAAAATGAAAAGAAAGGAATCTAAACACAACACTAGAGAAAGTCATCAACATATAAGAAAGCAAGAGAATAAAAAAGGAATGGAGAAGAATTACATAAATAAGCAAAAAACAATTAATAAAATGGCAAATAAAATTAATAAAGTGGCAAATACTACATACCTATTAATAATTTCTTTAAATATAAATGGATTAAATGCTCCCATAAAAAGATAAATGGATAAAGAAGTGGTACATATATGCAAAGGACTATTACTCAGCCATAAAAAAAGAATAGAGTATTACCATTTGTGACAACATAGTTAGACCAAGAGGATATTGAGCTAAGTGAAGTAGATTGGACAGATAAAGAAAAATACCATGTGATTTTACTTATATGTAGAATCTAAAAAACAAATGAACAAATAAGACAAACAAACTCACAGATAGATAGAACAAACTGTTTGTTGTCAGATGGGAAGGGGGTCAGGGACCTGGCTGAGAAAGGTAAAGGGATTAAGAAGTATAAATTAGCAGTTATAAAATAGTCACCAGGATATAAAGTACAGATTAGAGAAGATAGCCAATAATATTTTAATAACTATACATGGGGTTAAGTGGGCGCAAGACTTAGAGGGGGATCATTTTGTAAGCTACATAAATGTCTAACCACTATGCTGTATACCTAAAGCTAATGTAATATTGAATGTCAACTGTCATTGAAAAAAAAATTTAGGAAAAACAAAAGTAGGTAAAAAACTGTTATTCAAAGACTCAACAAATCAAACCACAACTTCCTTCTGTTTAAAAAAGGAAAAAGAAAAACCCCTTTCAAAAAAAAAAGAAAAAATCCCCATAAAAAAACCATTCTGGCACAGAAAAAAATAAAACTATTGCAGTAAGTATGTGCAAATAAATTTGCCCCTTGATTGAAGTGTTAAAGTAACCGTGTGATTTGCACTACTTTTAATTAAAAATATATACATACTCACTAAAGAGAGAACAAAACTCTTGCAAGTAAGCTCCATATCTAGGCTTTAAAGTAAATGTTCACATATTAGACAATTAAATTACATAATTTCCCATGACCCTGGAGAACTCTAATAAATTTCTTGGATGAAGTAATAAGCTCCTGTCTGGGATGGAAGGATGCTGAAAGAGTTAGGCCTCTTCTCAATTCATTTCTCTCTTCCTCTGCATCCCTTTACCCACTCTCACTCCACCCCAAACATAGACCTTCTTGCATCTCTCTCCCCACCCCTTTTTCTTAGAAATCTACACAGCCCAAAGAAGCTCTATATTTTTCATTTTTGAGTGGGTATAACATATAGGGTCATGATAGGAAACAATGTCCATGTGAAAGAACTATCATAGAAACATATATGATTTCTGTCTTTAACATGGCCTCCTGATTAGCATGCAGAAGCTCCTGTCTAGTGGCCACTCACCTGTGCATCTGATAATTACATTTACATAAATCTTCACAACTTAAACGCTTTCCCTCACATTATTTCACTCAGTCCTTACAACACCATGTTCCTTCCATAAGAATGAATTATGTTGATTTTATAGAGGAGAAAATTGAACGTCAGAGAATATAAATAATGTGCCCAAGATCTCACTATTATAAATGACAGTATTTACTCAAACTCACATCCACTGGCTCCAAATTTCTTACCCTTTTCTATCACACTGAACAGAACTCTTACCAGGGCCTTAGCAAAGCCCTTTCCTCTTGGTCTCCAGTAATGGAAAGCAGTGTCAAGAATATAGGCAGGCTGATGGAATTTAACTTCTGTCTCCGCAAAGATATGAAAACGAGGACCCCTGTAGCAAAGAGCAGTTCGATCTGTGTAAACCAATGAAAGACAAAGTAATTATTGTAGAACAGTAATTAGGCAGTACATGAGGTGATAAGACTGAGCTGTGCAAAAACAATGGGCTACAGAACTTGTTGCTATAGTTACAAACCAAAGGAAAGCCCTCGCAAAACCACGGCAGGAAACACTGGTTTCATATTTGCAATAATTTATAGTCATTCTGCAAGTCTATGCAGGCTTCAGAAATTCAAAAGAAGCATAAGAGGCCCTATCAGTTCCCTTAATAGTTTCCAAATAATTCAGTAGTGAGCAGAAATTGAGTTCCAAATCCTGTGGGAGGCTTGGAATGCCCAAGCAGCTCTGAAGCTGACAGTCTTCCAGAGGTCTATAAAGGAGAGATTCTACATCTTGTTTGCATGTAATCTAGAATCCTCACATGACAGACCATTCCTTACTGCTGTTGCAAAAATATGCATGTTTTTCAAATTCCACTGTCTTTGCTTGAATCTTTAAAAAAATTATACTAGAAAGCACATTTATAAAATTTCCACAATAGGCTATGTATCCTGCCCTAGTCAGTAAAATCTGTGGGTCTTGATGCGTTTGTTTTCTTAGCAAAGAATTTTCATGAAATATGGGTTATCACTGCTTTAATCTGCAACAGCCCAGGTTCCTTCTTTCCTTCCCTCCCTCTCCTCTTCCTCCTCCTTCTCAGATTACTTCACTTAAGACAGTTATTAGAGGTTTTAACTTAGTCGACTAGGATGACAGCGTGAGGTAAAGGAAATAACTATTTTGAAGTTCATCAATTCAGGCTTCCATTTCATTCCCCTCTTTCCTGTGTGACCTTGGGCAGGATATACAATCCCTAAGTGGCTGTTTTCTTAAATACAAGGTGATGGAAAAGTTGTGAAGATTAAATAGGACAATGCTTGCGAAGTCTCTGGCCGGAGCCCAGCCTGTGGTCCTCAATAACTGTTAGCTCCCTGACAACACTGCCTGGTTCTCTTGCTTCCACGTATAATATGCCTAAAATTTCTTATTTTCATAGGGAATGAAGAAGTAGAGGTCAGTTTGGGAAGCTGGAAAAGGTGACCTGAGTTTTCTTCAGCAGGAATTTGTCCCAGAGCACTCCTCAGGATTTGGTGTGAGAATCCCGGTAAACTCAATCTTCAAATCCCATTGTGAGATATGTAAATCTAGGACAAGACTCTAGGGCAGCGGTTCTCAACCTGTGGGTCGCGACCCCTTTGGGGGCCGAATGACACTTTCACAGGGGTCGGCTAAGACCATCGGAAAACATGGGTATTTACATTATAACTCATAACAATAGCAAAATTACAGTTATGAAGTATGGTTGGGGGTCACCGCAACATGAAGAACTGTATTAAAGGGTCGTGGCATTAGAAAGGTTGAGAACCACTGCTCTAGGGAGAAAGGAAGAAACACCTTATTTTTAAAAGTCCTTAAAATAATATGTGTCAAATCCAAGGATGGGCAGAGCCAGCTTTAGATAATGAAGTAAAGCAGGCACCGTTCCCTCTCTCATGTCTAGAAATTTTATCGTCTTCTCTTCTCATTGCATAAGCATTTCCTATTCCCAGGCTTGTCCTTGGCCCTAGGCAGATCTCCACTTTAGTCTTCCTCCGCCTGGGCAGCTTCCCTTACTCAGTTCCTCTAAAGGCAAAGATTCTTACATTAATTATAAGGTTACAAGAATATTTACAAAACCAAACTACCTATTTTATACTGGAAGATGAAATAATAAATAAGTAAAAAAAAAAAAAAGCAAAAACAAACAAACACACCTTTCTCTGAGGTGGGGAACAAGGATTATTGGTGAGAAAACAATTTGACTTGAGCCCTGAGGTTCCACCCAGGACCAGGTTTGGAAAGTGAAATAGTGGGGCTGGGATATACAAGAACACCAGAGGGAGAATATGCCTCCTTTCCCAACTGTGACCTGGGAAAGTGGCAAAGTTCCAGAGCCATCGTCAACGTTACCCCTTCCTGAGATAAAGAGGAGAGGAGTATAGAGGCAGAAAGGGCCCCAGGGAGTTCACAGAGTGGCATGCGAGAGGTGTCCGGGCTGGTTGGGAGTATTTATAGCTCAAGAACCCTTGACGTTGTGATGAAAAGACATGGCTTCATAAAGTTTTGTGGACCATACAGCTGAGAACGAGACGGGGATCAGAATTCTCAGATGCAAGCAGGGGGACCCATGTCTGAGACCAGATGGGATGTATATTTCAGGGGAGTCAACATGGTCAGATACCAAACACTGACCAGACAACCCTCCTGAATCATTAATGCTACCTAATAGCCCTGAACGTGGGACGCGTGCCCATGAGAAGGCAGGGAAAAGGGGAACATACACAGTAAGTATTGTTTTTCAAAAAGTAGCTTTATTTATTTATTTATTTTAAATATATGTTTTTTGGTTTCAGAGAGGAAGGGAAAGGAAGAGATAGAAATGTTCATGATGAGAGAGAATTATTGATTGGTTGCCTCCAGCAGCCCCATACCGGGGATCGAGCCTGCAACCTACACATGTGCCCTGACCAGAATCCTGACCTCCTGATTCAACCACTGAGCCATGCCCACCAGGCAGAAAGTAACTTTATTTTTTAAAATTGACATTATTGAGATGACATTGGTTAGTAAATTACACACACACACACATATATATACATACATACATATATATATACATACATATATATATATATATATATATATATTATTGATTTTTTACAGAGAGTTAGAAACATCAATGAGAGCGAGACATCGATCAGCTGCATCCTGCACATCTCCTACTGGGGATGTGCCCGCAACCAAGGTACATGCCCTTGACCGGAATCAAACCTGCGACCTTTCAGTCCACAGATCGATGCTCTATCCACTGAGCCAAACAGATTATGGCAGGTTAGTAAATTATAATGGGTTGTAGGGTGAGTGGCTAACAACACGAATTAGAAGTGGCCTCAGCAGGTTCTGATGCCTGCTGAACTCTCCCTTTGGATTTGTTGCCCGTGAAGCTAAGTGGATCCTGCTCTGATGTCAGGAAGCTGGCCTCTGGATGTGTTGGTTATGGGGCTTCACGGGAGGGCCAATGTCAGACACTGTATGTGACTGGCCCTGGACACCTGTTTAGATCTATAAAGAGATCCAGTTTGTGGCTGCCTCTGTTGGGCCTGGCTCTGCAGTGTTCAGACTAAGCTACACACCAAGGCTGGCTTTTACCAGCACTCAGTCCAGCGTCCCAAGGCACCCTGAGATCCACCTCCATCTGCCTGCACTTGGAAGCTGCCTGTTAGGCTCAGTCAAGGAATGAACCTCTGGTGGTACTTGAGTTGAATGAGGTAGGTTCTCAATGAGTCCCCAGGAAGAGGAGAGTGGTATTTACCAGATTAACACAGGTTCAGTCTTAGTGCCACTGCTGAGTCTGAGGCCACTCAGCAAATGTCCCAGATTGTACCAAGTTTAGTTGCCACCTGTTAGGTACTCACACACCTGGGTGGTGGGGCAGGATCTCAGAGTGAGGCCAGAAGAGTTTACCAGGCCCAAACAGACCAAGATTTGGCAGTGTAAAGGGAAGGCTTTGCACTGGTCAAGCGTGCCAGGGAAAAATAGCTCCCATCATAGAGCCACACAACTCAGTCTCTGCCAGATTCTGCCCAGAGCCTGATCTCAGCAGGCAGACTTCTGGGATTTGGGTGGATGGGCTAGTGGATATTCTGTGAGAGAGGGTGTGGTCTGGCTTGGGGAAAGGAGTGGCGGGGCGGGGGAGTAGCCCTCACCCCGGATCCACACAACTCAGTCTGTCTTGACTTCTGCCCAGACCTTGACAGGGCAGAGCCACCTGGAATCAGTAGGATGGAGCTGCCTGGACCCTGTTAATTGGGTCTAACATAGCTCCAGGGAGGGGTGGCACAAGTCAGGTTCAAGGGAAAATGGGAGTAATGACTCCTGTCCCAAAGCCACATAGCTCAGTCACTGACACCCCTGAGTCTGCCTGGACCTCTACATCCTGGCACAGGCAGGGCAGCTAATTCCTCAAAAGGGCACAAGCTCCACAGGGTGGGGTGGCAGGGAGTCCAGAGAGTGGGGCTATTGCATTCTCCAGGCTGATGCTATAAGCGGGGAGTGCTCCATCCAAAGAGAGAGTGTCTGTGGTGTGGGAGAGGGACTCAGCACTGGAGTCTTGGCAGCGCTCTCTCCAGAGCCACACACCCCAGTGTCTCTTCATGTGACTCTAGTCCACTCTGCCCTCCCTCCGCCAGAGCCCAGGGTGAGTGGCTTCGGATGAAATTTTGTATTTTGGCCCTGTGTCTCTAGCTGACTCATTTTGGAATTTTGACTGAGCAGTGAATTAATATATCAGTGTGGGGTGCTATGTCATCTTAAATATTGAGTCTTATTTCCCTTATATAGGGCATTTCTCCCCACTAAATTAAGTCTTCTTCAATTTCTGTCAGCAATGTTTTATGATTTTTAGAAAATGGGTCTTGTGTATATATATATTTTTCAATTTATCCCTGTGTATTCACATTTTATATGTTATGGTAAATGGTATTGTTCTTAAATTTAAATTTCCAAATACCGTTATAAGTCCTTCAAAATAAAGTTGACTTTTGTTATTGGACCTTTTATCTTGTAACATTGTGAAACCTTTTTATTAATTCAGTAGCTTGTATAATATTCCTTAGGATTTTCTACTTATATGATCATGTTGTCTGAAAATAAAAATAAATGTAAAAGTAATTACAAAAATGTAAACAAATTAAATTTACCTGTTGAGACAAATTCTCAAATTGGATTTAAAATATTGAGCTTTATTCTGTTTTTAGGAGACAAGTTCCAAATATAATGTCACAGATTTGAAATAAAAGAATGAGAATATTATTAGGTAATAATATACATCAAGACAGAACACAATATTAGAAATAAAGCAGGTCATTACTTAATGACAAAAAATGTTATCAGGAAATAATAATAATCATGAATCTATACATACCTAACAACATCGCCTCAAAATATATAGAATGTAAATGCAATTTCTACTTAAAGGATATATCAATGCTACTACTGTGATTGGTTGAAACACTATTGCTATCTTGTAGGAATGGAATGAAACATTAGCACTACAAGGACTCTAATCTGAAGAAAACTTTTAAATCTATTGCAACACTGTGGTTGTAATAAATACTCTCTTCTCTTTTTTAAGTCATCACTGGATGATTTTTATTCTATTGATTTTTTTTTTTAAGAAAGAGAGGAAGGGGGGAGAGAGCAAGAGATAGAAAGAAACATCCATTGGTTGCCTCAATCAAAGATCAAACCTGAAACCTAGGTATGTGCCCTGACTGTGAATTAAACTCACAATTTTTTGGTGTATGAACGACATTGCAACAAACTGAGTCACTTGGCCAGGGTGCAATCAATACTATCTTACACACACACACAAACACACACACACACACAGGGTGCAATCAATATTATCTTACACACACACACACACACAGGGTGCAATCAATACTATCTTACACACACACACACACACACACACACACACACACATTGCTTTAATGTATAAAGTACTATATCCCTCTATCTCTAGAATCTTCCTGAGATATTGATAACATAGGTAACTTTTCAAGGTATATAAAGTGGGAAAATTTGACTACATTAAATAATGAAGTTTTTCCTATACATCTCTGCATGGATACAAATAACATGCAAATTTCAAATGGGGACTACCTACCTAATAATTAAATACTTCTTAGTACTGTTAGGTTGTAGTCCAGATTATTGAGTTTATTAAGATTTCATAAAAAGTCATAAAATATATTTATTTTTAAAGTTTATAATTAAGAAAGTTAGCAAATTCCTAGGGCTTCTCTCACTTGAAGCTGAATTCTATAATCCTTGTTTAGGTTACATTTTTCTGAAAATTCTCTCCTGCCCTCTGCTGTTCAGTTACTGAATACAAATTATTAAATAAAGTAAAGTATTCATGGGCATTTACATATTGAGTCACTCTTAGGAAGCAATATATACTAAGAAATTAGTTAATATTTTAAATTAAAAATATAATATGTTTCCTACTGAAAACACATACATATACACAAAATGAAGAAATAATTCATAATCTCACTACTTAGAGATAACAATTGTTATCAAGTTGTGTATTTTCCTTTGGAATTGTTTCTATGGAATATATTTTTAAATATGATTTTATGTTAAAATATCATCATTATTATTATTACAAAATTAGGATATTAGACATACAATTTGGTATTCTACCCCTTTCACTTAATATTACTGAGAGCAGGAGCTTCTTCTATCCCTGTGGAGATGGGGTGTGTCACCGTACCAACCCATACCAAGAGGGTGATGTGCCCCATCTCTATAGGGACCATATCCTCACCAATAGGGTAATGCACCCCATTTCCACAGGAATAGAAGCTCTCAGGACCCTCCTAGACCTAGCACTAAATATCTGTTCATTTTGGCTGTTTATTTGTATCCTTTATCATATCCCCTCATCAACTGGTAAATATAAGTAAAATGTTTCCCTGAGTTCTGTGAGTCATTCTAACAAATTAATCTAACTTGAGGAGAGGGTCATGGGAATCTCCAATTTGTAGCCAAATCAGAGGTTGTGGGTAATCAAGGGACCTACAATTTGTGATTGGCATCTGAAGTTGGTGCAAGCAGTCTTGTGGGACTGAGCCCTTAACCTGTGCGACTTGATACTATCTCCAGGTAGATAGTCTCACAGTTGAGTTAATTGTAGGACACACAGCTGGTGTCATGGAGAATTGCTTGTTATGGGAGAAGCCTCACACATTTGTTGACCAAAGTGTCAGAAGTGAAGTGTTGTCAGTGTGGTGGTAGTGTGAGGGTAAAGGGGACACACACAGAAGAAAAACTGTAGATTTTCCCTTTACAATTACATTATGGAAAAATTCCCGTATCTTTGAGTAGTCTTCAAAATATAATTTTAAGTTATTGCATAGTATTCCAGATATATACTAATTTCTGTAAACACCCTTCTATTTTTTAACATTTAAAATGCTTCAATTCTTTACTACCATAAATAACCCAGCAAAACAAAATTTCTTGAACGTAAATGTTTTTTTAACATCCCTAAATTTATGCTTACATTAAATTCCCAAAAGCTCAATATCTAGGTCACAGATACACATATTTTAAGGTGCTTTATGTATATTGCCAAACTGGCCCCTAGAAATGTAATAACTGACATTCCCACCAGTGCTATATGTTCATTACCACAGGAACAGTTTTTTATAAAATTGAAGATGTAAAAATATCTTATAAGTAAATTCAAAATAAGGGGGGATTATTTATATATGAGTCACCACTTAGTTGATGAATACTTTCCCCCAAAGGTGTCAAGAAGATCTTTTGATAAAGTGGTAAAAGGGCCTGACCTTTTAACTGTTTAATCTTAAACTTTCTTAATTTGTTTTCCTCATCTCTAATGTGAGGATAATAATACTTGCCCTGCTAACCAGTGTTTTGTGAGGTTACCCTGAGATGATACATGTGAACATGCTCTGAAAACCATAATGTCATACAGATGGAAGGTAATATTTTTATTAGTCATTATTAACATGTGGCCAGATTTGATATATAAATGATTAGGTTTTTAAACGTATCATGACTTTTTTAAAATCCTCATCTGAGGATATGTTATTCCACTGATTTTTAGAGAGAAGAATGGAGAGAGAGAGATACAGAGACAGTAACACCAATGTACGAGAGAAATGATGGGCTGCCTTCCATATGCTACCCAACTAGGGATCCGAGCCCTCAACCTAGTTATGTGCCCGTCACTCTCCGGGGCACAGGATGACATTCCAACCAACTAAGGCACACCAGCCAGGTATCAATAGCCTTTTAATATCTTGTATTCATCTTAATTATCAATAATTTCCTTCCTTTTTGAAACTCATGTGATCAGAAAAGTAATTTTTCAATTATCTTTACTTTTATTGTATTTAGGTCAAAGTAATAAAATAATCATTTTCCCATATAGGCAATTAAGGGTCAATTGCCAATTCCATTTACTTGGTTTGTCTCAGAAAAGAAATTACCATAGAAACAAAATGATCTATTAGAAATGCCTATTTAATCTAAAAATATATGGCATTCATAATTGTTTAAACCAACACCTTTTTCAAGTTCTTTTTTCAAAGTTTTCCCCATGGGCTTTCTTTAAAAAGACAGTTTGAAGATCAGTCTGAATGATTATGACCAAATGACACAAAAGCCAAGAATGATTTTCAGTGGGAACTTGAACTTAAAAGCTAATATTATTGTGAGCTTCACTAAGAGGAAGAATAAGAAGGGAAGGACTAGCATAGAAAGAAGGAAAGAATAACTTAAGAAAATACTAAAACTTAAAAAAGGTAATGGGTAGCAAAGAACTCTGTGACTTGGGCCTGTAAAGACTTTAGCCCACAACATGAGGAATTTAGCCCATCTCTTTCACTATAGTAATTCTGGTTATTGCACTTGGCCAGGGCTTCAATTTCTTTAAGGTATCCAGCTTCTGTACTTGCATTATACTAAACATCACTGTTTGCAGTGTGCCTTTGCTGAGAACTTAGAGAATAATTTGTAAGAGGAGGAAGTGGCACTGACAGGTAAAAATAAACAGAAGAGGAGAAAAAAATTATTTTTCGTCTTTTAAATTACCCATGGAATAATAAAAGGCAAAAGAGACCTCACAGAGTCACTCAGTTCAAATTCCTCATCATCCTAAGGTTAAAGAAACAGATGAAAGTGACACAGACAAACCAGTGTCCGAGCCAGGCAATCAGCCCCATGTTCTTCCCATTGCACTTTTATTCTCTCTCTCTCTCTCTCTCTCTCTCTCTCTCTCTCTCTCTCTCTCTCTCTCTCTCTCTCTCTCTCTCCTCTTTCTCCTCTTTTCTCTATTTTAGTCCTAAAATCAAAGATTATTTGCAGACAAGAGATCAATGCTGCTGTCAACACAAGTCCTGAACTCTCAGATTTTTCTTGGTAACTTAAGAGTCGATGCTATCCCTAAAATAAAAATACAGGGCAAAAATGGCCCGTTCCGTTATTGTCGTTTGGTCCTTACAAAAATCTTTTGAGACAAGTCAAGGAAGGTATTATTAACCTCATTTTAAAAGCGAGCAATTAAAACGTCCCAGGATTGGCCCAAGATCATTTAAAGTCAGAATGAAGTAGGACTCTAACTCTCTTCCAATTTATTCTGCCAAAGAGGAAGTTCCCTCAAAGAGTCCCAAGCTGGCTTTTCATCCTCTTGAAGGGGTTCTCCATCCCAAGATACCCCGGTCCAGTTTAGTGAAGTTTGGACCTAACCACCCATTGAAGGTATTCCTAGTTTGCATCTAGTTCTCACCTTCAAACTCGCAGTTTCTCACTCCTGGCCTTGGTTCTGATCTTTATTTAAGCTCCTGTGTGTGGGTTAAGACCGTTAAGTCTCTCCCTAAAGCTCCATCCTCTGCAAAGAAGTCGCGTCCTCGGTATCCAAGGAAACCACACAAGCCTTGCCCACCTTGCCCCTTCCGCGCTTTCCATTGGCCAGCTGAACTTCTACGTAATCCATCTTTCCGTCCCTCCAATGGCTAAAGGTTTTGAGGCAAAGTACTCGCGCCTCCGAGCCCAATCTAACAACCTGCTCTCAAACGCTTTCCATCCTGCACATTGCATCCTGGGATATGTAGTTTCGGACCATCCCGGAATCCTCGCTGTCGGCTCCCTTTAGAACTACCTCTCCCGTCTGCCTTTGCGAAAGGGGCGGTGGTAGGTGAGAAGACCTGTCAGGAGGATACTCAGGGCTTGGAGATTGCAACTTGTCGCCGCGGCGTGTGCGGTTGAGGTGTCCATTCCTAGAGACACTAAAGCAGTCTCGCTCTGCTTCAGCACATCCCCGCAAGCTTCTCTCTCTGACTGGAGCCGGCGCAGTACCAAGTCGTCTGGGGGTGGTGAGAGCGGCCTGTGGCCGAAGTGATCTGAGAGCGTGAGAGGGCCGCGGCATGTTCGCCGCCCGCTTGGCCCGGGGGCTCGGCTGCCGCCGGCTCGGTCACCTCCGGGTGTGGGCCGGCGAGGCCGCCGGGCGCTGGGCGTGCGGGGCTTGTCAGGCCCGGCTGCGCAGCTCGGGTGGCGGCGCGCGGCGGCCCGGGTCCGAGCCGCAGGTCTCGCCGCCTGGCCCCGCGCGCCCAGCGCCGAAGGAGTGGGCGCTGCCCGTGAGCCCGTTCGGGCGGCTGCGGGCGCGGCTGCCGTGCCACCTGGCCGTGCGGCCCCTGGACCCGCTCGCCTACCCGGACGCCGACCACGTGCTAGTGGCCGTGCGTGGAATGGAGGGCGGGGCGCAGGGCCCGGCCGGCCTGCGCGTGAGCTACGACGAGGAGGTGAAGGAGGTGGCCGTCCTGTCCGACACCATTGACCCCCAGGCGTCCGTGGAGGTGAACGCGCCCCTGAAGTTTGGCAAGTGACGAAGTGAAAAGGGGTTTGGGCCCCAGGCCGACGTGCGCTCCTAGTGGGTCCCTTTGGATCCGACTTTCTAATTTACGGCTGTCCCCTTCACAACCTTCCTTTTTTGTTTTTTTGTTTTTGTTTTTTTCCTGTTCTACCCTGAGTATTCCAGTGCAAGTTACAAATTAGTTTCCCAGCCCTAGACGTTTTAAAGATGGAATGGAAACGTGATTTGGAGTCCTCTAAGTCAGATAACATTGATGGAGCCCCTTATGTTCTTCTTTGGCACTTTGACCCGAATTTCTGTCACTGCACCTTGTTCGTAGAAAAAAAGGTTTATTTTTCAAGGTTCATGTTTCTTTATTTTATTGATTTTATACAGAGAGGAAGGGAGAAGGATAGAGAGAAACATCGATCAGCCGCCTCCTGCACGCCCCCTACTGGGGATGTGCCGGCAACCAAGATACATGCCCTTGACGGGAATCGAACCTGGGACCTTTTAGTCTCCAAGCCTTAGCTCTATCCGCTGAGCCAAACCGGTTTTGGCAGGTTCAGGTTTCCCGGTAACCCCCCCCGGGAAATGCCCCCCCCCCCCCATTCCCCCTTGCTTTTTTTTTTTTGGGGGGGGGGGTCTGTCCCCAAACAGCCCTGTGTATTGGATGCTCCATTAACTCACCTGGACCAAGTGTTTGGTTTCAGATAGGCACCCAACTTCTTACTGAAACATCTCCAATCATCTGGGCTTAAGTAAATGTTCCGTGTGTGGCAGGCTTGGAAGAAAAGCACATAGTAAGACTGCCTGGGAAACTTCAATTGGTCATGCCTGCAAGGTTTGTTTCCTGAGTGTTGGGATTGCATGTTACTTCTCAAAGGCCAGCCGACACTTTCCGAAGAAAGTCTCCTTCCTGAGCCTGAGGGATATTGTTGATGATCAAACTAGCAGCGAAACACTTAAAAAATAATCTAATCTTTACGATTGAATTTATACAAGTAGATAACTATTATTGCCACCATTTCACATAAGGAAGTTGAGAGATTGCAAGTTTCATCAAGTATGTACTTACTGTGGGTGAACAAATAGAAACAATTGCATGCCTTCATGAAATGTATATTCCAGTGGGGTTGGATCATGGAATATGCCTGTCCGCTCTCAAATACAAAGTGGTGGAATGCGGATTTTAACTGTTTGGCGTCTGCTGAACCACTGTGCTTTATTACTTCTCAACTTCTTCTAACTAGCCTAGATGAATAAGAGACTCTTGACCTCAAAATGTAACATGCCAGTGGCAGGGGGGCGAGGGGGAGGGCAGATTGTAGTACAAAATAGACTTGAGTATTGAAATAGAGACACACAAAATTTTATGTCAGCACAGATAAAAATGGAACTTCCCTGTGTTGGTGATCCCAAACCTCATGATTTGTTGATTCCTCTTTTCAGAGCTAGAATAGGATCCCATTTCCAATGGGCTGTTTCTATATGTCGATTGCATGGACCCCTTAAATCAACATGATTCAATTTTTTTCATACTTGTTCCTCCAATTTGTCTAGACTCATTTCAGTGAATGGGTAAGAGTAAATTACTGCCGTTCAGTATCTAGCCCCAACTTCTCTACCTACCTAGTGAAGTGAAAATTGTTTCCTTTTTTTCCCCTATCAACCGCTGCCTTAGATCAAGCTTAGGTTGTAACACAATTGGGTAAAATAATTTGCAGTTGTTTGCATCCATGGAAGTGGGAGGTAAAATTGTCTTTTTACATATTTTATATTAATCCCAACCAAAATATTGCTGTTATTTTAAACATTTATACAGTAAAAATTGCAATATACATAACTGTAGAAATTGATTTTTTATGCCATAACTATTGAAATTGTGGTATCATATCCCAGTATTTTGTGTTTGGGGCAACATAGTGCTTATTTTACCAGTCTACTTTAAGGGAAATCATCAATATTTTTTTGAATTAGGTATTAAATATCAGTGTTTATTTTTTGTACAGAGACAAACACGATTACACCTTAAATTAATAGCCACGAATGGCACCTGTGACTTTTTATTTTCCAATTTTTTTTGGATAATAACTGTTATTTATCTACAATTTTGAGATTTTAATACTGCATATTACTAGGTTTTTCAAAGTTGTTCCCATTTTTTTATTACTTAAAATACCTGGTAACGTAGCTGTATGCTAATATCCTCTCTTTTAGATACAAAAGATTAGAGGTAAGATTTTGAAATAGTAAGTCATGATCATATATGCTAATCTACACTATTTCTAGAAAATGCTTTTAATTTGGGGGAGGTTTGGGAACAAATTTTTGAAATTTCATGAATATAAGGAAGAATAGGCTAATTGACTTACCTAGTTTATCATAATGACTTGTTAACTTGCTGTATTCTTACTGGAACTGTGTGTGTGTATTTTCTCATTGAGAAAGGAGCTTCTATGATCTTTTCCAGGAGTTCCTTTAAGATTTGGAGTTTAAGACCTCCTTTACTTCCCTTCCATATTACTTTCTTTCTTTAGATGACATTGGCTAACAGAAATAATTGCTCTTTTAATAAGAACTGGCAGAAAAAAGCATTACATTTGGTCCTGTTGCCATGGTGGAGACCCCTTACCTTTAGAGAGAGAGACTGCTGACAACCGTGTTCTCTCCAGGGTTCAGTAATATTGTGAATTTAACTGAGGAGCTGGATTTCTAGAGGGCATTAAAATGCTTTGGAGCCCATTAACCATTGTACTAACTTGTATTTTCTTTTTTCATTTCTAGATTTGAATATCAAGTCTTCAGGGTCTGGCTGTATAAAAGTCCAAAATATTGAATGTGATAATTGCGAAATTGAAACTGAGCAGGGGACTAGCATCTTACAGTCTGTTAAGGTATAAGCATATTTATAATTTTGTGTCAGCATTATTTAAAAAACACCTTAAACTATGAACTACAGCCGAAACCGGTTTGGCTCAGTGGATAGAGTGTCGGCCTGCGGACTGAAAGGTCCCAGGTTCGATTCCGGTCAAGGGCATGTATCCTGGTTGCAGGCACATCCCCAGTAGGGGGCGTGCAGGAGGCAGCTGATAGATGTCTCTCTCTCATCGATGTTTCTAACTATCCCCCTCCCTTTCTCTCTATAAAAAAAAAATCAATAAAATATATTAAAAAAAACAACAGCTATGAACTACAGTATCAGACTAAAGCTGTTACTCTGAATAGACTTTTTTATGAATATTAAGTATAATTTATTTATCATTCAAATTACTTGCAAAAAATTGCATTGAGGTCAGTTCTGTTCTGAAAGTATAGAGGTTGTAGCAACTTTGAAGGTTTATTCCTCATATTCCTTTTAGATTTCATTTTGAATCCTACAATGAAACTAATAGTACATTTAAAAAATATTGGGTTAATCCTTGAGTTATCTCGTTTTCATCAAGGAAGAAATTATGGGCACTAAGACATGAGTAAAGTGGTGGGTCTGTACATAGCTAATAAATTGAGCTGAGATTTGAACTGGGTCTTTCTGATTTCCAAGCTCATAATATTTCCACTTTTCTTTATTGTCCAAGCAAAATTTATGGCAATACTACATTTATGCAGCATTCTTAGAGAATAACTAAGAAAATATTTTAGACAGTAGACCCTTAACTCATTGAATGCTATACATTTGCATTGTTTAAGTGCAATATAATAGTTGATCTTATACTAAATAGTTAATGATATAAACATTTATTTTACCTATTTTGTCTTAAATATTTTTAAAATTTTTATAATCACATTTTTGGAGGGGAATTAGATAAGCTTTAAATTATAAGACTAGCCCAACGTTTTTAAGCCTTCACCTCTTTGAGAACCTGATGATTGTCTCAGAAAAAAAAAATATATACATGAAATTTTGCTTACAATTTCATAAGTTTCACTGACTCTAGAAATTCAGTGTAGGCTTGGTTAAGAGCTGTTGATTTAAAATATTAGTTGTTTTGGAAATACTATTTTCTAATGTTCATAAATTATCTGCTTGATAAAGACTATATTATATACCACTTGATTTAAGACTCATGTCACATAGACATGGTCTATTATGCTATAATACAGAAAAACTTGTAAGAAAGATTCATTTTGCCCTTTTCACTAAATTAAAAGAAAAATAATTTCTGATCTAAGGTTTTACAATTTCCCCCTGAATAAAGCAACCACAAGGTAAGTGGTGGTTTTGCATTTTTTTACTCCCTATGTTTTAGTCACTCTGTTGCTGGTCATATTGGTGAGTTTGCTTTTCCTATTTTTTCTCTCCTATTTATCTATTCTTTTTTTGTTGTTAATCCTCACCAGAGGCAATTTTTTTTGTTGATTTTTAGAGAGAGTAGAAGGGATTGGGAGAGAGAGAGAGAGAAACAATTGATGTGCTAAGACACATCCATTTGTTGCCTTGAGCATGTGCCCAAGTGGGGCCAGGGAATCAAACCTACAACTCAGGTATGCGCCCTGGGTCAGAATTGAACCCAGGACCCTTAGGTGTGCAGACAGATGCTGCAACCACTGAACCATGCTGGCCAGGGCATATTTACCTATATATTTCTCTTTATAATTGTGGCAGAACTGAAGGCATATGTAAATGATTAAGGTAAAGAAGCTACTCTAATAAATAGACCAAACATGTACTGATTCATATCCAACTATAATTTATTTCTCACTTGTGTCCAGAAGTGTGGGTGGCTTTTTTATATTCAATGATTCTAGGTTCCTTCCATCTTCTGGCTCTACCATCTCTTAGAGCCTTCATCTGGTGGAAGGGGCAGAGCATGGAGAAAGCACACCAACTCTTCTAAAAGCACAAGCCTGGAAATCGCACTTATATTCTCTTGTCAAGAATTTAGCAATATGTAAGCAACAATCTTTTCATGAGCACAGCTATACTTCTCTATTACTTTGGGGAGGAAAGTGGATTTTTGTGGACCAGTAGTCGTTTCTGCTACAGTTGACAAATGTGATCTCAAATTACACACTTTTTTTTTTTTAATCTGGCAGAGGAGGCAGTTTGTGACTGCTGTTTTATTTGTGCTTAGAGGAATTTTCACTTAATTCTAATTTCTTAGTGCTATGCTACAAAGCTTAACAGTCAGTGGGCTGTTATACAAAGTGTAAATACAATATAATCTTCAGATGAACCCAACCATAAGAGTATGAGTTTTGAAATTATATAGAGCTTAATTCTGTTAGGTTTTATTTTTTTTCTAATCATGTCGCCTGATAAAATTATTTAACTTTTCTGATTCTTGGATTTCTCCTTCTGTAAAATGGGGAAAATATGATACCTATTTCTTTGAGTTGTTGTGAGGATTAAATGATAATTAAAGTAGTGAACATTGTATTTTGATGCAAAGAATTGCCAGATAAGTGCTAAATGTTCTTATTAATAATGACGAATATTAATAACAATGAACAGTAACAGTGGTTATTGTTGTCATCCTCCTCATCATTTATGTATAGTTAGCCAGGGACTGGTCTTTGATTCCCAAGTTCTTTTTCAGTGAAGCTACTGGAACACCCAGGTAGCTCTTTTTCCCCTTTGAATCCACAGGGCTTATTTAATCTCCTTAAAGCAGTTGGCATTCCTTTTTACTTGATGTTATTATTTCAAACAGTGCATTTCTATTTAATTCCTGGTTCCTCTTTTCTGCTTTATTATTTAAAAAGAAATGTGTAACATAATAGAAATCTTATTAGTATAAGGCAAATTGATTCTTTTTCTCTATGTATTTTTGTATTTGTTTTTCAGAGTCAAAAATTACATGTTCAAACTAAAGGAGGCAAAGTGATCTGTCTGGGAACAATTTATGGAAATATAGATATTCGTGCATCAGATAAAAGTGTAAGATTGACATATTTTTTAAAGTAATTTCAGCTTTATATCAAGTTGACTCATACAGTGGGTAGATTCTACCAAATCTGTGGCATAACATTCTCTTTTACTATATTTTAGTTCATTAGTAAATTCAAATTTCAAATTAAGGTGATTAAATGTTAAGAAATTTAAATTTTAGTTTATTTAATTTTTTTGACAGTTATTTAGTTTCTTATTTAGAATCAGTAACATCTTTAAATACTCAGTATTTTATTCTAGTTCTGGAGATTTTTATGATCATGGATTAAAATGGATTATTAAATAATTCCACCATAACTGGGATTAAATTCTTATGTGTTAGGTTTATTTGAGTATTTTTTTCAAAACCTATTTACTTTGCCTTTAGACATTTGAAGGATGATTTTAAAAATTCAACTTTTGTCAGTATTTTCCACAAGATGGCACCACTAGATAGCATAGCATTACTGTTCTCAAAAATTTTTATTAGCCACATGGATTTTGGTTATTATTTTTTAATCAGCTTTTGTTGCTTTCTGTGATTTAACATAATATTAAGAGTAAAGATATAATTTTGAAGTATGTATTGCCACAAAATTTATAAACATGAAAAGTTTTAAAGCTTTGAGAAACATATAAATCACCTTTTGTTCTGCAGTTTGCAAGGCTCTTTTGTTATACAATTGTTAAAGTCCATACTCAGTTTTATTCTCAGGCTAGAGGCCCAGTGCACGAAATTCATGCACGGGTAGGGTCTCTAGGCCCTGGCCAGTGATCAGGGCTGGCCAGGGCCTTCCTTTTCCCATCTATCTGCTGGCTGGGGCCTTCCTTCATTTTGCGCCGCCTCCTGGTGGTCAATGCACGTCTTAGTGAGTGGTCAAACTCACAGTCAGTTGAACTCCTGAGAGGACAATTTGCATATTAGCCTTTTATATAGGATAATTGAGTTGTGAATATATGTTATATGTAGATTACTGTTAGCATATTAAACACGGTAGATTATAACACTACTTGTTTCTACTGTTGTCACTTTTATTTTCTGTCTTTAACCTGTGAGAGACTGTTTAAACCCACACATTTACATTTATTCTTTAAAGTAAATTAGTATTGAAAGACATTGCCTTGCCTTATGTAGCAGCTCTTTTGAGATGGCATTTAGTTTCATTCAAGACCAGATTGCTGTGGTCTTACAGGTACAGAAGGGAAATTGGACAACTTTATGTTCCTTCAGACTCTCTCTTTCAAATGAAAGCTTATGCTATCTGAAATGATCTAAGTTACCAGAATATACATATTGACATTCAAATATAAGTATCAAAGAAGAATTTAAATTATCTCTTAGTTATTTGCTACTTTGAATATTTTGGCTACTGTTTCCACTCATTATTTGTTTCTTTCAACTTCCATGGTTTATTGCCTATTCTTTTAGTCCTACTTTCTATTATACTATTTTGTTTTCTAGCTTGAGTTTTGTGTTGAATTAGTCTAGATATTTCTTTTTGATTTACAGTGTTTATTTTAAAGCATATTTCTAAGTTTAAGGAGTTTTATATAAAATAAATGCTTATGAAATATGTTAACTTTTAATATACTACTTTCATAGACATATACTTTGCATATTTGAGAAGCAGCATTGTGAATTTGTTAAGAGCACAGAATTATGAACTAAACTACTTGGGTTGCAGTCCTGGTTCAGCTACTTACTCAGCCCTTTAACTTCAGACAAATTACTTAATCTCTATATGTCCACTTTTTCTGGAAAATAGAATAATAGTAATGTACTTCATTCTGATGGTTGTTATGAGGACTAAATGAGTTAATACAGATAAAGTACTTAAAATGATTTCTCGCATGTAGCTAACTCTAATATAGTATTTATTATAATGATGGTGATAAAGGTAAATGAAACACATTTAACAAAGACAACTTGACCAGTCCTGAATCTACCAGTTAACTTTACTGAAACTTTATTATTCGTAAAACAGAAATGGTATTATTTGTTTTTCCCAGTATACACGATTATGAGACTCAAATGAGCTGTAAAAATACTTAACAGCATTTTTTACATGTTATTTTATATGGAGTTGCTGTTTTAAAATTATAGTATTAATTTCAATACTCTAATTTTGGTACAGAGAAGATAGAAATTCATATGATTAGATAAATTAATGACATGGTGGTTAGTTGATCTTTCTTTGTAGTTTGGACTACAAAGCTACAGTGCTTCTTTAAAAGTTGATTTTCATTACATGTAATATTGACTTATAATAACTAAACTAATGAAAAGTTTTTTCTAATTTTCTTAGAAAATAAAATTAATTATAGTAATACCTCTGTCTGGAAGGTATTGATTTTGGGATCTTTTTTTTCCCTCTTTAAATTGCTATTTTCTATTAGTAAGCAAGGTACATAGTTTAATTCAAAGAGTCTACTTATGATTTGCTCCATTTACTATTAATGACTGTAAATCAGAGCCTCAATATTTTGCTGTAAATGGTGGTATCCTAAGTTTAATTGTTCTAGTTATTATCTGATAGTAGTGCATTATATTAGTGAATTTTGAGTTTGTTTGAAATTAATTTTATAGAATCAATTAAAATTGCTATATTGTGGTGGGGGAAGTGTACTTTAACTTGCTTTCATTTTCTTTGGGGCAGTGGAGGATATATTTCTAGCTTCTTACAGAGTAAAATATTTTCTGTTTAATGAACAAAGGAAATCCTTGGCATTTTCCAGATACTCTTAGAGTCTCTTAAAGGCTATTTGGTTGTGAAGAGAGACTAATCAAAAGTGCCTCTTTGCCAGTTCAGTTAAGCTTCAAATATTCTCTCAATGTTTATTTATCTTTTGGTGTTCCATAAAACAGCTTCTGTATCTGTAAAAAGCTGGAGTATTCCTACTTGCTATCTACTTTGTGGAAACTTGGAAAATTTAAAACTGTGCATAAGGCAGCTTTTCATGAAGAAACTTTGTAGATAAAACATAAATTTTTCAGAAAGTTTATACCTTTTCTACAATACTGAACAATGCCAAACATTATATTCTCACAAATTTGAATATATCTATCTTTGGTTGATAGAATTATTGAAACTAAATTTAAAGTAAAAATTTATGTGAATCCAAAATTGTCTTAGAACAAAATGTAGTAGGTAAAAAGCAGTTGGTGTGTATTATCCTATATAATAAAAGGCTAACATGCAAATAGACCAAATGGCGAAACTAGTCTCTATGACATGAACTGACCACCAGGGGTAAGGCACTCAATGTAGGAACTGCCCCCTGGTGGTCAGTGTGCTTCCATAGGAGGAATGCCACTCAACCAGAAGCCCTGAGCCAGGCTCACAGCTGGTGAGCACAGCAGCAGTAGTGGGAGCCTCTTTTGCCTCTGTGGCAGCACTAAGGATGTCTGACTGTTGGACATCCCCCGAGGGCTTCTGGACTGCGAGAGGGTGCAGGCCGGGCTGAGAGACCCTTCTGAGCACAAGAATTATATGCACAAGGCCTCTAGTCCTATCTAATAAGAGTAATATGCAAATTGACCATGCCTCTGCTATACCCACAAGCCATGCCTACCAGCCAATCAGAGCGACTATGCAAATTAACCCAACCAAGATGGCTAGGGCCACAGAGAGAGCAGGAGGGAGGCTTGGGTTGCCCCTGGCGATGGAGGAAGCCAAGCTTTCCACACACCCTGGCCCGCCCAGGCCTCCACTTACGGAAACAAAGTTTCATTGGCTATGCGAGCAGAAGGCTTGGCTGCTCTCCAGGCTACAAAGTTTCAATTGAAGATAAATAAATCCCAGATACCAGGGGCCTCAGCTTGGGTCGCTGGGGGGCATGGCCGGCCTGCAAACCACCATAGGCCCCTCACCCAGGCCATTCCATGTCCCAAGGGAACACCCACCCTGATCCAGACACCCTTCAGGGCAAACCAGCTTGTCTCCACCCATGCAGCAGGCCTCTATCCTATCTAATAAAAGAGTAATATGCAGATTGACCATCATTCCAACACACAAGATGACTGCCCCCATGTGGTCAAAAGATCCTGTACTCATGTGGACACAAGATGGCCAGCAGGGGAGGACAGTTAGCAGGGACCAGGCCTGCAAGGAAGGGCTGTTGTGGGTGATCAGACCAGCAGGGGAGTGCATTTGGGAGGGACCAGGCCTGTAAGGGAGGGAGTTGGGGGTGATCAAGCCTACAGGGGAGGATAGTTAGGGGTGACCAGGCCGGCAGAGGAGGGAAGTTGGGGGTGACCAGGCCGGCAGAGGAGGGAAATTGGGGCGGGGGGGGGGGATTCAGGCCTGCAGTTAGGGGCAAACAAGCTGGAAGGGGGGTGGTTAGGGAGTGATCAGGCTGGCAGGCAGAAGCGGTTAGGGGCAATCAGGAAGGCAGGCAGGTGAGCAGTTGGGAGCCAGCAGTCCTGGATTGTGAGAGGGATGTCCGACTGCCTGTTTAGGTCCAATCCAGGTAGGCAGTCAGACATCCCTCAAGGGGTCCCAGATTGGAGAGGGAGCAGGCTGGGCTGAAGGACACCGCCTCCTCCCATGTATGAATTTTGTGCACTGGACCTCTAATATATTTAATAAAAGTCCATTAAAAAGGAGAGCTTTGGAGAAAGAAGAACAATGTTGGTGGGATCATAATACCAGATATCAAGCTATACTACAAAGCCATTGTTCTCAAACCTGCATGGTACTGGCATAAGAACAGACGTAGAGACCAGTGGAATAGAACAGAGAACCCTGAAGTCGGCACAAGCCATTATGCTCAGTTAATATTTGACAAAGGAGGCAATGGAATCAAGACAGTCTTTTCAGTAAATGGTGTTGGGAAAACTGGACAGATACTTGCAAAAAAATGAAACTAGACTACCACCTTACACCATACATTAAAATAAACTCAAAATGGATAAAGGACTTAAACATAAGATGAGAAACCATAAAAATCTTAGAAGAAGCCATAGGCAGCAAAATAGCAGACATTTGTCATAGCAATTTATTTAACAATACAGCTCCTACGGCAGTGGTCGGCAAACTGCAGATCGTGAGTCAGGAGCCACGGTTTGCCGCTCTGTTGACTAATGAGTTTGCTGACCACTGTCCTAGAGCAATGGAAACCAAGGATAAAATAAACAAATGGGACTATATCAAAATAAAAAGCTTCTGCGCAGCAAAAGAAACCATCAGCGAAATAATGAGAAAGCCCACTGCATGGGAGAACATATTTGCCAATGTTATCTCCAATGAGGGTTTAATCTCCAACATTTACAGAGAACTCATACAACTTAACAAAGGGAACATAACTCAATCAAAAAATGGGAAAAGGACCTAAATAAATATTTTTCAAAAGAGGACATTCAGAAAACCAATAGACATAAGAAAATATGCTCAACATCACTAATCATCTGATAGATGCAAATCAAAATAACAATGGAGTACCACCTCACACCTGTCAGAATGGCTATCATCAACAAATGACAAGTGCTGGAGAGGATTCAGAGAAAAAGGAACCTTTGTGCACTGCTGGTGGGAATGCAGACTGGTGCAGCCACTGTAGAAAACAGTATGGAGTTTCCTCGAAAAACTAAGAATGAAACTGCCATTTGATCCAATAATACCACTTCTAGGAAGATATCCCAAGAAAACAGAAACACCGATCAGAAAGGATATATGCACCCCTATGTTCATAGCAGCATAATTTACAATAGCTAAGATTTGGAAACAGCCTAAATGCCCATCAGCAAATGAGTGGATTAGAAAACTATGGTACATCTACACAATGGAATACTATGCTGCTATAAAAAAGAAGAAATTCTTACCGTTTGCAGCAGCATGGATGGAACTGAAGAGCATTATGGTAAGTGAAATAAGCCAGTCAGTGAAAGAAAAGTACCACATGATCTCATTCATTTATGGATAATAAAGAATATTATAAACTGATGAACAAAAATAGATACAGAGGCAGAGAAGCATTGAACAGACTGGGTTAGGGTGGGGTGGGAAGTAAGAGTTCAACCAAAGGACTTGTATGCATGCATATAAGCATAATCAGTGGATGCGAGACACTGGGAGGGGGGGGGTGAGGGCATGTGCCAGGGGATAGGAGAAGGTCAATTGGGAAAAAAAAGGAGACATATGTACTACTGTGCGTAATACTTTAAACAATAAAAAAAGAGAGAGAGAAAGAAAGAAAGCTATATATTTCAAATCCAGAGGACCAAGTGATTCTAATTTATTTTCGGTAAGAACCGAGGGTTCTTTTCTTTCTCTTTTCATATTTGTATTTATCTTCTCAACTTTTAGTATTCTTGAAACTTGATTCTTACTAAAAATATTTTGAATGCTTAACAGTTTTTGAAGGATGTTATTAGGAGCAAGTTACACTGATGCCCATGTGTTGAAAAAACAGTGATCTTCTTTCTTTAAACAACCCAGTGTATACTTTAATTTGACCCTGGGCAAAACTGGCAAGCCTTCTAGGTGATTTCAGTTTCTATATTAAAAATTCATTTTATACTTAAAAATATAACATTTGTTTATTTTATTTTTTATATATTTTATTGATTTTTTACAGAGAGGAAGGGAGAGGGATAAAGAGTTAGAAACATCGATGAGAGAGAGACATTGATCAGCTGCCTCCTGCATGCCCCCCCCCCCCACCGGGGATGTGCCCACAACCAAGGTACATGCCCTTGACCGATATCGAACCCGGGACTTTTCGGTGTGCAGGCCAACACTCTATCCACTGAGCCAAACCAGTTTCAGCATAACATTTGTTTAAAATACTGCAAAGATCATTTGCAATGCAATACTAGCTATCTTCATTTTATATTGTGCACAGTATGTGGGACATAAATGCAGACCACATTTTGCTAGGGAAACTTAGGGATAAATACAAAATTCCTTTCATTTTGTTCAGTGGAAATCTACTGCCTTATTAAATGTAAAATGGAAAAATTCTAAAAATAATAATGAATTCACTCCATTAAACAACGAAATGAGAAAATCATGAGAGTCTAATAAAATCAGATAAAGTATGTGCTAAAATTCAAAATCTGTTATGATTTCTAATAGCAACAAAACAAATCTGAAGTATAAGAGGACTTCTTTAATCTGATAAAAGAGAGCAAAAAGGTATCTATAGCAAACATTCTACTTGATGCAATATTGAAAGCTTTCCCTCTGAGAACAGGAATAAGATGAGAATTCTTGCTATCCCATGCATTCTATTCACCTCTGATTTAAACTATCACTTGTAGATAATATATTTATGCATGTTAAAACATTTTTAATTCAGATAGATTATTAAAATTAGTTTACTGAAGTTGTTGGATTTAAGGTCAAATAAAAAAATCAAATAAGAGACCGGCACAGATGCAGAGACCGTACCATCATTGAAGGGGAAAGTGGATGTTATTGGAAGCCTGAAAATCTACATCTGCAGCACCCACCAAACAGCTCTGCGAACCCCAGAGCACCAGTCCCCAATTGGCACAAACACAGATTCAGAGGAACTCTACACTTCACCATGGAAAGGTCAGATTTGACCTCTGATAAGGAGAGAGACAACTACATAACCAGACACCTGGAGAAGAGAGACCATGGGGAGACAAACAGCCTGCATTTGAAAGTAAAGCAGGCATCATCAGAAAAGAAAGTAAACGAAATGGAGGAGCAATGTACCAGAAAAAGAATTCAGAGGAATGGTTATAAGGTGGCTGTAAAGCATGGAAGACAAATTTGACAATATGTGTAAGAATCAAGAGGAAATGAAGAACCAAGAAGAAATGAAAAATGACATTGCGGCTGTAAAGACCTCAATAGAAAGCATCAAGAGTAGACTAGAAGAAGCAGAGGACCACATTAGTAAGCTAGAAGACAGGTAGGAAAAAATACCCAAGTACAGCAGCTTCTAGAAAAAAAATTAAAAAGCAGGAGGAGAGCTTAAGAGAACTTTGGGGCAACATCTCCATAATAGGGGTTCCAGAAGGAGCAGAAACTGAGTAAGGAATCGAAAAGCTGAAGAAATAATGACAAAAAGCTTCCATGATATAGGAAAGAAAAAACCAACAGAAATTCAAGAAGCTCAGAGTCCCAAGCAAAATAAACCCCAAAAGACTGATGCCAAGGCACATTATAATTAAATTGGCAAACACCAATGACAAAGTAAGAATTTTAAAAGCAGCCAGAGAGATACAGAAAGTTACCTACAAAGGAACCTCCATCAAACTAGCAACTGATTTCTCAACGGAAACTCATTAGGCCAGGAGAGAATGGAATGAAATATATAAAGTCATGCAAAGGAAGGGTCCGAATCCAAGAATACTGTACCCAGCAAGGCTATCAATCAAAATTTAAGGTGAAATCAGTAACTCCACAGACAAAAAAGGACTAAGAATGGATTACCACAAAACCAGCAATGCAAGAAATGCTAAAGGGTCTGCTGTAAAAAAAAAAAAAGAAAGAAAGAAAGAAAGAAAGAAAGAAAGAAAGAAAGAAAGAAATAGGAACCAAAGAAGGAACACAGGGGTAAAGAATAAAAATGGTGACAAATAAGCACTTATCAATAACAACTTTAAATGTAAATGGATTAAATGCCCCAATCAAAGGACATAAGGTAACAGATTGGATAAGAAAACATGACCTATATATCTGCTGTCTACAAGAAACCCATCTCAGAATAAAAGACGCACATATACTGAGGGTGAAGGAATGGAAATGAAAAAAATAGCTGGGTTAGCAAAGTTATATCTGACAAATTAGACCTCAAAGTAAAGGATATAACAAGAGATAAGAAAGGCCACTTCATAATACAGGAGCAATCCAACAAGAAGAAATAACTGTGATAAACATATATGCACCCAATACAGGAGCACCCAACTACATAAAACTCCTGGAGGATATCAAGGAAGATTGATAGCAATACAATCATAGTAGGAGGCTTTAATACTTCACTGTCACCGTTGGACAAATCCTCTAAACAAAAAATCAGCAAAGAAACATCAATCCTAAATGACTCACTAGACCAGATGGAATTAATTGACATCTTCAGAACATTTCACCCCAAAGCCACAGAATATACATTCTTTTCAAATACACATGGGGCATTTTCAAAGATAGACCATATGTTGGTTCACAAGCAAAGTCTCTTCAAATTCAGGAAGAAATCATATCAAGCATTTTCTCAGATCACAGTGGCATAACACTGGAAATCATATATAATAAAAACAATGCATAGAAATCAAACACATGGAGACTAAACAGCATGCTATTAAACAATGACTGGGTTACCAGAGAGATAAAAGAAGAAATAAAAAATGTCGTGGCAACAAATGACAAAACACAACAATCCAAAATCTATGGGACACAGTGAAGGCAGTCTTGAGAGGGAAGTTCATAGCTCTACAAACCTGCAAAAAAAAAGAAAGAATGGTAATAAATTATCTAACTCTACAACTCAAAGAATTAGAAAAAGATCAATAAGAAAAGCCCAGTGTAAGCAGAAGGAAGGAAATAAAGATCAGAGCAGAGATAAACAATATTGATAGCAAAAAACAAACAAACAACAAAAAAAATAATACAAAAGATCAACAAAACCAAGAGCTGGTTCTTTGAAAGGATAAACAAGATTGATGAACCTCTAGCCAGGCTCACCACGAAGCAAAGAGAGAAGACCCAAATAAACAAAATCAGAAATGAAAGAGGAGAAATAACAACAGATCCCACCAAAATACAAAGGATTGTTAAAAAAAAAAATACTATGAACAACTCTATTCCAACAACTGGATAATCTGGAGGAAATGGATATATTCCTAGAAAAATATAACCTTCCAAAACTCAATCAGGAAGAATCTAAACATCTCAATAGGCCAATAACTATGGAAGAAATTGAAGCAGTCATCAAAAAGCTTCCAGCAAACAAATGCCCAGGGACAGTCAGCTTTACAGTGGAGTTTTACTAAACATTCAAGGAAGAATTAAAACCTGTCCTCCTCAGACTTTTCCAAAAAATTCAAGAGGAAGGAATACTTCCAAATTCCTTCTATGAAACCAGCATCACCTTAATACCAAAACCAGATAAAGACAACACAATGAAAGAGAATTATAGGCCAATATCCCCCATGAACATAGATGCCAAAATCTTCAACAAAATTCTAGCAAATCGGATCCAGCAGTACATCAGAAAGATCATACACCATGACCAAGTAGGATTTATCCCAGGAATAAAGAGATGGTACAATATCTGCATCAATAAATGTACATCACATAAATTGAGAGATAAAAATCACATAGTCATATCAATTGATGCAGAAAAAGCATTTGACAAAATCCAACACCCTTTCTTGATAAAAAGCCAAATAAGGTCAAATGAAATTTAAAATATCTTTTATAGTAGAACTTAGAAATATCAAGTAGGAATAATTATAACAAAATATGAAAAACTACATAGAAAATGTAAAACATTAAGAGAAAGAAGATCTAAATAAATGAATATAAATAATGGGTCTATTTCACATTCTAAAGAGAATGCACTGGCACTCTTAATCTTGTAATTGATAGAGTTAGGGACTCAAAGCCAATAAAGTGATTGGGTACTAACTTTTTATGTTGTTACCTACTACTGTAGATACCATTTTGGCTTTTTACCAGTATTTGTTTTATAAAGAACTGATTTGAGTCTTTCTCTTACTAGACTGTGACCATAGATAAACTGCAGGGAAGTTCTGTTAATATATCTACTGAAGATGGTTTGCTGAAAGCCAAGTATCTTTATACAGAATCATCATTTCTATCTTCTGCTGCTGGGGATATTACATTAGGAAGTATTCATGGTAAGATGGCAACGGCCTAATACTTTTCAGACTTCCCACATAATGTAAATGTTAAGAGGTGACTCTATTTCTCTGTCATTAAAGGATCTGCCATTAGGAAACTAGCCCTCTAAATGATTAATTACAGAGTAACCATCTTAAAAAAAAAACCACCATAATATAAAATGACTTATAAGCTATTTAATTTGGCAAGAAATTGAATAATATGCTGTTATATAGGAAGGTAATAATGATTCTGATTTTTAATGAATTTTCTTATAAAAAGAAACCAGCAGTAAGGAAATATGGGCAGGAGATATTTAGAGGAAAGCACAAATAAATAAAAGCAGTGTTAAAGATGGGTTGTGAGTGGTTGCTTTTATGTTATGATAGGGAAGGGTAAGGAATAAATAAGTTAATGAAATGTATGTGTGGAATCTAATTATACTAACTTAGTGATAAGTTACTAATTCTGACTAAAATATTTTATGTGTGTTAGTACTGGCACCCTGCTATTTTCAGTTTTCTTTGATTAAATATCATCTCATCACTGTCAAAACACGTCTCTGTGAACAAATATTACTTAGTTGATTCATTTTGTTGAAAGAAGAGAATATCGTGAAGAAATATGGCAAAGGTCATGATGGTAATTTGTCACGTAGCATGCCTCTTAAATTTCCACATAACAGATGATTCAAGTTTAGGCATGTTTTCTAAAATATATATAGATAGAATTAAATGTCTTTCGGGCCATTTTACAGGGAGTGTAGGCTGAAACATTTTCCATATATAGAAAAATCATTCAACTTTTATAGGAAAGCTGAGTATTGGGATCCGTACACTTTGGCAAAACTTCCAGATTTTAGTAGTGAGCATGAATTATTAGGTGATACTAGAAAAGCATGGCTACTGCTAGCCAACCTGTGTAGCAAATTGACAAATAGACTTACAGTTTAAAAAAGCTTGTTCTAGCTATGTGGCTCAGTTGATTGAGTGTCGTCCTGTGTAGTCAGGACACATGCCCAGATTGCAGGTTCCATCCTGTATGAGTGGCAACTGATAGCTGTTTCTCTCTCTCTCTCTCTCTCTCTCTTTCTCTCTCTCTCTCTCTCCCCCCCTTCCTCTCTCTCTCAAATTAATAAAAACATGTTATTTTAAATCTTAGGAAATGAGTACTTACATTCTTGAAATAATTATTGAGCCTCAATTTAATAGTTGTACTTCATCAATCATTATTACAAAGTTAAGTATTACTTAAGCCCAAAATAGCTTAAGTCCAAAAAAGCTATATCCAGATAAAGCAAATAGTTTTGTTACTTATTCATTTAGTTTTTTACTCAGCTGTGCCTTGAATAGTTCTGATAATCTGTAGCTTTTCATAATTTAACAATGACGTTTTCATAAGCATTACTTAAGTAATGTACTTAAGCCCTACCTGGGTCTGTCAGTTGGTTGGAGCATCGTCTCATGTACCAAAAAAGTTGGGAGTTTGATTCCTGGTCAGGACACATACTTAGACTGTGGATTCCATCCCTGGATGGGGAGCATATGGGAGGGAACCATTGATGTTTCTCGCTCACATTACTCTATCTCTCTCCCCTCCCCTTCTCTCCCTTCCCTTCCCTCCCTCCCTTTCTTCTAAAATCAATAAGCATATCCTCAGATGAAGATTTTTTTAAGTATTGTACTTAATGTATTGAGTAGCTTTTAATGGTAAAGCAATTCTTTATCAAGTCAGATTTAATTAACACCCATGATAAGAACATGGCTCTCTGCAGTGCTGTGTTTATACCATGTTTGTACTAAATTCATTAATTTCTAATTTTTGTTTTCTTTTAAGTTAGACAATAATTGCATTTGGTACAGTTTGTCATTGATAGCTAACATGATACTAAAACAGATGCACAAAGGCAGACCTCAAAATATTCTAGGTCTTTTCATTACTTAAAGTAGCTGAAATAAGGAAAGAATTGTAGAGATAAAAGAGCTTATCATTCCTTAGTCTTTGTAAAGCCTTTATATTTACTGACTTTACTATGAAGTTAAATACCTTTCCTTAGGAGATTTAAATCTGGATCAGACCTAGATCATCTTTTGGGTTTCTTAAAAGCGGACTCTCAGATGAAAATTAGAGTACGTATAGCAATTTACTAGGGAGGCCTTCAGTACCATGCAAAGAAAGGAAGCCTAATTTCCATGGAAGTTGGATTGTGGTGCAGTCTCAAAAACCCCAAGAATTAGCTCTGAAGCTGGGGTGATCCTCATAATTGTCTCAAGTTGGGGTAAGGAGAGCTGGACCTTTATATCCCCAATTATTACGTGACCAGATGGTGACTAGACCCAGAGCAGATCTACCTCAGGGGGGCCTGTAGTGTGTGGGTTATTGACTTCCTGCAGGGAAGATTTCACATATGAATCCAGGTGATTTTGAGAATACATTTATTAAAGCTGGGGACAGTGGAACAAAGGAAGGACTTAAGGGTATAAGAAGCAACAGGAGAGAGTCTAGGTGATGCTTTGCTTTGATTCCCTAGAAAGTGAGCCCCAAGACAGGGCTATTGCTCACTGGGAAGTAAAAGGCACAATGACAGAAGTGAGATAAGGTAGAGCTGCCATTAGTTTACTGGAAAATCAAAGAAAAGGGGGCTTAGAGACAGGTTCAGGTTGGTAAGCCCAGGATGAGCTTCTGCTACCTGCTGCTATCCTGGTTGCAAGTCTTGTGGGGACCCTTAGAGTTTGGGAGAAAAAAAAGGGGCCTGGACATGCTCCAAAGAGTGCCCGCCCAGCATCTTTTATCTTGAGGATTTTTATTTCTCTTCTGGTGGCCAAAATTTTAGGGGATTAGGGGAGAGTTTCAGCAGAATATTCATTAGCTTTCCAGGTGCGTTTTAAATATGCTGATACATCAAGATGAGTTTATAGGGGAGTTTGGGATTATTTTCTGGTCAGCTTCACTCCTTTACTTTTATCTTGGGTCTGTCTACAATCGAGTTTTTGGTATTTGTTTCTCTGATTTCATCCATCCTTGGGTTTGGCTGGCACAAATAGCATTAATAGTGTCTCTGTGTTCTATCTCCCTGATCACGGTTATTTAAACTATTTATTCTCTGGTCAGAGAGGAGAGGTATCAACCATTTGTTCTCAAGTGCCTTGGTTAGGGAAAATAAGGTCTTGTTGATTCACTAGCTGGCTATAAATGGTTAATTTGTTTGGCCTTATTTAGTTATCTTGTCCTAGTTTCTATATTCTACTTGCCCAGGAATTTTCCTAGCTGCTTATTATCCTACCTCAATTAGATGCAAACTGCCTCAGAAATGAGTGTAATCTTGGGCCAAAAAGGCTATTTGAGCCCTTAAGAAGACTGACAGCTGAGAGCTATCTACCAGCATTACTCCTTACAATTAAGAAAATAAACTCTTCAGTTACAAAAGGGTTCGGGATGATGAGTCACAGTATCCACTACAGTTATATTTATTGATTTATTCAATACACAGTGTGGGGACAAAAGGAGGTTTACAGTTGTGACTACATGAAGCACAGTTTATTCTTGTATTTTTTTTATTAATTGCATTATTTTTCATACTATGAGTGTTACACCTACTTTTATCCAGTATTTTCTAGTGAATAATGAGTAAGGTAATTAATGAGTAGTATTTACTATTATTAAACTTGGTTGAATCACAATCATTAAGTATTTATGCCTTCTAATAAAAAAGAAACTAGTTTATTCATCGATATAACAAATATTCCCCACTGTTCTGCCACTGGAGGAGATCTAGTGAGAGAATAGGTACTTAGGTAGTTTATTTTTCATAAAAGATTTTGTTACAGTATACTACTTTGATTTCCTTCTAAGTTACCAAAATTAGATTGTAAGTATATTCTATTTTGCTATTTGAATATTTATGATTTTAAAAAATTTTATACATATATGTGAAATATATTCACATGTATTCTAAATGTATTTTTAAAATACAAATATATGTATAGTTTTCTGACTCTTTGAGAGAGGAAGAAAAGTTTCCTTAAAATACCTTGTTGGATTGGTTTTACTTATAATATAATTTAGACATATTGATTAGGTTTAATATGTAGGGATACTCGTGACAGCTCTTTTAGTGTTTTATATTTAAACTAGAGGCCTGGTGTAAGAAATTCATGCATGGTGAGTGGGGGTGTCCTTCAGACCAGCCTGCACCCTCTCCAATCTAGGACCCCGAGAGGGATGTTCGACTGCCTGTTTAGGCCTGATCCCACCAAGACATCCCCTCACAATCCAGGACTGCTGGCTCCCAATTACTTGCCTGCCTGCCTTTCTGATTGCCCCTTAACTACTCCCCTGCCAGCCTGATTGATGCCTAACTGCTCCCTTGCCACCTGTTTGCCACTAAATGCCCTCTCCTGCAGGCCTGAGTCCCCCCCAACTACCCTTCCCTGCAAGACTGTTCACCCCCAACTTCCCTCCTCTGCCGGCCTGGTCATCCCTAACTGCCCTCCCCTGAAGGCCTGGGTCCCCCCCAACTGCCCTTCCCTGCCGGCCTGGTCACCCCCAACTTCCCTTCTCTGCTGGCCTTGTCACCTATAACTGACCTCTCCTACAGGCTTGATCACCCCCAGCTGCCCTTCCTTACAGGCCTGGTCCCTCCCAACTGCCCTCTTCTGCTAGCCTGATCGCCCACAACTGCCCTCCCTTGCAGGCATGGTCCCTGCCAACTGCCCTCCCCTGCTGGCCATTTTGTGGTGGCCGTCTTGTGTCCACATGGGGGCAGGATCTTTGACCACATGGGGGTAGCCATCTTGTGTGTTGGAGTGATGGTGAATCTTCATATTACTCTTTTATTAGATAGGATAGAGGCCTGGTGCATGGTTGGGGGTCAGCTGGTTTGCCCTGAAGGGTGGCCTGGATCAGAGTGGGGGTTCCCTTGGAACATGGAGGGCTGTGGTGGTTTGCAGGCCGGCCATGCCCCCCGGTGACCTAAGCTGAGGTCCTGGTGTCTGGGATTTATTTATCTTCTACAATTGAAACTTTGTAGCCTGGAGCAGAGCTAAGCCTTCTCCTCACTCCGTGGTGGCAGCCATTTCTGTTCAAATTTATCTTCTATAATTGAAGCTTTGTAGTTTAAGCAGAGGCCTAGGCCAGCCAGGGTGTGTGGAAACCTTGGCTTCCTCCATCGCCAGGGCAACCCAAGCCTCCCTCCTGCTCTCTCTGTGGCCATAGCCATCTTGGTTGGGTTAATTTGCATACATGCTTCTGATTGGCTGATGGGTATAGCAGAGGTATGGTCAATTTGCATATTACTCTTTATTAGATAGTATTACTGTTTGGAATAAGTGATTAATGAATAAAATTTCATATTAAATATTAAATTTTCATATTCCATCTATAACTTAGGATCTTATTTTAGTTTTTTGGAACACATACCTTGATAAATAAATTGTTGAATATTAGTTCTCTCATTTTCTCAGTACTTCAAAATTCATTTGTTTCACCAAAGATTTAGCAGTTTGTACATGCTTAAACTCTTTTCTTAAATAACTACTGTGCCTTTTAGAAATTTGCACAGAAGTTATATATTAACTATATACATCCAGTTGATAACTTTTATTTTTATTTACTTTTAATCTTTTAAAAATATATATTGTTATTGATTTCAGAGAGGAAGGGAGAGTGAGATAGAGATAGAAACATCAGTGATAAGAGAGAATCATTGATTGGCTGCCTTCTGCATGCCCCCTACTGGGGATTTAGCCTGCAACCCAAGCATGTGCCCTTGACTGGAATCGAACCTGGGACCCTCCAGCCCACAGGCCAATGCTCTATCCACTGACCCAAACCAGCTAGGACCAGTTGATAACTTTGATAGTACTGATAATTTCATAAAGAAATGCCCCAGTTTGCCTTAAGAAGGACATGTGGTCACTGGTGAATTATTAATCTACCTTGTAAATTTAGAAAGTCAGAAATAATACAAAATTTTAAAAGAAAAAAGCTTTTTATTGGAAGCTTTTTAAATAAATATTCATGAAGTTTATGAAAATATTTCATTTAAGTTTTAGTATTAAGACCATTGCAAAATTTTGGTTTGTCATTTTGACCTATGATAATGTTATGTTAATATTAAATCTGGACTTAAAACACTCTTATAGGAAATACTAGAAAGGAATTATGCTTCTCTTGTGATATAGACAGCATAATTTTTTTTTCAAGATTTAGGTATGTGATTCTAAATGTTGCTATTCCATGCCCTTTTTGACTCAGCTCAGCTGCTTGGAGGGTCTCGCTCTTTCTATAAGGTGATGTTGCCATTTTCAGTGTGCAATCTTCCTTGAAAGGAAGGTCATGTCAGAAGATTCAGAAACCAGGCCTAGAAGTGCATATACTATGTTATAGTTTTGAGAACTATTATTTTCTTGAGATTGCTTTACTTTCATCATGAGTACTAATGATATACTCTTTAAGAAAGACCGTATTTTCATTAAAAAGTAGTATGTTTTTACTGCATTAATTGAAATTTAATTTGCCTTGTTGAGTATGTGATTGGACTCACTAACTTAACTTCATAAATGAACATTATGAATTAGGTGACAGAGCCATTCAGAGAAAAGAGACTAAAATGACCTAACATACATAGAGACAATAGTCATCTAACTAAATGACTAACTGTAAAACTATGTCATTGTTCTTTACTAATAATTACTTAAAATCACAAATATTAGTTGTCTGCTTCATCTTATTCTTGAAGTGTTCGGAAGTTGGAAGCAGTAAAGAGAATTCTGAGTGGAAACATCCAGTGTCTCACAATAGGTTAATTGTCCAAAGCATAGTTTTCATCTATTGATTGCTATTTCGAAATTCTTTGCCAACTCCTTCAGTGTAGGATAAAGTCAGTAGATTAGCATTCCATGATTTTGTTGCAGAATGATCTTTTTCCAAACTAAATTTTAACATTTGTTCAAAAAATTAATCATGTTTACTGTGTATGTACTAGGCACTGTGCTAAGCTCTCGAAATATAATGCTTAGTAAGATGTGATCCCTGTCCTCATAGACTTGCCTAATTGCTTCAGCCTAACTGACCCGCATGATTTAAACATAACTTGTAAAATTTTGCCTTTTTATCTTTGCTTATGTAATTCTTTTTCCCTGAAAATCCTTCCCCTTCAGTATATTCAAGCATTATTAAACTTGGGGACAAAAGTTTGATCCCCTTGCACAAATTTTATCCCTTTCAAATCTCAACTCTGGTGATAGGTGATAATCTCCAAGATTATCTATTGTCCCTGTGTATGTTAGGTCATTTTAGTTTCTTTTCTCTGAATGGCTCTGTCACCTAATTCATAATGTTCATTTATGAGGTTAAGTTATAATTGTTAATAAATACTAATTTTTAACCTTTAATGTGTGCATCCTCCAGATATCCTATAAGGTTTTGGATGGCTAGTATGTCTCCTGCCCTCACTTCCATCCTCCATGATTCATGTCCTTCCCCTGTGCAAAATAAACTCCTTTCCTTCCAGGGATCCCAAAAGTCACATCCCATTATACATCACCTCAGAGTTCAGAATCTCTGCATCAAAATGAAATCCAGTGTAGATGAGGATCCTCAGGTATAGTTGTTACTTACTAGTAAGTACAAATCCTTCAGTACAGGAATATCTTGTTTTATTGTGCTTTGCTTTATTGTGCTTCGTAGATGTTGCTTGTTTTATAAATTGAAGGTCAAACCCTCCACCAGCAAAATGATTGCAACCACTTTATTGCAATATTTACTTTATTGTGTTGATCTGGAACCAAACCTATAATATCTCCAAGGCATGCCTCTGAATCTAAAGAAACAAATTGCCTAGTCTCTGTTATGCCCAGAGTTCAGGGTCCCCAATAATCAACCACCAGGGAGCCTTTTTCCAATGCAAAATCAGAGTCTTTATTCAAACCCGGGTTTGGCTCCCAGCCTCTTTATGGCGCAGCAGCGAAACGAGAGTGAGCCCTGGAAGAACAATGTGTTATATGGGGTTTGGTCATTTGGGTGGGCTTAGGGAAGTGATGAGAGTTACAGAGATTGGTCGCTGTGTTCCTGGAGTTTCATTGGTCGGGGAAGTTAGGACATTGCTGGCACACCTGTGGCCACTCCCAGAAAAGGGAGGGGGTTTAGGCAGGGGGCCCAGCCCTATAGGACAAGATGGAGGAGAGTTCGTTTCTGCTTTGTCCTTTCAGTCTCCACACCTCAACCCACACACACATCACCTACACATCCAACATATAATGATGAAACAGGCATAGGCTAAATGCTCTAGACTTTCCTTTTCAAAGGTGGGAAATGAGAAGCACAAAGGAGCCATTGGTCTGTAGTGATTTTGAAATGTGAATGGGCAAACCTTGACAGTTTTGATTAAACCTCAAGTTCTTGGAATAATTCTTTAGGGTTCCAGGCTTTGCTCTCTGAGCTCTGGGTTCCTGCCTCTGAGTCCTTCTTTTTTCATGTTATATGCATATATTTGCAGCTCAGGGCTTATACTGCTTCCTGCCAGAATTGTGTGGGTCCAATGGGCTCTTTTCATTTTTTACTGTCGCTGCTCTTGTTAGTCCACTTTGCAGTGTGTTTGCTGAGGTATTTCTGTCAAAAATTTTGTCAGCCTCCTATGACTCACATTGGGGTTTATTCCACTAGATAAAAGCCATATGGGCTTCTGCGGAGTTATTGAGGTACAATGCCCTCCAGTTTTCTAGAGGGCCTGTTGTTTGTTTGAGAGCATCTATGATCTTTTTAATCTTTTTAAAGGACTTTTTGTATAACATTAACACTGTACCACCCTCCATCTTTCTGGGGTCTTAATAGAAGGCTTTACAGTTACCTCCTTGGCTATATTTTTAGGCCATGTGTGTCAGTGTCCTGGAAACCATTCTTAACTTTAGCATCTTTTGCCATCTTAAGAGACTGAGACTGGTTCTCTTTTTTTTTTTTTTTAACAGTTCTTTAGTTTATCTCTTTTGCATTTTACTCTGAGCAAAAAGAAAAAAACAATAAGCATTACCTACAACACTGATTGCTTAGAAATCTTAGCTAGGTCATTCATATCATTAAGTATATTTCCTACTTTCCATATTACTGAAGGTGATAGAGTTGCTAAGTTTCTACTACTATTTAACAAGGGTCCTCCTTCCTCTAATTTCCAAAAACATTTTTCCTCACTTCCCTTTTAGCCCTCATGGGAAGCCTACTAACCGTCTGTTCAAGGCAATTTAGGCCTTCTTTAACATGCTTCTTAAAATCCTTCTAATCTCTACCCAATACTAAGTTCTAAAGCTACTCCCACATCATTATTTATTAGGGTGCTGGAAACCAAACATTGTCTCACTAATAGAAAGATGTGGACAGGAGACCAGAAGGCTGGTCAATCTTAATTGACCTGAAAGGTCAGAGCTAATCATTCACTGTTTAGTTGAAACATTGTTAGCTGAAGCAGCCTCTACCTGTTTGTTTCATGTAAACTTCTGTTCTTGTAATTTCCTGCCTAAAGGCTATAGGTGTGTCCCAAAGTCTTAAAAAAGGGGAGAAAAAGGCCAGAGCAAGGGGTAGTCTTTTCCACTAGAGGAAAGCTCCCGCCTGGCCCCCCAATATTGCCAAATTAATACTTTTCTAGTCTTTCTTTTCATTTGCGTGCGGCCTCCTCCAGAACCCAAACCCTGAACTGGGAACCCTGAACCACGGGGGACACGAAAAGAGATTCCCACATTAGGGCAGCATCCCACTTTCAGTTTTCAACATTTGTTCAGGTTACCTCTTCCATTGTTCCAAATTACCCCAAAACTTAGCAGCTGAAAGCAACATTTATTATCTTTATAGTCTGTATGGGTCAGAAATTTGGGTGCCGCTTAACTGAGCCCTCTGCCTCAAGATCCCTCAGGGGATTGTAATTGTGGGCTCTTTTGAAGATTCACTAAGGGAGAATCTACTTTCTAGCTCACTAGGTGAGGTTGTTGGCAGGATTCACTTCAGATCCTGTTAGATCAAACATGTCAAACTCATGGCCAACAGGCCACATGCCTCGTTTATTTAAACAAGGCATGCAGCCCATCGGCCATGAATTTAACATGCTTGTGTTAGATGGGGTCATCTTTGAATTCTTTGCTTCTGAGCCTCTTTCATAGGGCAGTTGACAACATGTCTAGCTGGCTTCCATCATAGCAAAAGATGGCTAGCAAGAGAGAAACCAGAATCTTTTTGTAACCTAATCTTGGAAGTAACATCCATCATTTTTGCTCTATTTTCTTGGTCAATAATAAATCATTAGGTCCAGTTGACACATGAGGGGAGGAAATTATACAAGGCCCTGCGAGGCAGGGATTATTGTAAGCCATCTAAGCAGCTGTATGATCTTTGGCCACTATTTGCATGTGATGTCGAATCTACATTTCCTGGATTGGAAATCAGAAGAGTATCTAGAACACACCAGTGAAATAATATTTACATAACACATTTAACAGTTTTCTTTACAACCTTATAACCTACTGAGACTTTAAAATAATTTTATGAGCTTAACTTCACACAAACAACGTTTTGTTCCCACACAAATATAACTATTGTTCATATACTCCCATGAAGTATGATGGAAAATAAGACTTTTAAGAGATTTTTGTTATCAAAACACATCTGACTATTGGGAAAATTAGTTATGTGCCCTTGAAATGAAATAAATGAGTTTACTTATCCTACATTAATTTTAAGGTAATAATATTCTTTTACTTTTAAGTGTTGTTTTTGAATCATGGTAGAAGAGGTAATATTGCTTATACTTTCAGTATAGTAAATATGGATAGTAGGGCTCCAGAGTAATTATAATACAAACATACACATGAAGAAATATCTGACTATTTTTGGTATTGGGGGAAGGGGACTGGGAAGAATGGTTGCAATGTCCTATACCGGTCCTAGAAAATATATTTTCATTTAAATATGGAAACCTTTGAAGCTTTTTTCTTTATTAGTCATAGTTCAATTCATTCATTATTCCTGCTCCAAACCTCTTTAACTCTTGACACAGAAATCACTTTAACATATAAGCATGGCATACTGGCCTGAAAAATAATTTTTTTTTTCTCATAGATTATTTTAGCATTATTTGGTTCAAAACTTGACTTTGTGTAGTCTGATAAATACAGTGATATTTAGGTTGAAAATGCATAGTCAGTGTATTTAAATATAATATATTTTTTATTGTTTACATTATTATTGATATCTCCATTTCTCTTTCTGCCCTCCTCCCCTTCCCTCTGTTCAACACCAAATTATGTTGTGTCTGTAGGTTATGCATGTATGTTATTTGGCTAATCCCCTCACCTTCTTTCATCTAAGTAATTTTTTCATTTATGGATTTTAGAAATATGATATTTCTTTCATGTTTACCATAATATATGGTGGTATATTTTGTAGTTATGCTAAAAAGCTTAAAATGGAGTGGTGGAAGAGTGTTTGTAGATGCCTAAAACTTTTTATTTCAGAGTTGCAACTAAATCTCTGATTGTTGTGTGATACTGAGAAAAATTGCCAATGACAAAAACTGTTATTAAATAATTGTGGATATCTAGCCATGTTTTAGTATACATAGTTTCTTTCTAGATTATTCCTTTTGTCTTTCTTTTTCTCTCTTTTACAGGTAATATAATATTACAAAGCAAGATGGGTAACATCACAATAGGTATGTGCTCAGATGCTAATCGGTAAATTTTGTGTGCTTTTTAAAATGACTATATTTTGTGGTATTTTCTTAGGGTAAATAAAGTCGACAGTTTAACTGATGACTTGATAGGATCCTGGTGTGCAAGTTAAATATAGGCAGACCCAATGTATAAATAGGTGAAATTATTTCTGGAAATTTATTAGTTTATTATCCTCCAAGTATTGTATAATTATTGGTTTGGCACCAATCAGAATAGAGTTGGAATTCTGATTTCACCACTTTCTATACAAGGACAAATTACCTAAATTCTCTGTGCCTCAGTTTCACATCTGAATAAGTAGAAGTAATAGTTAAGTACCTATTATATAGGGTTGTTGTAAGGATTAAACACGATTTGTGTGTGTGTGTGTGTGTGTGTGTGTGTGTGTGTTTAACACAGTGTCTGACATGGTAAAAATCTATAATAATAAAAACATAATATGCTAATTAGAACAGGCAGCTGAACAACCTTCTGGATGACCTTCCAGACGAAGCCAGAGCTGCGAGGGCTGAGCCCCTTGCACAATTTTGTGTATGGAACTTCTAGTTTAATAAATAATAGCCATTTTTATTATTGTTATTGTCCTAATCCTAGGCCAGAACTAATAGTAGTTAATGGTATGTTATACCAAGTCACTAAATCACTGCATGTGATGCTGTGCCTGATAGAGAAAAAAGTTCAGATGTCAAGATAGTTTATATAATACTTTTTCTATCCAAGTAGCATCTGCTTGCCTGTAAGGTGAAGGCATACTCTGAGCTTTCTGAGTGATGGTTGTTTTTTAGTCCCTAAAGGGTAGGGGGCTTGGGATGGGAAACTGGGATCTTTGTGGGACAAGATATGAACTGATGGTGGTCAGTACTTTTTCATGTGCTTATTATTCATTAGTATACCTTCCTTTGTGAAAGTTTGTTCATATCTTTTGCCCATTTATTTATCTTTATTATGGAGCTGTAGGAATTCTTTATATATCATGGTAATAAATCCTTTGTCAGACATTGTATTCCTGTATTTTCTCTCAGTCTGTGCCTTGCCTGTTTATTTTTTTAATGGTAAGCAATCAGGAACAATGAGAAGTTAGAACTGCCTTGAGACAAGTTTTTTCATTTCTATAAGCAATAATTTTATAGCTAAGTATATATTACTTGACCCTTAGGAAAAGAGCTAGTTGTGAATTGGTAAATCTCTTTGTCTTAAATAGAATCAAATTTTATATTTTGTGGGGGTTTTTTGCAGAAAAGCTTATTTCCTCTAAACAAAATGGTTTGCTCTAGATATTGGCACACATTCTGTGTGTAAGGACCACATAGTAAATATTTTTGGCTTACTGGCCATATAGCCTATCTATAATATAAAACTCTTTATCATTTTTTATTTTATTTTATTGGTTTTTCACAGAGAAGAAGAGGGACAGAGAGTTAGAAACATCGATGAGAGAGAGACATCGATCAGCTGCCTCCTGCACGCCCCCCACTGGGGATGCGCCCCCAACCAAGGTACGTGCCCTTGACCGGAATCGAACCTGGGACCCCTCAGTCTGCAGGCCGACGCTCTATCCACTGAGCCAAACCGGTTTCGGCTAAAACACTATATCATTTTAACAGAAACAGACATTGATAATACGAGTAAATGGATGTGTTTGTGTTCCAATAAAACTCTGTTTGGTTGCCCTGCTTTAGAGCCTAAAACTATTGGTGTGATTCTGGAGAAATTTTGGGTTTTTGTCTTAATACCAAAGGTGACAAGTGGATAATTTGAAATTCCTTGATTGGTTGATTTGTATTTTCCTTGAAAGATTTACTTCAGAAAGTTGAAGGCAGCTTTTATAACTCATGACAACCTAATTAAAGCCTACTGAGGCTCTGGGTGGGTGGTTGAGTTGGTTGGAGTGTCATCCCATACACCAAAGGGGTTGCAGGTTTGATTCCTGGTCAGGGAACATACCTAGGTTACAAGTTCAATCCCTGTAGGCATGCATATATGGAAGGCAACCTATCCATATTCCTCTCTTTCTCTCACCCATCCTCCCACCCCCTGCTCCAATCCGTTTCTCCTTTCCTCTCTCTCTAAAAATAAATGGAAACATATTCTCTGGTGAGGATTAAAAAGATCAAGTCTACTGAGTAACTTGGATTTTGAGGAATTGAGGTGAATGGAAGCAAAACAAAGGAACAAAAAGTGATTTGTGGGAATCTGAGAGGGAAATATGTTAGAATAACAGGAGCTTCAAAGTATTGGAATGGGTGTTGAGAAAAGTTTATATAATACTAGAGGCCCAGTGCAGAAAGTCGTGCATGGCTGGTGGGGGGGCAGGGGTGGTTGTCCCTCAGCCCAGCCTGCACCCTCTCCAATCTGGGACCCCTCCAGGGATGTCTGGTAGGATTGGGCCTAAACAGGCAGTCGGTCATTCCTCTCACAATCCAGGACTGCTGGCTCCCAACTGCTCGCCTGCCAACCTGTTTGCTCCTAACTGCCTTCACCTGCAGGCCTGGTCACCCCTAACTGCTCTTCCCTACAGACTGGATCGCTTCTGACTGCCCTCCCTTGCAGGCCTGGTCCCTCCTAACTGCCCTTCCCTGCTGGTCATCTTGTGGTGGCCATCTTGTGTCCACATGGGGGCAGCCATCTTGTGTTTGAATGATGGTCAATTTGCAAATTAGTCTTTTATTAGATAGGCTAGAGGCCTGGTGCACAGGTGGGGGCCAGCTGGTTTGCTCTGAAGAGTGTCCAGATCAGGTTGGGGGTTCCCTTTGGGCATGGGGCAGCCTGGACGAGGGGCCTATGGTGGTTTGCCATGCCCCCCCCCCCGGTGACCCAAGCGGAGGCCCTGGTATCTGGGATTTATTTATCTTCTATAATTGAACTTTGTAGCCTTGAGTGGAGTCGAGCCTACTGATTGCTCTGTGGCCACAGCCATTTTTGTTGGGATTTATTTATCTTCTATAATTGAAACTTTGTAGCCTTGAGTGGAGGCCAAGGCAGGCCCAGGGCTGCAGAAACTTTGCTTGCTCCATGGCTTCCTTCATCACCGTGGGCAACTCAAGCCTCTGTTCTCTCTAGCTCTGTGGCTGCCACCGTTTTTGTTGGGGTTTATCTTCTATAATTGAAACGTTGTAGCCTTGAGTGGAGGCCTAGGCTGGCCAGGTTGTGCAGAAAACTTGGCTTCCTCCATTGCTGGGGAAACCCAAGCCCCCTGCTCACTCAGTGGCTACAGCCATCTTGATTGGAGTTAATTTGCGTACTTGCTCCAGATTGGCTGGTGGGTGTAACTTGTGGGTGTAGTAGAGTGGTGATTAATTTGCATATTACTCTTTTATTAGATACAATTATCCAATTGGAATATTAAGAGACAAGATTAATTAGGTATTATTCTGCCTGATTTCAGGCAAATAGATTGTGTCCTCTCCAAAATTTCTTTATTAAGAAATGTTTCTTTATTTCTAGTTTAGATAATATAATTGATCAGCTTCTTAAGTAATCTCATCAGTCATTTGGATTTTGTATGTGCATTCTAATCTACCTCCCTAAACACCATTCTTCCCAATTTCCATAATACAGAGTTCTCTCAGAAGCTGAAGTACTATAAAAGATTTTATTATCAACACCCTGATTTTCCTTGAAATCGTTTTTTTAAATTGATTTTAGAGAGAGAGAAACATTGATTTGTTGTTCCACTTACTTATGCATTCATTGGCTGTTTCTTGAACCCGAAACCTTGGTATATCGGGACAATGCTTTAACCAACTGAGCTACCTGGCCAGGTCATGTTGTGAACTCATAATTTTACAAATAATAACTTTCTTCTGGAATACCAGGTCATGTTTTATTTTAAAAAGGAGAGAGCAGAGCTTCATAATAGATCTTGTAATGATGGGATAGGGGTATTAATAGAGTTGCTCACTTCATTTTACTTTCTCTGTACTATGTGGCCTCTTTTGGAAACCATTGCTGGTAATTATATCTTTAAAGAAAAGAACATCTTTATTTGGGGGAAGGGTTGCCTTTTGTGTTTTTTATAACCCCATCCTTCTCTGTGCTCCTCCCCAAATACAAAATACCTGGGCAAGACATTAATTTAGAAAACTTTACTTGAAGGGACCTTAAAATAATGCCTTTGCAAATCCTTTCCTATAAAATAAATGATTACCATGAAAAATTATTAAGAGTCAAATTAGGGCTCGGAGAAACCAAGATGGCAGCAAAGATAAGCACCTAAACTGCTGCCTCGCACAACAATTTTAAAACTACAGAACAGACATCATTCAGAAACACAGGAAAGTTGGCTGAGTGAAAATTCTACAACTATAAGGAAAGAGAGGGGCTCACAGAGACTCAGAGAAGCAGCAAAAAACTGAGGTACGGAGATGCGCGAGTGGAGAGAGCAGGCAGTGGTGTGCCTGGCTGGCTTCCTCTGGCGGGAGGGAAACAGAAACTCCCAACTGCACAAAACCCCTTATCCTACGGCATTGAATCCCAGCTTTGGGCAAGACTCATACAGGGGGAGTCTGGACTGTGAAAAGGGAAGAGTGCACGGAAATTTAGGGCAGCCATGAAAAGGCAGAAGTCTGGGGCGTGCAAACCAATGTGTGCAGAGAGGATGCACTACTGATTGTGCCACTGGCTCTCTCTAGTGGGCAGGAGACAGAGCCTCTCAACTGTGCCACTTCTAACTGCATTGAACCCTAGTTTCGAGCGAGACCTTGGGGACCTAGACTCATACAGGTCCTGGAGCACAAGGGAACCAGAAAGGCAGAGGTCTGGAGGCACCTGCACGTGCACACAGAAAGGACCTCAGCGATTACCTATTACCAAGAGACATTTGAGACCCAGGGGCTGTGTAGGGCAGGGCTGACTGGAAGCCAAGGCTGTCTCTGCTCAGCCCTGAGACTCCACCCCACCCAATATGAGCAGAGAGGCTTTTGCAGTTTTGCAAGTCTTGCATCACAAGGCTGACTCCAGCACAGAAGTTCTCTCAGCATAATGAAAATGCAGAAACAAAGGAACAGACCACAAACAAAAGAAATGGAGGAAAACAAACGACTGGATATAGAGTTCAAAACCACACTTACAAGATTTTTTAAGAATTTCCTAGAAAAGATGGATAAATTTAGCGAGACCCAAGGGGAGATGAAAAAGGACCAACTAGAAATTAAACATACACTGACTGAAATAAAAAATATTATACAGAGACCTAATAGCAGACTATAGGAAGGCAAGAATCAAGTCAAAATTTTGAAATACAAAGAAGCAGAAATCATTCAACTGGAAAAGCAAAAAGAAGAAAGAATCCAAAAATGTGAAGGTGGTGTAAGGAGCCTCTGGGTCAACTTCAAGTTTACCAACATCAGAATTGTGGGGTTGCCAGAAGAAGAGAGAGAGCAAGATACTGAAAACATATTTGAAGAAATAATGACTGAAAACGTCCCACATCTGGTGAAAGAAATAGACTTACAAGTCCAGGAAGCACAAACAACCCCAAACAAAAGAATCCACAGAGGAGTACACCAACACACATCATAATTAAAATACCAAGAGCAAGAGACAAAGAGTCTTAAAAGCATCAAGAGAAAAACAGTTAATTACCTACAAGGGAGCACCCATACGATTGTCAGCTGATTTCTCAACAGAAACTATGCAGGCCAGATTAGAGTGGCAAGAAATATTCAACGTGATGAATAGCAAGAACTTACAACCAAGATTACTGTACCTAGCAAAGCTATCATTCAGAATTGAAGGGCAGATAAAGAGTTTCACAGAGAAGAAAAAGCTAAACGAGTTCATCAGCACCAAACCAGTATATATGAAATGCTGAAAGGTACTCTTTGGGAAGAGGAAGAAGTAAAAGGTACAGATAAAAATCATGAACAACAAATACATATCTATCACAGAATAAACTGGTAAATATAATAGAATCAGGAAAGGGGTGAGGGGAGTACAGGAGAGACTGGACAATAATCATACACCTATGGATAAGGACAATGTGGGGGGAGGTAAGGTAGAGGGAGGGGTAGGAGCAGGTGGAGGGGAGCTATGTGTGTGTGTGGGGGGAGAGAAACAAATGTAATAATCTGAACAATAAAGATTTATTAAATTTAAAAAAAAAGAGACAAATTAAGGTTTATATATTTAGTCCTACAAATAACATTTGTTCCTTACTCTTGTAATTAGTGCAGGTTTGGAAGTGTAAGAATCAAGTTGCAAAAATTAAGCAATATCTTTGGTATTGCTGTTTTTTTTTCTTATTTTTTTTAAATTAAATCTTTATTATTCAGATTATTACATTTGTTTCTCTTTTTTCCCCTCCATAGCTCCCCTCCACCCGGCTCCCACCCTTCCCTCTACCTTTACCTCCCTCCCGTTGACCTCATCCATAGGTGTATGACTTTTGTCCAGTCTCTCCCTGTTCACCCCTCACCCCTTTCCCACTGAGAATTATTAGTCCACTCCCTTTCTGTGCTCCTGATTCTATTATATTCACCAGTTTATTCTGTTCATCAAATTTTTAATTCACTTAATTTTTAGATTCACTTGTTGATAGATATGTATTTGTTGTTCATAATTTTTTGTCTTTTACCATTTTCTTCTTCTTAAAGAGTACCTTTTAGCATTTCATATAATACTGGTTTGGAGTTGATGAACTCCTTTAGCTTTTTCTTATCTGTGAAGCTCTTTACTGCCCTTCAATTCTGAATGATAGATTTGCTGGATAGAGTATTCTTGGTTGTAGGTTCTTGCTATTCATCACATTGAATATTTCATGCCACTGCCATCTGGCCTGCATCGTTTCTGTTGAGAAATAAGCTGACAGTCGTATGGGTGCTCCCTTGTAGGTAATGAACTGTTTTTCTCTTGCTTCTCTTAATCTCTCTTTGTCTTTTGCTCTTGGTATTTTAATGATGATGTGTCTTGGTGTAGTCCTCTTTGGATTCCTTTTATATGTGCTTCCTGGACTTGTAAGTCTATTTCTTTTACCAGATGTGGGAAGTTTTCAGTCATTATTTCTTTAAATAGGTTTTCAGTATCTTGCTCTCTCTCTTCTTCTGGCACCCCCACAATTCTGATGTTGGTACGCTTGAAGCTGTCCCAGAGGCTCCTTACATTATCTTCACATTTGTGGATTCTTTTCTCTTCTTGCTTTTCCAGTTGAGTGTTTTCTGATTCTTTGTATTTCAAATTTTTTACTTTATTCTTGCGTTCCTCTAGTCTGCTGTTAGGTCTCTGTATAATATTTTTTATTTCAGTCAGTGTATGTTTAATTTCTAGTTGGTCCTTTTCCATCTCTAGTTGGTCCTTTTTCATCTCCTCTTGGGTCTTGCTAACTTTATCCAACTTTTCTAGCATATTCTTGAAAAACCTTATAAGCGTGGTTTTAAACTCTATATTTAGTCGTTTGTCTTCCTCTATTTCTTTTGTTAGTGATCTCTTCCCTTGTCTCGGCATTTTCACTTATACCGGGAGAACTTCTGTGTTGAAGTCAGCCTTATGATACCAGACTTGCAAAACTGCAAAAGCCTCTCTGTTGAGCTTGGGATGGGTGGAGTCTCAGGGCTTAAGGGACCACCTCCCAGTCGGCCCCACCCTCTACAGCCCCTGAGTCTCATGTGACTGGGTAATCGCTGGATCGGTCCCTGTTCGCAAGCTTGCCCTCTCTCGCAGTGCCTCTAGACTGCTGCCACTCTGGCTCCCCGGCGCTCTGGGACCATATGAGTCTGGGTCCCCAGAGTTTCGCCCGAAACTGGGATTTAGTCGAGTTAGAAGTGGCACAGTTGGGGGAGTCTGTCTCCCACCCACTTGTGAAAGCCAGCGGCCCAATCAGCCATCAGTCCTCTGCGCGCAGTGCCGTGCACGCCACCAGACTTCTGATCTTTTGTGACTCCCGTAAATTTCCTTGCACTTCTCCTTTTTCACAGTCCAAACTCCCCACCCCCTGTATGAATTTCGGCTGGATCTGGGGTTTAGTGTCATAGGATAAGGGGTTCAGTGCTGTTGAGAGTCTTCGGTACCCGCTCTTTCCATGCACGCGTCTCTGTACCTCAGCTTTTTGCAGCTCCTCTGGGTCTCTGTGAGCCCCTCTCTTTCCTTCTAGTTTTAGAATTTCCACTCAGCCAGCTTTCCTGTGGTTCTGGATGATGTCCATTCTGCCTTTTAGTTGTAGTTTTGAAATTGTTGTGCAAGGCAGCAGTGTAGGTGTTTATCTATGCCGCCATCTTGGATTCTCTCTGCTGTTTCTTAATACTTACATGTTGAAACTAGAGGTAGAATTTAAAAATTCAGAACTTTCTGAAAATGTTTGACCAATTTTTAGAGAATTCTCATTTATCTAAAGGAAAATATCAAAATTTGGGATTTTAGCCTTTTAAGCTTATTTGTTATTCTCTTCTATTAGCAAGGCACAAATTACAAATATCTATTTCTTTGGCTGCATACAGTGTTAGCTGGTAGTTAGCATCAGCTACTGTTGTGTGTGTAATTTTCAGGAAAATTCAGTGGTGTCTGTCAAACCAATAAGACCTTTGTCCCAAATTATGATGATACAAAACTAGTCTACTTATTACAACACTGTTTGGACTAACAATTTCTGTTCACGTCTTTCACCCTCTAAAACTTATTTCCCTTAAGGTTTCTTTCAAGAACTATAGCATTTCTCTATTACATGAAAGTCCAAAAAAATAAGAAATTCTGTGAATGAAGCCTTAATTTGACTCTTGATCATTAATTTTTAATTCCAATCACTTGTATTATAGAAAACAAGAAGTTAGTGAATGTTTTGCTACATAGCTTTTTCAATATGACCTTTGCTTTCTCTTTTAAAAGTATATATTGAATTTTAAAAATTTTTGATAGCAGAAACCAGTTTGGCTCAGTGGATAGAGCATCAGCCTGCGGATTGAAAGATTCCAGGTTCGATTCCAATCAAGGGCATGTACCTTGGTTGCAGGCACATCCCCAGTAGGGGCGTGCAGGAGGCAGCTGATCGATGTCTCTCTCTCGTCGATGTTTCTAACTTTCTATCCCTCTCCCTTCCTCTCTGTAAAAAATCAATAAAATATATTTCGAGGAAAAAAAATTTTTTTTGATAGTCTCCTAGGGATGAGACATTATCAGAACTCAACACTGATAACATGAGAATGTAATTACTTAGTGGCTTAGGATATAATTATTTATCTGTGTTTATTTCTCATTTGCATGGGAAGGAGGAGAGTAGTGAAAAGTATTATTTATAAACCATGTAAAAATTTTGTATATTTTCTCCCTAGAGAAAGCAAGAAATCTACCTAATGTTTCAAATATCTTATTTTGCTCATCTTGAGAATAATGCACACATGTGTAATCCTCATTTTTTATTGTAATATATTTTTACTTGGCTTCTTTTAGGATGCAGTAAGGGGCTTTCAAAGGAATTTCTGTTGGTACTTCAGGAGAGAAACACTCATCTTTATCTAGCTATCCTATATTATTTATCTCTAGTGGCTTAATTTTCCAGTATTTTATTATCTTTTGACACTTAAAAAATTAAATAAATGTTGAATCACTATATTGTATACCTGAAGCTAATATAATATTGTATGCCAACTATATTTAAATTTTAAAAATTGAATAAATTGGTTCTAATAAAAGTCATTTTCCAGTATAGATTAGAGGTAAATTATTATAAATTATCTTAGAGTCAGATTTTAAACGGTTTATTCCCCAGTTGTTATCTTTGAATCATCTAAAATTTAAAGAAAAATGTTGCTTCCTTTATAAGTATAAAAATGTTTTTTCCTCCATATTTTATAAAAAGTATAATAGTATCATCTTTGACATTAGTTTCATTACACTCTCTACTTACTTTGTTTCCACTTTGAAGTCATAAAAGCCCCAGATAAAATATGCTTTTAAGAGGCCTCTCTAAAAAAATATGCTTTGACTTTCTCAGGGCAGTCAGAATATTCAATGAAAGATTCAGTTGCCATGGAGAGGAGAAAGAAGGAGAAGCTACTGGTCACTGACTCTTCAATATCATGCTCTTACTTCTTTATTTCTGACTGTCTTCAACTTGATGTTGGCTGATTGAAAATGGAAGTCATTGATGACATAAAGAAATTTGTGTGTCAAATTAGGACCATCTTAATTATGATTTTTCTTTCCTTGATATAAGGTATCTGTTCAATTCCAGAAACTTGAAGAAAAATATTTAGATATAAACGAGCTTCACTCACTCTTCACGGGATCCCCACCCCCGCCCCATTTCTGTCTCTCTTAGAAATGCAACAAAACCTTATATAGGATAATCTTTCACTCTGAGCAGCACTTTCTAGTACTAGCAAATTTGATAAGAGGAGAAAATAAGAGGTTTTAATTTTTGTTAACTTTGATACTACTTATATGTTGACTGTACACGAGATATAATTCTTTAGTAAAGATTGAAAGTTGATAATAAACTAAATGTATCAATGATGCTTAATGATCTTGGCTGTCAAGGATTCATTGCTTGTATACTGTCCTTTCTACACATTAGGTTTTATAGTAAACATGTTTGGACAGGATGCCTTAGATGTTTAGAGATAAGTTATACAGGGATTTTTTTATTGTCTGGGCATATAATTCTAGATTTCTGTTCTTGCTTTCATTTTTAAAGCAGAAGATGGCATAGTTATAGGAAAAATTATAAAATCTTGCAAGATTCTTAGCTCATTATCCTAATACTGAAGTAGAGCTTTTTATTTCAAGTTTATAATTCCAGTTATTCAAATAAGAATGATTATACTTATAGCTTTTTTTTCTTCCTCCTAGATTCATCCTCTGGATGTCTAAAAGCCTCAACTCATCAGGGTGCCTTAGATGTTTATGTCAGCCAACTGGGGAAGGTGGAATTAAAATCCCATAAAGGTTAGCCAAATGGAATATTTTATTTTGACATGTGGTGTCAGGAAGGTTTTACATAACATGCAGGAAATGCAGGAAACAGATGAATAATTTATCTTATCTATGGTACTGACATGATTTCAAGAATATATCTTTTGATAGAAACTGATTTAAAGACTGGAATACTATTCTGTAGACCAATGATCTTAGAAACATTGGGGACAGATGGCCATGAAAACTGACTTTCCCTTTGTAGTTCCAACAAAAATGTTATAATATAGTGATTCACTATTATTATAAAAGGTTTTAGTGTTAGTGTTTTTCAATTTAGCTTTATGTCTGAAATATTCTTTGGGAAATGCTCTCTTTGGAAGCTTTTTTACGAGTCTGTACGTGGACCTTCTGAGGCCATCACTCTAGAGTAATTCTTTCCCAAATGTGATCCTGAAATAAAGGTATCACCAGGAGGGTCTTCTAAAGTGATTATTGATTTAGTCTCTTGAAGTATCAAGACTTATTATGTTGGCCTGGCCTAGTAGCTCTAATAGGCCAAGGTTGTAGATTCCATTCCAGCCAGGGCACATATAAGAAGCAACTAGTGAATGCATAAATAAGAGGAATAACAAGTCGATTTCTCTCTCTCTTTCTCCCCCTCTCACCTCCTCATCTCTCCCCCCTCCCTCCTTCCGTCCCTCCTCTCCCCATTCCTTTTTCTAAAATAAGTAAATAAATATATTAATTAATTAATTAATTAAAAGCTTATTTTGTTTTTCCTTGTATAATCTTATTTTAAATAACTTATTCTTAAGTGTTCAGGCCTTTCATTAAAAGTGGTACACTTTTTAATCATCTGAAGACTATACATGAACATGCACACATGCATGCTGGCAAGTGGCTTGGGTACTTGGAGTAACTTGGCCTTAGGGGCTGAAGTGGCCTGTGCAGAAAGTTAAGAACCATAGCACTGTATAAAATTTTTTAAAAATAAAGTCTAGAAGCTCTTATATATTGGCCAGAACAGGGCTCTGTATATAACAAGGAAAATACTTCCTCACAGAGACCAGTTGTTCCTGCTGTTGGTAATTTCTTTCCCACATTGGTTTAATACTTTTTTATTTTTTTTTCAATGAGGCTCACTTGTCAGAGTGTCAAAATAAAACTACAATTGCAGAGGTCTGAAACTGAAGTTATTGCTGATACACAGCTGTGATTTGATTTCTCAAGATCAATTTTTTCCCCTTTAAATCATACCATGTTCTAACTAAATTTCTAAGAGCTTCATTAATGTTATTCAGTATACTTTGTGAGTGTCATAAAAGTCATATAATTATATTTGAAAAGGAGAAGAAAACCTACAATGACTGCATTTAATGTAACTAGTAACAGAGTAAAAGCTCTTACACCAAAGTTTTTTCCTGTTGTGTATGGATGGACAGAAAAGTAAAAACATTGTTAATCTTCATCCACTTGAAATATTTTTCAGTGTTATTTAGAATGTTGATTAGGATTACAATTTTGTGTTTTCTCCAACTGAAACCATGTTACTGGTTTAGTTCTCATCTGTAAAATGAGGATTATAATAATATTTTATAATGTTGGCATGGAGATTTAAAGAAATAATGTGATTAAGGTATAATTACATTATACCTTAGTAAATACCCAATTAATGATTACTGGAAACAAAGATTTCTATCTTATTTTAGGTCTTTTTAATTCTCACTGCATTTGGCAACAGTGACTTTTCAGAGTAATGGAAACTTAGTTGGGATTCTGTTGCTTAATGGTTAGTAAAGACATCTGGAATCCTTTGCAACTCTACCACTGTCTTGCTGTAGGGTTCAAGAGCCACTTGAGTCTCCTAGTTTTTCAACATTTGTCATGTGAAAAAGAATGTTAAAATGCTTGTTTTCTCTCTCCCTATGAATATCAACATGGGAACTTATTAATTCATTCAGAAAGGCTGAGTTTACGCTTGAGAGTCAGGCCTGCATTTGAATATTGACTTTTATACTTAAAATTTGTCCTTGATAAAACCACTAATCTCAATATAGTATGCCTTCAATAAATGGTGCTATTAGTATTAGTTTTAATACTAACTTTTGAATTTTTAAAAGAATGGTATTGATGTTGATAACCATGAAGCAGTTTAGAAGTGAAAAGAGGTTGAAGATATAACAACTTCCTTTCTAAAAAAAAAAATCAAACAACAAAAACAAAAACCCCAGATTATGCTAAAGAGGGGATATTTGGGAGTTTTCAAATCATGAGAATTCTTCATTTGCAAACAGTCATGGAGTATTGGTAGTGATGGTTTTGTTTTTAAAGGGTGTATCGAGATTGCATTGCTTAACATTTTTAAAGCTCACAGATTCATAATCCCTTTATCATTTAAGAACAGAAAAAAAATCACAGTTGATGTATTTAGAGACACAAAGTCTCCAGAAAGTTTTTAAAGTTTGTTATTTTCTTTTTAAAGTATGTTTAATTCATCTGGAAATTTTTCAGGATTTTTTTTTTCTAAAGTTCTCATCTTTGTTGTTCTGGGGAACCTCCTGTCAGTAGTCTACATTGAAACTTTGAAAAGCAATTTTTTTGTTAAATAAAATAAACCAGTTTTAGTGATGTGCTTTGTTACCCCCTTTTTTGCAGGAGTATATATTAGAGTTCATCAGTCTTATTCCAAACTTGCAGCTCTAGTTAGGAAAGCTAACAGGATATGAAATTACTTATGGGAACTTAAGCTGATGTTAACCAAACTAGGAGGCAAACAATGACCCATAAATTCTAGAAAGAATCTTTAAAATGTTCACAATGGATGTCATTCTGACTGTCTTGTTCACAGAGCTGAAGTTAATGTTTTATGGCAGGGCCTCTTACTTTTTTTATATGTGAGAAACAGAGAAAGAAAAAGTTCTGAAAGAAGACTGCAACCCACATCATTTTTTCAAAAAAATGATTCCTTAGCTAACAGGATACTTTTTCTTATTTCTTCCTTTAGATGCTTGAATTACTACAAGATTATAGTGGGAATAAAGTTGAGTATTTTGCCCTAGGTACCCAAAGACGGTAATCCATTGAAAAGAAACAGTTAAAATCAAATATTCTCTTTTTTATTGTTATCCTCCTGACCCCTACAAGGTATAACTGAAAGCATAAGACCTCAAGGTTCTAGTTGTGTTACAATGGTCATTGCAGTCACAAGTTTTATAATATGATGAGGTCGCATAGTAGCAGTGTGTGATATCCCACAATGGTAAAAGAGCATGGGCTTTGTTATCACTGAACTGGATCTAGATTCTAACACTAGTTCTAATGGGAACTTTAGTTCTCATCTGTAAAATGAGGATTATAATAATACCTTATAATGTTGGTATAGAGATTTAAAGAAATGTGATTAAGGTATAATTACATTATACCTTAGTAAATACTCAATTAATGATAAATCCTTTCTACAAACTTCATGTGTAATAAACCACTCACTTTTCTGTGATGAGAGCTTTTGGCAAAAGAAATATTTCACACTGTTCTAGTAACATACTTTTGACAGAAGTTACTGTTAATGCCTTAGGACTAAGAAAAGTTGACATCCCCCGACCTCCGTGAGTAAGGAGAAGACAGTGTACCAGTACCCATTCATTAATTTTTGTAATAGGCTCTAGTACTTTCGATTTCTTTGCATTAATAAGATTTCTTGTAAACTTATTGCAGGTTCTGTTCTTGTCAAGGTCCCATCTTCTCTTCAAGTTCATTTACAGTTATCAGGAAAAGAGGTCAATGTGAGCTCAGAAGTCCATGTTCAAGAGATGGCTGAAACTCATAAAGATGATGGTGTAATAATTACTGGTAAGGAAGGCTACATTTTACTGTGTAAGACGAATAGTCATTGTCCATACATAAATAGAAATATGGTATGCTTAATTTCAGTTTTAGTCTTTTATTCTCCATTGTCACATTTTGTTGTTTTGACACTACCCACTCCACCCCCCTCAACCCCCCCCCACCCCCCCCCCCTCCCCACCCCCGCTTATCAGGGACATAATGCAAACATTTTATTTGGGATACTCACCAGTCCTAATATTGGTTAAAAAAATTTTATCTTGAAGAGATATTTGCATGCCATGTTTATAGCAGCATTGTTCACTGTAACCAAGAGGTAGAAGCAACCCATATGTCTATTGATGGATGAATAGATAAATGAAATGTGGTATATACTACAAACAGTGGAATTAAAAGGGAAGAAAGGCCTGTCATATGCTACAACATGAATAAACCTTGAAGACATGCTCAGTGAATTCAGCCAGTCATAAAAAAGACAACTACTGTATGATTTTACTATATGAGATATCTGAAGGAGTCAGATTCATAGAAACATTAAAGAAAGGGGAGAGGGAGAATGGGGAGCTATTCAGTGGGTATAGAGTTTCAGTTTTGCAAGATGAAAAAGTTCTGAAGATCTTTTGCACAACAGTAAATATACTTACCACTACTGAACTATAAACATAAAGATGGTTAAGATGATACATTTTATGTTACATGTTTTTTGTTTATTAATATATATTAAAAATATAATATATTAAAATTTAACATGTAATAAATATATCTTATTGATTTTTTTACAGAATGGATGGGAGAGGGTTAGAGAGTTAGAAACATCAATTGACTGCCTCCTGCACACCCCCTTCTGGGGATGTGCCCGCAACCAAGGTACATGCCCTTGACCAGAATCGAACCTGGGACCTTCCAGTCCACAGGCTGATGCTCTATCCACTGAGCCAAACCAGTTAGGGCTATGTTATGTGTTTTTACCCCAATTTAAAATTTTAACAATCATTAAAAACATTTTTCCTGGTACTACTGCTTTCTAATTCTTAGACTTAAAAGTCAACTAAATACATATAATGCAAGATTTAAAGTTAACTTTGTATGATTAGAATAAATAGGAATTTGGTTTGGTATTATGTACTTAGAAAACTTGTTCTTTTAGTATAACAAATTCTCAGTCCTAGAAATGTGAATAGCTTTACAGATTTTTTCCTAATTACCTCTGGCTGTACTGATCACTGATACTACTTTTAAAATTATTTATTGTATAGATAATACATATACATACTTAAAAAAACTAAATCTGGTGAGGTTTTCCTTTAAATCTTAGCAACATAAAAGAAAAAAAGGAAATGTATGGTGGCACTGCTGTGGGGTATCTTCATAAGATCAAGCTTCAGTTTTTAAATATTTTTTTTATGTTAAGAAAGCTGTCAGAAGTCATAGAATATTAACAAATGTCATAATAGTAATTAAAATAATACCCATTCATTCTCAGATCTAAATCATTGCATTTAAATGGGCAACTCTTACTTAACAGGATGAAAATTTAAGTGTATTAAATGTAATAAGAGCCAAAACTGGTTTGGCTCAGTGGATAGAGTGTCGGACTGAGGACTGGAAGGTCCCGGATTCAATTCCAGTCAAGGGCATGTACTTGGTTACGGGCTCATCCCCAGTAGCGGGTGTGCAAGAGGCAGCTGATCAATGTTTCTCTCTCATAGATGTGTCTAACTCTCTATCCCTCTCCTTCTCCCTTCCTGTCGGTAAAAAAATCAATAAAATATATATTTTTTAAATGTGATAAGAATCAACTTCTTGTGTTCTAATCTCAAGTTTGATAAAGAGCCAACAGAATTATCATTTTTTGCCCCATAATCTACAGGTAATACAAATTTGTTTGTGTTCCAAATGACAGTGTAATCAATTATTTTATATGTTAAGAATGTTTGAATTATAAATTAAAGTTAGTTTGTCAAATTTTTTATTGTTACTCATAAATCATGAGTAATTTAGATTTCATTTTAATTCTTTTTTAAAGTCCCATTCTTATCACTTCATCCAATAAATCATTTAAGAACACATACTAGTTCTATCATTGGATAAAATCGGTATCTGCAGACCTGATCTCTTTATTAACTTCTTGCCCATTTCTACTCTACTAAACCAACACCTTAATATATTTAAAATCAAACAGTATCTTTCCCTAGTCTAACTCTTCCTCCTGCTGTCTTCTGTATTTTTCTTCACTTAGTCACTCCACAAGCATTTATTGAGGCAAGCAATGAGAAACTAGGAGTGTAAAGCTGACAAAGTATGCTCTATCTGCCAACAGAGTAGCTTATATTCTAGAGAGGCAAAACAAATCAGTGAATACAATAAAGTGGGAAAATACTGCAGTAGAGTTATATACAGGGTACTGTAAGAGCATGTAGGTGGCACATCTAAATTAGACTAACACTGTGAGCTTAAGGAAATGAGAGCAGCCCAGGGTAGCTAGAGTACAGACAGTAAGTGGAAGAGTGGCATAAAAGGAGATAGTTGGGAAGGGGGTCAGATCACATAGGGCTGATTTGAATTTTATGCTAAATGCATTGCCAAGACAGTGAAAGATTTTAATCTGGGTTCACATAGTCAGATCTGTGTATTAGAAAGATCACACTGAATGTTGAGTGGAGAAAGCTAAGAGAAGACAATGGTGGAATGAACAAAAAACTAATTAGCAGGTTTCTGCAGTAATTCGGGAGAAAGATTCAGTGGCCTAGACTCCATAATAATGTGTTAAATTTAACATGTAAATTAACCTTCAACAAATTTTGGCTGAAGAAATAGATAAATGGATGCTATGAGGAAAATGCATGCTTATCTCATGAAGCTTTTCAGCCTATTTAGTTCTTTTTGTGTGTTATTTGTTATTATGTCTTACACTCTTAGCCCTACTTCTTAAACCAGGAAAGCTCAAATTGCAGAATAAATTTTATTTCTTGTTCATAATGCAAGGTTCTAGGTACTGATCAGCAGAGTTCTTTTGTAGAGTAACAAATGATATACTACACAATTGGGCTTCAGATGGATCTCTAGGTTGTCAGAGATATTAGATTCAATCCATTAGAGTGATAGTACAGAAGGACCTCAGCTAAAGACAGAGCAGTCTTGTTTTGAAGAGAGCTGTATGAACAAGTGATTGGATTTAGAGAAACTTTCATAATTCATTTTGGTTCCAAAACTCTTTGGAGCCCAAAAGGCCACAGACCTTATTTATCAAGTGAATGGAATGTTTTAAGAGACCTACAAAATTAGAGCTGATTGTTTTTTCTGTGGCTATTTTCAATTTGAAACCTGATTTTGGAAATAATGGAAGCTTTACATGTGAATAATTTATTGTATAGATAATGCATATGCATACTTAAAAAAAAACCTAATGCTGGTGAGGTTTTCCTTTAAATCTTAGCAACATAAAAACATAGGCAGCTGAACTTATCTTATCTGGGTCTTTCTTACAGAGCTTATGAAGCATAGCAACGGAAATACCCTCTCTGCTGAGAGGTCTGGATTTGTATCTATAGCATGACTTCTGCAAGAAGCCATGCCATAAAGTTTATCCTGAGGGTTCAGGCTTCCCACAGGGTTTTATGTTTCAGCCCTATAGTTTTATTTGATCCCCTGATTCCTGGTTTCTCTTGCTGCTACTGTCACTGGTAAATAAGATACATTGTATGATTTACAAGTATTATGTGCTATTTTGAGTCAAAAGAAAGCCTGGGACTCTCAGGCTGAAATATTTTCCTACTAAAAAGATGTGTATGTGTGTATTCTTTGGGATGCATTCTCTAATTCTTAAAAGTTCTTGGTCCTAACTTTCTTCTCTATCTATATATGGCAAATTCAACTGATGGTGCATGGTAGGTAGGTTTACTGGTAGATAAGATATATCTAGGAAGCTGACTTCTCTGTTAGGTTTTAAACTTTGTTCATCAACTTAGATATGAAATCTCCCTGTGAAATATCAAGCCCAAAAAATGCCTGTGGTACAAAGTCTTTTAAATCATTTTTTTATTTTCAGTTATAGTTGCCATACATTATTGTATTAGTTTCAGGTATATATCCCAGTGATTACTTACTTAAGTGATCATCCCAATAAATCTTGCACCTGACACCATATACTATAGTATTCGAATATTATTGACTATATTCCCTAGGCTATACTTTACATTCCCATGACTGTTCTGTAACCACCACTTTTTACTTCTTAATCCTTTCACCTTTTTTTTTTTTTTTTTTTTTGCCAATCCTATCTGGAAACTGTCAAAATGTTTTCTGTATTTGTGAGTCTGTTTCTGTTTTGCTTGTTTCTTTATTTTGTTTTTAGGTTTACTTGTTGATAGATATGTATTTATTGCCATTTTTTGTTGTGTTTTTTATCTTCTTAAAAAAGACCCTTTAATATCTATAATAATAAAAGGATAATAAGCTAATTAGACTGGACATCATTCAGATGTCATTCCAGACATGGTTCCTGACGAAGCTGGGGCTGGAGGGAAGCCAGCCAGGTCCTGGGTGCCTTCTGGCAGCCAGAGAGGGAAGCCCAGGTCATGGGTGCAGGAGGGAAACCAGTGCCAGCAGCCGGGGGGAAGGCAGGCCTATTCTTGCACAAATTTTTATGCATCGGGCCTCTAGTTTCATGTAATGCTGGTTTGGTAATGATGAACTTCTGTAGCTTTTTGTTCCCTGGGAAGCTCTTTATCTGCTCTTGGATTTGGATTCTAATTGATAGCTTTGCAGGGTAGAGTACTCTTGGTTATAGATTCTTGTTTTTCATCACTTTGAATATTTCTTGCCAGTCCCTTCTGACCTGCAAAGTGTCTTTTGAGAAATCAGCTTACAGTTTTATGGGAGCTCCCTTGTAGGTTTTCTCTTGCTGCTTTAAATATTCTCTCTTTGTTTTAACCTTTTGCTTTTTAATTATGATGTGTCTTGGTATAGGCCTCTTTGGGTTCATCTTGTTTGGAATTATCTTTGCTTTCTTGACTTGTATATCTGTTTTCCTTCACCAAGTTTGGGAAGTTTTCAGTCATTATATTTTTAAAATTGGTTTTCAATGTTTTGCTCTATCTCTTCTTCCAGCACCCCCATGATGTGAATGTTGGTATGTTTAAAGTTGTCCTCGAGGCTCCTTACACTATCCTCACTTTTTAAATCTTTTTTACTTTTTGCTGTTCTGAGTGGGTATTGTTTGCTTCCTTATATTCCAAATTGCTGGTTTAATTCTTAGCTTCATCTACTTTACTGTTGATTCCCTATAAATTACTCTCTATTTCAGTTAGTGTTTTCTTCATTTCTGACTGATTCTTATTTATGCTATTGAGATTCTCATTGAACTGAGTGTCCTTATAACCAGTGTTTTGATCTCTCCATCTAGTCGATTGCTTGTCTCTATTTTGTTTAGTTGTCTTTTCTGGAGTTTGTTCTGTTCTTTCATTTGGGCCATGCTTCTTCATTTCTTCGTTTTAGCAGCCTCCCTGTGTTTGTTTCTATGTGTAAGATAGAGCTGCTATATTTCCTAGGCTTGATAGAGTGGCCTAATGTAGGAGGTGTCTTGTAGGATCCAGTGGCACAGCCTCCCCGATCATCTAGGCTGGGTACTTGGGGTATACCTCCTATTGTAGATGAGCCTTGATTGCTGTTGATAGTCAATGGAAGGATTTTATCCAGGCCAGTCAGCTATAAGCACTGACTCTGACCACTGACCTCCTACCACCATAGTGGATCAACTATGCTGGGGCACACCACACAGAATAGGGCTTACTTCAGCATGGCTCTGGTGTCCCCTGAGTCCATCCCTTGAGTGTGTTGCTTTTGGAGATGGTTGGATGATGGGGCTTCAACATGGTCACAGCCTAGGTATCCCTCCTGATTTTTATCTGCCACTCATGGGTGTGGGACCAGCCCTTCCTTGTCTCTGTTAATTCTGTAGTTGTAGAACTTCAATTCAGCTTGATTACAGGTGTTCTGATTAATGGTTGTTTTGTAGTTTAGTTGTAATTTTGATGTGATTGTGGAAAGAGGAAAGTATCATGTTTACCTATCTTGACTAGAAGTCCAAAGTCCTTTATTCTTAAAGCTCCCAATTTAGGTGTTTAGAGATTGTTAGAAAGTGTATTGCCAGCTAAATGATTGTTATTTGTCATAGACATAGTAGAAAAGGTGGTACTACTGGTTTTACTTTATTTTAGTCAAACTAAATGTAAACCATATAAACATAAATTCTTTTGGTATCAAAGTCAAATTAAAAGAGATTTCTCATTCAGCTAGGTTTTATTTGGAATAGTTATACATTTATGGCATCGTGGTTTATGATGGAAAACTGGTTTGTGGGTTAGAAAAGAGGCTGAAATGGGACTAAGCTCAGAGGATGGCACTTACAAGATCTAGATAAACTGTTTTCTCTCCAAATGGGAAAATAATCCAGTCTTTTGATATGACTTGTAGAAATATTTTTTTTTAAAGAATATTCTGAAGTTTGGTTTCTCTAAGCTTATAAAACATGGATTTAACAGTCATGTAGATATACTTCAGGATGACTTAGATGGAATTTAGTAATAGAATGAAGAATGCTGTAGACTCATGACTGCTTAAAAATACTTTGACAGGAGTTAATGTAGGAACTGTCTTTAGTCGTTCATGCTTTTATGGTGTTTTTGTTTCCCCAGCATTTTGTAAAGTATAAGATCCTGGGAGTATCATAGATAATTAAACATCAACTTTATTAACATTTATCCAAAAAAAGGACAGGTTTTGTTTCTACTCATCTGCAGACTTTATATGTAAGGCCAGATAGTAAATATGTTACATTTTGAAGGCTACATATGGTTTCTGTTACATATTTTTTGTGTATTTTTTTAATGGCCATTTAAAAATGTAAAAGTCAGTCTTACCTCTTTGGCCATAAAGAAACAAACCTCAGGCCAAATTTGGCTATGGTTTGCTGACCACTAACTAGACAAGAGACCAAAGAACAGGCCCCAAACATAGAGCATTTCAATTCTGTTTGTAATGCCTGGAGTTTTGTTTGTTTGGTTTTGGTTTTGTATTTACTTTGGTCATTCATGAAGTACTGTACCACAGCCAAATCATACTCCTAATGAACTCTTCCCAGTTGTGAACTAAACATGATTTGTGCATATAAAAGTATAATTGTGTAAAATTTAATAAACAACATAGCCACAGAAGATATATGATGGCAAATAAAAACATGTTTAACACACTAGCCATTAGTGAAGTGCTAATTAAAACCAGAATGAGATACTACTACTTAAATAGTAGAATGGCTAAAATGAAAAATACAAACAATACCAAATGCTGGCAAGGATGTGAAGAGATTGGGTCTCTCCTGCATTGTCATTGAGAATGTAAAGTGATATAGCCACTCTAGCATTGAGTGTGGCAGTTTGTTAAAAAACTAAACATGAACTGTCATATGACCTAGTGATTACAATCACTGGGCATTTATCTTGAAGAAATGAATCAATGTTTGCATAAAAACCTTTGCACAAATATTCATAGCTTTATTTATAATAGACAAAACTAAAAATGATTGAAATATGCTTCTACCAGTAAATGGTTAAACAAACTATCCTATCTAATAAAAGAATAATATACAAATTAACCTTACCTCCACTACACCAATAAGCCATGCTCACAAGCCACATCCACCAGCTAATCAGAGAGACTATGCAAATTAACCCAACCAAGATGGCTATAGCCACAGAAAGAGCAGGAGAGAGGCTTGGGTTGCCCCTGGCAATAGAGGAAGCCCGGCTTTCTGCAAACCCTGGCCAGCCGAGGCCTCCACTTAAGGCAACAAAGTTTCAATGGCTGTGCCAGCAGAAGGCTTGGCTCTGATCCAGGCTACAAAGTTTCAACTGTAGTAGATAAATAAATCCCAGATACCAGGGCCTCTGCTTGGGTTGCCAGGGGTTGTGGCCGGCCTGCAAACCACCACAGGCCCCTTGCCAAGGCTACCCCATGCCCCAAGGGAACACCCACCCTGATCCAGGATACCCTTCAGGGCAAACGACCTGGCCCTCACCCATGCACCAGACCTCTATCCTATGTAATAAAAAAGTAATATGCAGATTGACCATCACTCCCACACACAAGATGATTGCCCCCATGTGGACACAAGCAGGGGAGGGCAGTTGGCAGGGACCAGGCCTGCAAGGAAGGGCAGTTGTGGGTGATCAAGCCAGCAGGGGAGGGCTGTTGGGAGGGACCAGGCCTGCAAGGGAGGGCAGTTGGGAGTGATCAAGCCTACAGGGGAGAGCAGTTAAGGGTGACCAGGCCGGCAGAGGAGGGAAGTTGGGGGTGACTGGACCTACAGGGAAGGGCAATTGTGGGGGACCCAGGCTTGCAGGGGAGAGCAGTTGGGGGGTGACCAGACCTGCAGGGGAGGGCAGTTAGGGGCAAACAGACTGGCAGGGGAGCAGTTAGGCATCAATCAGGCTGTCAGGGAAGTGGTTAGTGAGTGATCAGGCTGGCAGGCAGAAGCAGTTAGGGGCAGTCAGAAAGGCAGGCAGGCAAGCAGTTGGGAGCCAGCAGTCCTGGATTGTGAGAGGGATGTCCAACTGCCTGTTTAGGCCCGAACCAGATAGGACATCCCTCAAGGGAGTCCCAGATTGGAGCAGTCTGGGCTGAAGGACACCCCAATCCCTATGCATGAATTTCATGCACTGGGCCTTTAGTGTTTTATATAGTGGACAACTGTTTAACAATAAAAAGGAATAATTTATTGATATATCTAACTTGGATGAAATTTAAGAGAATGGCACCGTGTGAAAAAGTCAGTCTCAAAATGTTACATACTGAATGATTCTATTTATTTAACACTAGAGGCTGAGTTCACGAATTCATGCACATTGAGAGGAAATTAATTAGAAGAAATATTTTAATATTGTCATTCGCCCTTTCTCTATAATAGAAGTATCAACCAAATTCAGGATCAACAATGACATATGGAAACACATGTGTGGGATTGGTGACAAGAGCTTTATATACACTGAGTCGCCAGATTATCATGTTCTTTGAATGCATAATAATCTAGCCACTCAGTGTATATTCTGTATAATAAAAGGCTAATATGCAAGTTGTCCCCTCAACCAGGAATTCCACCAACAAGCAGGCTGGCCAACCACCCATGTCCCCTCCCCCTGGCCAGGCTGGCTGGACCCCACCCTTGCATAAATTCATGCACTGAGCCTCTAAAATACACACACACACATACACACACACACACACACACACACTGAGTGGCCAGATTCTTATGCGTTCAGCAATCATAATAACCTAGCTACTCAGTGTATATAGATAAACTTGCTTAATTATACCTGCTTTCTGATTTAGCTAAACTTTTTCCAGCCCAGTGAAGCACCCCAACTTCTCTTTCAGGTAATTATCAGCAACACAGCAGTAAATATCACATGAAGCAGATTATTATTGTAGATCACAAAGGGAGAACAAAGGGTAAAATATTTAACTGCAGCAGTATTTGACTATATTCTGCAGAGTGAGAAAACTTGAAGTCATTTTCAAGGTCCACCATTTCTTCTTTTCAGTCAGGTCAAATTTCTAAGCTTTCTAAATCTTTCATTTTTCAGCTAATGAAAAGAAAATAGGATTTCACTGAGTCTCCTATCTACCTACTCTAGAACTTCTATGAGGATCAAATGAGATGAGACATAGGAAAATACTTCACAGACATTTGGTAAAAGTACAAAATGTTTGCACCTGGCTATAAAGCATGTCATGTTCCTGGGCTGAAGAAACTGCAAGGAGCTAATCACTAGGGAGAGGAAGCCAGATGTTGCTATGAGACATCATTACCATGCACCCACAGCCACCATTTCTGGCTAGGCTGTGGGCTGCATTTTGCACCATGGGGTCTCAGCAGTGTCAGATGTGATTTGGTGGGCTATAGCTTTGAGGTGGTAATGGGGCCTGTGTCCCACTTATGGGAAGCCAAATGTTGCTTTATGTGTGCCAGGTCCGTGGTGCCATTTCTCTGTAAATGGCCAAGCTGCATCACGGCAGCTCCTGCATTGAGTGTCTGCCCCCTGGTGGTCAGTGTTCATCATAGTGAGAGAGCGAACTCCTGGTTGGTTAAGCTCCCGAGGGGACAGTTTGCATATTAAGCTTTTACACATAGAGATCCTTGAAATGAAAAATACTATAAAAATGGAGAATAAGTAGTTGCCAAAAATTAGGGAAGAAGTGGTAGGATATGACTATAAAGACATATCATTAGGGACTTTCTTAGTGGTGATAGTATTTTGATTATAATGATGGTTATATGAATCTATACATGTGATAAAATGTCATAAAGGTATACCTAAAACATACAAAAAAGTGACTATGCAAAAAATGCTGAAATTGGAGTAAGGTCTGTAGTACAAATAATTGTATTTTGCCATTCAATTACCTGGTTTTGATATGTACTATGGTTATATAAAACTAGAGGCCCAGTGCATGAAATTCGTGCATAGGGGTGTGTGTATCCCTCAACCCAGCCTGCACACTCTCCAATCTGGGACCCCTTGAGGGAAGCCCGGACAGTCAGACATTCCTCTCACAATCCAGGACTGCTGGCTCCCAACTGCTCACCTACCTGCCTGATTGCCCCTAACTGCTTCTGCCTGGTAGCCTGATCACCTCCTAACCACTCCCCTGCCAGCCTGATCGACACCTAACTGCTCCCCTGCCGGCCTGATTGCCCCTAACTGTCCTCCCCTGCTGGCCTGGTCGCCCCTAACTTCTCTCCCCTGAGCCCTGCTCCCCCCCAACTTCCCTCCCCAGTAGGACTGGTCCCTCCCAATTGCCTTCCCCTGCTGGCCCGATTTCCCCCAACTACCCTCCACTGCCTGGATCCCCCCAACTGTTCTACCCTGCAAGCTTGGTCTCCCCAACTGCCCTCCTCAGCCAGTCTGGTCACTTCTAACTGCTCTCTCCTGCAGGCCTGGTTGCCCCCAACTGCCCTTCCCTGCAGGCCTGGTCCCCCCCACTACCCAACTTCCCTCTCCTATAGGTCTAGTTACCCCTAACTGCCCTCCCTTGCAGGCCTAGTCCCTCCCAACTACTCTCCCCTGCTAGCCTGGTCTCCCTCAACTGCCCTCCTCTCCTGACCCGGCCACTCCTAACTGCCCTCCCTTGCAGACCTGATCCCTCCTAACTGCCCTTTCCTACTGGCCATCTTGTGGCGGCCATTTTGTATCCACATGGAGGCAGCCATCTTGTGTCCTGGAGTGATGTTCAATTTGTATGTTACTCAGTTTTTATTAGGATGTCACCATTGGGAGAACTGGCTAATGAGTGTACCTCTTTATACTGTTTTTGCAACTTCTTAGGAGTCTTTAATTATTTCAAAATAAGAAGTTAAAGAGAGCCTTGGCTGGGTAACTCAGTTGTAACATTGTCTTTATATGTCAAGGTTACAGGTTTGATACTAGTTAAAGCTTAAGAATCAACCAATGAATACATAAATAAATGGAACAAGTTGATGGTTCCCTCTCTCTCTCTCTCTCTCTCTCTCTCTCTCTCTCTCTCTCTCTCCCTCCCTCCCTCCCTCCCTCCCCCCTCCTCTCTCTGCCTAAAATCAGTCAATAAAAAAAATATATTTTAAAGGCATTAAGAGTAAGAACAAGTAGAGCATGATGGAGGAAGGGAGGAAGGGAAAAGAGAGAAAAAAATGAAAGCTTCTAGGCAAGAAGCGGAATAAAAAGGACTTATTTACCCTTCTACCTAAAACAACACCACAGTTTTTTAAATAGACAAATATATGAAAAACAGTTTCCAAGACACTAGATATTGGTAAATTAGAGTGATCACTGAAACAAAATAAGCCCCGCCTAACTGCTCCATGAATCTCCAGGCTATGGTGAATACAGAGGGAAAAGGCATCTAGTATGGAGCTCAGCAGACTCCCTGAGTTGAAAAGAGTCCACAGAGACTAAGAAAGCTATAGTTCATAGGACAGAATACCAGAGGGAATAGAACCTGGTGCTTACACAAGTCCAGAAATAATGCCTGCTCTAGTAGACAGGCTGAAAAAATTATAACTCATGGAGCATTAGACGAGATCGGGCGCGTTCAGGGTGGTATGGCCATAGACTCATGGAGCATTAGGTAGAGGACTAAGTAGTTGGAAACAACCCTAGACTGAGCACCCCTCCACTGACTAACAAATTATAAATGCAAGAGATGAAAGGCTTAAACTATTACCAAGTAGCTTAACTCTATCCTTGAACAAAGCTAAACATTTACAGGAATATAAAAATAAAATTCAAGATGTCTGGCATCCAATCAAAGGTTATCAGACATGCAGAGGCAAAAAAACATGACCCATAATGAATAGAATATCAATTGAAACCCATCAAGAACAGACACAGATGTTAGCATTAGCAGAGAAGGAAAATAAAAGTTATAACTATATTCCACATGTTGGAATAAAGTTAAGACATGGAAAATATAAAAAAAAGACTAAAATTGAATTTCTAGAAATAGAACTGAAAACTATAATGTCTGAAATGAAAAATTCAGCAGCTGGGATTAGACATAGAAGATTTGAGATAAAAACATCTCTCCAAGAATATTTCTAGGGCAAAATTGATTAATTGTATACTTGCTCAAAATCTAGAGTATGATTATCTTTGTTATTTAAAGTAATTGAGAGAAAAATACAATGATAGGCACCATTAAAACTAGCTCAAAAATATTTTGCCAATGAAGATTTGTTGTCAGGATAGGTTTGCATTTCTGTCGAGAGACTGTACACAGTTAAACAATATTGACAACATTGGTTATGGAACTATGTGTGGTATTAGAGGTTTTGTTTGTGAAATATATGCATTAAAATAATTAAATTTCAGCATAATTATTTTCATGTTGTTTTAGAAGTGTATGATTTATTTTCCTAGCCAGCTGGTAAGCTTTTTGAGGGTGCTAACATGTCTTTTTACATCTTTTTACCCTCCCTGAAATACTTAGCATGGGGCTTCCCATCGTGGGTAGTCACTGGAGTTTACACTGTCAAAGAGGGAATCCTCCAGCTATGATGCACTGAAGTTTATTCTGGAGCTAATAAGGCAGCACCAGAATTATCCCTCTTAAACAACAACAACAACAACAAAAATATAAATAAACAGTCTGTTATGGAGTTTGGGGAAGAGGGTGCAAAAGCTCATCTCAGTCAAGAAGCTTTTCATACTTATTTTAAACCAGAGAACTAAATTATTCTTCAGAGCCCTATCTTTGTCCACAGCCAGTGCTGATTAGATCAGGCACATTTAAGGTTCATGACTAACGCTTCTCAACTAGGCATTTGAGGAAATAAATAAATTTGGAGATTTATATATTTGGGTAGATTTGGACAGAGCAAATTTAGAGTGCAAATGCTACAGTTTAAAATATGTCCTACAGAGAAACTTTTCTCCCCATTTAATGGAAGCCAGACCATGTGGGGATAGGGTAGGCATTTTCCATTTCTTGGTCAAATAAACATTGTCTGATTTTCATTGGCAAAGGCATTTAAATAAGGAACAAGGTTTTGCAACCCCAAGTTCCAATATGTGTTACAAGATTTTTTAAGGAAGGGATTTATAAACTTTACAAATTAGAGTAGAATCTCAGGTCAAAGTATGAAAGGCTTTCAGTAAGTTACTGTTTGGCAAGATAGAGAAAACTATTTTAAGGAACCTATATGGAATTTTGTAAGTTACCTTATTTTTTTTTTAGTATTGTCTCTAAGCTAAAATTGCTTGTATGTTCATTTTGTTGGTAGCAGCAGCACCATACGAGGCCTCTGCTGCTGCAGAAGGAAATAGGCAGATTGGCTTCTCTCTCCATAAACAAGAAAATGCATTATTAGGAAGGTGACAAATAATATAAAAGGAAAAAATCATAGATATTTAGGAAAACCTATTTTTTATGCTTTGCCTATTGATGCTAAATACTGTAAAAAAAATAATAAAGTTAGAGAACCAATGTTCAAGATTTTCTGTTCTTTCCTCTGTTTATTCGAATCACTAGGAAAAAGAAATTCAGTATTATAGAAAGATTAGTGGATGCAGGTACCTCAAAATTGTGACCTACTGAATGCAGCCCAGGCATAAAGAAAACAAATTCAAATTGACAGAGCTGAACCTCTTAATGATGAAGTTAGGGGGAAAGAGTAGCTTCTAACACAAGGATTTACTAACTGGAGTCATAATGGTATTGCAAATATAGCAAGAGAAGTAGAAGAAAAAACTCTAGAGGAAGTAATTGAATACTCAGCTGTGTTCTGGGACAGATACAGTGACCTGTAAGACATAAATAAGATTATGGCTCAGATTAAATGGGAGATGCAATAATTCAGAGAAGAATTTATATCAAACAAGCACTTCACACAAAGATTGGATGGTACAAAGCACCTTTTCATCAGCTGAGAATATTATATGGTACCAACAAAGGAAAAAAACTATACTAAAGAAAAGGATAGCCAAAACCGGTTTGGCTCCGTGGATAGAGCATCGGCCTGAGGACTGAAAGGTCCCAGGTTCGATTTCGGTCAAGGGCATGTACCTTGGTTGCGGGCACATCTCCAGTGTGGGGCATGCAGGAGGGAGCTGATCGATGTCTCTCTCTCATCAATGTTTCTAACTCTCTGTCCCTCTCTCTTCCTCTCTAAAAAATCAATAAAAATATATTTAAAAAAAAGGATTGCCTAATTTGTGTGCTTGAATTTAACAAACAACATTTATATGATGAATTGAAATAGTATATTTACAGCTCCTCAGTTCAGATTTGACTGGGTTCTTAAGGACAGAATTGCAATGGAGTGCCAGAGGTGGTGTAACAACTTAATTACCTTGATGGTGAGGAAAAAAAACATCAAAGTAGAAGAATTGAGATGGGAAATGAACCAGTGAGCTCTATGATTACCACAGCCTGTTACCTTGGGAGAATTTGAAGGCTGCAGGGCACAGAGGGCTAAGAGACAGAGCCAACAGACTCCCCATAGGTGGGGACTGAGCTGAGCATCTAGGGAAAGCATGCCAAACTCAAAGGCTAACATGGGCCAAATAAACAAGGCATGTGGCCCGTGGGCTGGTAGTTGGACATGCTTGATCTAGAGAAACCAGGGCTGCTGGAGTTCACAGGAGAGTTTCAGAGAGTAGGCAGCTGTAAAGGGGACCCATCCGGCAAAGTACTGATCACCCTGTGTGTGAGGAAACTACCTAACACTTCCTACAGTAGGAATGAACTTCAAAATAATTATGCTGAATAAAAGAACCCAGATTTTAATAAAGTGTGCATACTGTATGATTTCATTTATTAAAATTTAAGAAAATGAACTAATCCGTTATGATTGCCGAGGGATGGAGGTAAAGGGGTCTGGAGGTAACAGGCAGGGAGGCACAGGAGGGGAAGATTACAAAGGGGCACAAGGAAACTCGTAGGTGTGATATGTTCATTATCTTGATTGAAGAAATTGTTTCACGAGTTTTTTACATATTCTAAAACTTAATACATTGCGTACTTTATTTACATGTCAGTTTTTGGTTAGTTTTGCTCATGTAAAGCTCTTTTTTAAACTTGCATGCAAAAAAATATAAATAAAAAACAGTAGCTTCCCTTTTAGAGTTGTTCTGAGAAAATGAAAGGAGGGATCAAGCCCAGGTAACCTTTGTAACCCTTTCCCAACTCTGTCACAATTAAGATTTTTTGTAGTTCCAAAGCATTTTGGATTTAAAGATACATTGTTAAGATTTATGTAGTCAAATATTGCTATCGTCACTCAAGATATAACTTCATGCATTTTATGTTTCAGGATTCATGAATCAAGGAAGCAAACTTGAAAAATGGATTAAGGCTGATGCCCCAAAAGGCACTGTAAGTTTTAGAAATCAAAGCTGGTTTCAGTCCTTGAAACTGCAGGACTGAATGGTTTGAGCCTGGCCATTGTGGTTCACTGTTTGAGCATCGGCCTATGAACCAGTAGGTCACAGTTTGATTCCTGATCAGGACACATGTACAGGTTCTGGACTCAATCCCCAGGAGGGGGCGTGCAGAAGGCAGCCAATCAATGATTCCCTCTCATCATTGATGTTCTATCTCTCCCTCTCTTTTTAAAAAAAGGAATGGTTTGAGTTGTATTTATTATTTTTGTGATTAGTACATCAAAGGCTACAAAAATGCAAATACCACTGTTCATATAAATATTGAAAATAAATGGGATGAGTACTGAATTGTTTTTTGAGGGAAAGGGTGTCAAAATTTGTACTTACCTATTGTTTTAGTTTTCTTATTGCTCTATAACATATTACTACAAACTTAACTTAAAATAACACCCATTTATCAGCTCACAGTTCTGTAGGTCAAGAGCCTGGCTAGACTCTCCATTCAGGATACTCATCAGGCTGAACTCAAGATGCTGGCTGGACTTAGTTCTCATCTGGCTGCTCTGATAAAATAAATCTCCAAGCTCATTCTTACTGGTGGCAAAATCTTGTTCCTTGTGACTGTATGAGGCCTCCGTTTTCTTGCTGTCAGTTGGCATTTGCTCTAAGTTTCTAAAAGCCAACTATATCCCTTCTTGTGTGGTCCTGATCATCTTCTAGGCAGCAGTGATTCATTCAGTCCTAATACTTCTGACCTATTCCGAAGCCACGTGGAGAGAACTCCTCTATTAAAGGGCTCACTTGATTAGATCAGGCTTACCCAGGATAATCTTTGATTTGTCATATAATATAACAATGGTGATGTCTCACCATATTCACAGTTTCCACTCAGACTCAAGAGATTATACAAAGATATAGGTAATAGGGGAGGAGGATGGGAAGTTATTTCAGAATTTTTTGTACCATAGCTCTTATGTAATGTTTTCTACTTGTATTTATTACAAGTAGACAGCAAACTAAATTTAAGTTGTGAATAAAACACATTATAAATATGTAATTGCTACTGATTTTTCATTAATTTGCGTAATTTTAACTTGTGAAACAAAAAGTCAGCTTCGGGAATATCTCCAAATCTCCTTTTAGTTTACCCTTTGTGAAATCAAAATTAGTATAAGTTTGGATGATATACGTTAGTATATTTGATGTGGTTGTAGTGTATGTGTGTGTGATAAGTAGAGGAGACTAAGAGGCAATGAGACAGTTTTTATCCTTTTTCACTCTCATGCAATTATATAAACATTTCCATGACTGAAAATAAAGTTTATGAACTTAGTCAACAATTGACAAAAAGGTCATGAGCATAACATTAGTCAACTGTAAATTATTAAAAGAATCCTATCTAATAAAAGTAATATGCAAATTGACTATTACTCCAGCACACAAGATAACTGCCCCATGTGGTCAAAGATGGCTGCCCCCATGTTGACACAAGATGACCACCACAAGATGACCAGCGGGGAAGGGCAGTTGGGAGGGACCAGACCTGCAAGGGAGGGCAGTTGTGGGCAATCAAGCCTGCAGGGGAGGGCAGTTAGGAGTGACCAGGCTGGCAGAGGAGGAAAGTTGAGGGCGACTGGGAATGCAGGGAAGGGCAGTTGGGGGTGGGGGAAGACCCAGGGCAGAAGCCAGGTATTATGTAGCTGCCAGAAATCTATAAATGTAGTTTAAAAATCACCATCAGAACAATCATATTAAATATTTTGGCTCAGGTCTTAAAGCTTTTTATTCAGCTGATTCCCCTGCTGTCCACTTTAAGGAACCATTTCTATAGCTAAGTGATATTACTTAATTTCAAAAACTTTCAAAATCAAGCTAAAAGGGAGAATTATTAAAATTATTTAGCTAATCTATATTACCCTACAATAATACCAGTTAAGCCCTTTTAAAAACTTTGAAAAATAACTTTCATATCCTTTTCTTTAAATGTTATCCTTCAAATTTGTGGGATACAAAAGGATAGTGATGAACCCCATTTAACAGATAAGTAACAGAGGAAATAGGGTTAAAATATTGATCTGATATTACCAACACAACTTCTTTGGGGCAATCAGAACAGTGTGCTCTTCCCTGGACTCTGAATATCAGTCTACATGACATTAAATAATGTTATAAATAATCTATATCTTTTAGCATAAAATTGGGAGAGCACCCTTTTTCACATAGCATAGTTTTAAAATTACCCTTTTTGTGCAAATCTGATTAAAAAGAGATTTATCTGAGACCTTGCAGGAACATCTAATTGCTCCTAGCAGTTAAGTCAGATGTTGAGATGAGTCGGTCATTTGGCATTTAGTTCTGTCTTGTTAAATATCTGGAAACCATAAGAAAGCCTTGTTTCCTCTAAAAATTTATGTTGTACCCTAGCTGGTTTGGCTCAATGGATAAAGCGTCAGCCTGTACTGAAGGGTCCCAGGTTCAATTCTGGCCAAGGGCACATGCCTGGATTTTGGGCTTGATCCCTAGTAGGGGGCAGACAGGAGGCAGCCAACCAATGATTCTTTCTCATCATTGATGTGTTTCGCTCTCCCTCTCCCTTCCTCTCTAAAATCAATAAAATATATTAAAAAAATAAAAAAATATGTTGCCCAGCTGGTGTGGCTCAGTTGTTGAGCCTCAACCTATGAACCAGGTTTGGTGCTGGAAACCAATCATTGTCTCACTAATTATAATTAGAAAAGTGTGAACAGGGAACCCGGAAGACTGGTCAACCTTGAAGCTCTGAAAGGTCAGAGCCAACCACTCCATATCTAATTGAGACAATGGTAGCTGAAGCAACTTCCCCACCAAATAATCATGTAAATTCTTACTGATAAGACAATCTGTCTGTTACTGGAATTGCCTGCCTCAGGGCAATGGGTGTATCCCAAACCTGAATAAAAGGGATGGAAGGCCAAAACAAAAGGTAGTCCTCCCACTAGAGGTGGGCTCCCGTCTGGCCCCCCAATATTCCCAAATTAATATTTTTCTAGTCTCTTTTCATTTGTGTGTGGCCTTCTCCAGAACCCAAATCCTGAACCAGGCGGGACGTGAAAGGGGTTCCCACAGTTTGGTTCCTGCTCAGGGCACAAACTCGAGTTGTAGGCTTAATCCCTAGTGAGGGGTGTGCAGGAGGCAGCGGATCAATGATTCTCATCATTGATGTTTCTCTCCTCCTTTCCTCTCTGAAATAAATAAAAATGTATTTTTTAAAAAGTGTATCGCCGAAACCAGTTTGGCTTGTGGATAGAGTGTCGACCTGCAGACTGAAAGGTCCCAGGTTCGATTCCGGTCAAGGACATGTATCCTGGTTTTGGGCACATCCCCAATAGGGGGCGTGCAGGAGGCGGCTGATCGATGTCTCTCTCTCATCGATGTTTCTAACTCTCTGTTTCTCTCCCTTCCTCTCTGTAAAAAATCAATAAAATTTATTTAAAAATTAAAAATGAATAAATAAATAAATAAAAAGTGTATGTTTAGGTTTTTTACAATAAAGCTTTACAGATCCTTAAGATCATTTGCCCTGTCTCCATCTCTCTGATTTACAAGGCCATCTCTGCTTTCTTTTCTAAAAAAAAGCTTCTAAATTTGTCAAAAAATATTACATATCTCGGTGTTTCATATAATTGTAACCTCAGGTTTAGTAATCTTATCAAATTATTAGTTTGATTAAGGTAAATTTACATGAAAAATTTATATAGTAGCAATACTTGATTTGACTTTTTAAAAAATCATGATTATTAGAAGATATAATGATGTATTTAAAAATATTTATAGTTGGAATAAGAATCAGGAGATGATTTGCTGCTGTTTATACAATTGAGATCCAGCTAATAAAAATATTTGCATCAAATGAAGTCACCAAATTGTAGATTTTTTGTTCTTCTGTTTGAGTTAAAGGTTATACTACTTCCTCTTTCACTGTCAATTCCCTATCTTTAAGTGGTGTTATATCCCGTTGCTGCTGCTGCTTGTTACATGCTTGCCTTCTTCATCATAGCTAGACCAAACTGGAGTTTCAGTAGGGCTGTATTCCTGCCGAACTACAGATGACATTTTCATAGCTGCCTCCCTGCAATAACAGTGATTAGCATGAGCTGGTTGTCAGAAATCACCAGTGCAGATTTTTCAAACTAAATCAAAGTTGGAGTTTAAAAAAGCCATCAAGAGTTGAATTCACTTTTCAAAGCTATCTTGCCCTTCCTGAGGGGGAGAGTTGGATAATTGTGCCAATAATCAGAATCCCAAAGCTTAAGTAGCTCAGTGGCACTCTATGTTAGCCAGTTCAAAGGTTAATAGGCACAGTGAATGGGTCATGAAATTGCATGGCCATGGAGTAAAAATACTGAGAGTACTCTATAGTGCTCTTGAGTGAGCTCTCTGCCTGCCATTTCCAGTCTTAGATGAGCAGAACCCTTTCCAGCCAATCTGTGAAGCCTGAACAGGAACACCTAACCCAAAGTCTGCAGATCTCTGTTGGATACATGGATGAGTCCATGAACTCTAGGAAAATTTATGAAGTTTATATTTTAATATACTGTTTTTCTGAGGAGAGGGTTTGTGATTTTCCTCAAATTCTCAGAGGTGTCTCTGTCCAAAACGATTAAAAATACTAGTACTATCTTTCTTAGGAGGCAGAAAGGAAGGAAGCAAAGAGGGCATGTAAAAATTGTTCTGTACTCCCAATTCCAACATGAGGGTGTGTATGTTGTTGGGAGGGTCCCCCATACCACCAAGCAATTGTTAGATATCAACCTAGGTGTCCTGCAATTCAATTCAATTATGATACTATCTACCAAGGGTTAGCATCAGATTCCACAGGTTAAGGGTTCAGTCCCACAAGACCAACCTTTACTTCAGATACTAATTGCAAGTCTAGGTTGTCACCTGGGCTTCTGACCAGCTGGCTATATAGAGCAAAGGTTCCAATGACCTCCTCATTGGGTTGGATTGATTTGCAATAGCTGCTCAAAGAACTCAGAGATACTTTACTTGCCTGATCACCAGTTTATTATAGAGGATATAACTCAGGAACAGCCAAATGTTAGTGATGCATAGGGCAAGGTATGGGAAAGGCCACAGAGTACCCATGCCCTTTTCAATTACACCCCTCTTTCCAAATCTCCATGCATTCACCAACTCAGAAACTCTCTGAACTCTGTCTTTTGGGGTTTTTATGAAAATTTCAATGATGTAGCTATGATTTATTAAATCAGTAGCCATTGGTGATTAATTCAGCCTCCAGCCCCTCTTCTCTCCTGTTAAATCAGTCCCACACCCTCTCTTTAATGGTTGGTTCCCCAGGCATTTAGGTACTTTCCAAAAGTCACCTTATTAACATAGACACAATTGTGGGGGAAACAGGCTTCTTATAAATAACAAGATACTCATTTCACCTTTATGACTGAAATAATTTCAGGAATTGAGGTCAAGTTAGGGCTGAGTCTCTACTTCTTGTTGATAGAGACAACTGGGTTTGGTGGTAGAAAACAAAAGTGGTCTTTTGGCTCTTCTGGCTGAGAGAAAGGAATTTTCCATATATCCAGCTAGTTAACTAGAGTTTTGCATTAGGTTTTGGAGCCAATAGATTTCTTTGCATATTTTTTTATCTAGTGATCTGGCAGGAGGGGTAAGGAATCAAAAATAGGATTTGAATATTAATAGATATCTTGGGTCTTCTTGATTAAACATTATATTTAATACACTTGAACATTCCATACCAGATTAGATTCAGCAAGGCCCTTGCCAGGAAGTCTCCATTCATCTAGTTAAAATCCCAATTATTAGAAGTTCAACATGTCCTCAAAGAGTGATTGGCAAAATAAAATAAAAAGATTAGAAGCTTAACTCCTTTGTGTAATATGTTATCCATTCACCTGCCCAAATTTGGTTGTTTAATGGTATGACAGGGTTGGCAGAAACTCCTAGGACCTAATATCCATACCAGTCTTCTCCAGATCTCTTTGGAAGGACTGATACAACATTCCTCTTCAAAAATTTTCAAGGACCTGCCCTCTTTAATCTGACCCAGCTTCAGTTGGCTGACTGACCCACTCACTCCCTGTAGTCCTGGGCCCAGAGGGAGTACCTGTTTTACAAGTTTTTGTTTTAATTTTATTTCAATACACACAGCCTTGGATTAGAAACCATTTTCTTCCTTAGACCTCAAGTGACCAATTTTCATGCCAGGTTTGCTTAATTAAGGAAGTTCTCTGAGCCCTGGTGTAGCTCAGTTGGACCACTGTCCTGTGCACTGAAGGGTTCTGGGTTCAATTCTGGTCAGTACACATATCCACCCTTCAGGTTTGATATCTGGTTGGGGCATGTGCTGGAGGCAACCAGTCGATGTTTCTCAGACCACTGTTTTTCTGTTTCCCTTCCTTATTCTAGAATCAATGAAAAAAATATCCTTGGGTGAGGATTTTTAAAAAAAATTCTCTGAGAGAAATCTACATGCATAGAACACATTATGCACTCTATACTTGATAATATTTATTTTTCTAACTTGCAGAAAAGAATCTCATCTTCAGGGATTAGTCAAGAATTCTCATTTTGGCCGAAACTGGTCTGGCTCAGTGAATAGAGCATCAGCCTGCGGACTGAAAAGTCCCAGGTTCAATTCTGGTCTAAGGGCACGTACCTTGGTTGCGGGCACATACCAGTTGGGGGTGTGCAGGAGGCAGCTGATTGATATTTCTCTCTCATCGATGTTTCTAACTCTCTATCTCTCTCCCTTCCTCTCTGTAAAAAAGTCAATAAAATATATATATGTATATATATTTTAAGGAGAATTCTCATTTTGAACATCCAAAAGGTTCTTCTTCAGGTCAGTTGAAATAATTGCACATGTTTACTCTCAGTCAATAGAAAAAAACGGAATGATGGAGCAGATAACTTCTTTCTGTTTAAAAACTCACAGAGTAGACACCCTAGGCCTTCTACCTTTAAAAATTGTTTATTTAAAATCAGAAATGAAAGAAAAAATAACAACAGACCCCACAGAAATACAAGGGATTGTAAAAAAAAAAAAATACTGTGAACAATTCCATTCCAACTACCTCGAAGAAACGGATATATTCCTAGAAAAATACAACCTTCTAAAACTTATTCAGGAAAAATAAAATATCTGAATAGGCCGATAACTATGAAGGAAATTGAAGCAGTAATCAAAAAGCTTCCAGCAAACAAAAGCCCTGGGCCAGATGGCTTCACAGGGGAGTTTTACCAAACATTCAAGGAAGAATTAAAACCTATCTTCACACTATTCCAAAAAATTCAAGAGGAAGGAACACTTCCAAGCTCTTTCTATGAAGCCAGCATTATTCTAATTCCAAAACCAGATAATGACACTACAAAGAAAGAGAACTACAGGCCAATATATCTTGATGAATATAGATGCTAAAATCCTCAACAAAATCCTGGCAAATCAGATCCAGTATTACATTAGAAAGATCATACACCATAACCAAGGGGGACTTATTCTAGGGACACAAGGATGGTATAATATCCACAAATCAATAAACATGATACATCACATAAACAAATTGAGACAAAAATCACATAGTCACATCAATTGATACAGAAAAAGCACTTGGCAAAATTCAACACTCTTTCTTGATGAAAACTCAGCAAAGTGGGAATAGAGGGTTCATATCTTAACGTAATAAAAGCTTTATATGACCAATCTACAGCCAACATCATACTCAATGGGCAAAAACTAAAACCATTTCCCCTAAGAACAGGAAGAAGACAGATGCCCACTCTCACCACTCCTGTTTGACATAGTACTGGAAGTGCAGGCACAAAGTAGGAATAAAAGGCATCCAAATGGGAAAAGAAGTAAAACTGTCATTATTCACAGATGACATGATATTGTACATAAAAAAAACCCTGAAACACATAAAAAAAACTAGATTTAATAAATGAATTTGGCAATGAAGCAATATACAAAATTAACACTCAGAAACCTATGGCTTTTTTATACACCAATAATGAGCTGACAGAAAAACAAACAAACAAAACCAATCTCACCATTGCACCCAAAAAATTAAGATACCTAGGAATAAATTGAAGGAGGTAGAAGACCTGTACTCAGAAAACTAAAGGACAGGAGAGAATCCAAGATGGCGGCATAGGTAAACACCTACACTGCTGCCTCACACAACAATTTCAAAACTACAACTAAAAGACAGAACGGACATCATCCAGAACCACACAAAAGCTGGTTGAGTGGAAGTTCTACAACTAGAAGGAAAGAGAGGGGCTCACAGAGACCCAGAGGAGCTGCAAAAAGCTGAGGTATGGAGACGCATGCCTGGAGAGAGTGGGTGCCAGAGTACCTGGCTGGCTTTCTCTGGCGGGAGGGAGACTGAGACTCTCAATGGCATTGAACCCCTTATCCTATGACACTAAACCCCAGATCCAACCTAAACTCATATGGGGGGAGTTTGGACTGTGAAAAGGGAGAAGTGCAAGGAAATTTAGTTGCAAAAGATCAGAAGTCTGGTGGTGCGAACTGCACTATGCACAGAGGACCGACTGCTGATTGTGCCACTGGCTTTCACGAGTGGGTGGGAAACAGACCCTCCCAACTGTGCCACTTTTAACTTCACTAAACCCCAGTTTCGGGCGAAACCCTGGGGACCCAGACTCATATGGTCCTGGAGCGCAGGGGAGCCGGAAAGGCAGAAGTCTAGAGGCACTGCAAGAGTGCGCACAGGGAACGCTCCAGCGATTACCCAGTCACATGAGACTCAGGGGCCATGAAGGGCAGGGCCGACTGGAAGGCAAGGCGGTCCCTTAAGCCCTGAGACTCCACCTATTCCAAGCTCAACAGAGAGGCTTTTGCAGTTTTGCAAGTCTGGTATCATAAGGCTGAATCCAACACAGAAGTTCTCCCAGCATAGTGAAAATGCCAAGACAAGGGAAGAGATCACAAACAAAAGAAATGGAGAAAAACAAACAACTGGATATAGAGTTCAAAAACATGCTTATAAGGTTTTTCAAGAATATCCTAGAAAAGTTGGATAAAGTTAGCGAGACCCAAGAGGAGATGAAAAAGAACCAACTAGAGATGGAAAAGAACCAACTAGAAATTAAACATACACTGACTGAAATAAAAAAATATTATACAGAGACCTAACAGCAGATTAGAAGAAGGCAAGAATCAAGTCAAAAATTTGAAATATAAAGAATCAGAAAACACTCAACTGGAAAAGCAAGAAGAGAAAAGAATCCGAAAATGTGAAGATAATGTAAGGAGTCTCTGGGACAGGTTTAAGTGTACCAACATCAGAATTATGGGAGTGCCAGAAGAAGTGAGAGAGCAAGATACTGAAAACTTCCCACATCTGGTAAAAGAAATAGACTTACAAGTCCAGGAAGCACACAGAACCCCATATAAAAGGAATCCAAAGAGGACTACACCAAGACACATCATCATTAAAATATCAAGAGCAAAAGAGAAAGAGAGAATATTAAAAGCAGCAAGAGAAAAACAATTCATTACCTACAAGGGAGCACCCATACGACAGTCAGCTGATTTCTCAACAGAACCGATGCAGGCCAGACGGGAGTGGCAAGAAATATTCAACGTGATGAATAGCAAGAACCTACAACCAAGAATACTCTATCCAGCAAAGCTATCATTCAGAATTGAAGGGCAGATAAAGAGCTTCACAGATAAGAAAAAGCTAAAGGAGTTCATCAACTCCAAACCAGTATTATATGAAATGCTGAAAGGTACTCTTTTAGAAGAGGAAGAAGAAAAAGGTAAAAGATAAAAAATTATGAACAACAAATATGTATCTATCAACAAGTGAATCTAAAAATTAAGTGAATTAAAAATTTGATCAACAGAATAAACTGGTGAATATAATAGAATCAGGAGCACAGAAAGGGAGTGGACTGATAATTCTCAGGGGGTAAGGGGGGAGAGGTGTACAGGGAGAGACTGGACAAAAATCATACACCTATGGATGAGGTCAACAGGAGAAAGGTAAGGGTAGAGGGAAGGGTGGGAGCCAGGTGGAGGGGCGCTATGGAGGGGAAAAAAGAGAAACAAATGTAATAATCTGAATAATGAAGATTTAATTTAAAAAAAAGAAAAAGAAAACTAAAGGACATTGAAAAAAGAGATAGAGGAAGATATAAACAAATGGAAAAACATACTGTATTCATGGATTAGTACAGAATCACCATCATTAAAATGTCCATATTACTCAAAGCAATCTATAGATTTAATGCAATCCCCATTTAGATACCAATGGTTATTTCACAGACCTAGAATTAACTCGAAAAATTCATATAGAATAAGAAAAGACCCCAAATAGCTGCCGCAATCTTGAGGAAGAAGAATGAAGCTGGAAGGATCACAATACCAGATATCAAGCTATATTACAAAGCCACTGTTCTCAAGAACAGACATATAGACCAATGGAACCAAATAGAGAACCCAGAAATAGACCCAAGCCATTATGCTCAATTAATATTTGACAACAGAGGCAAGAGCATACAATGGAGTCAAGACAGTCTTTTCAATAAATGATGTTGGAAAAATTGGATAGATACATGCAAAAAAAGAAAAAGAAAAAGAAACTAGACCACCAATTTACACCATATACAAAAATAAACTCAAAATGAATAAAGGATTTAAACGTAAGACAGGAAACCATAAAAAAATCTTAGAAGACTCCATAGGCAGCAAAATATCAGACATATATTGTAGCAATATCTTTACCGATACAGCTTCTAGGACAATGGAAACTAAGGATAAAATAAACAAATGGGACTACATCAAAATAGTTTCTGCACAGCAAAAGAAACCGTCAACAAAACAACAAGAAAGCCTACTGCATTGGAGAATATATTTGCCAATGTTATATCTGATGAGGGGCTAATCCCAAAATTTATAGGGAACTCATAGATCTTAACAAATTAAGATAAATAGTCCAATCAAAAATGGGAAAAGGACTTAAATAGGCACTTTTCAAAAGTGGACATACAGAAGGCCAAGAGACATATGAAAACATGCTCAAAATCACTGATCATCCAAGAAATGCAAATCAAACCAACAATGAGATACCATCTCACATCTATCAGAATGGCTCTCATTGACAAATGACAAGTGCTGGTGAGGATGTGGAGAAAGAGGAACCCTCATCCACTCTTGGTGGGAATGCAAACTGGTGCAGCCACTGTGAAGAACAGTATGGCATTTCTTCAAAAAATTAAACATGGAACTTCCATGTCTAGGAATATATCCCAAGAAATCAGAAATGCCAGTCAGAAAGGACATCTGCACAACTTACAATAGTAAGATTTGGGAAAAAAAATTGCTTATTTACCCCACTGTTATTTCATTGGAAATATTTTGTAAATTGAGGAAACAGGCATTTGGCCCATAATAGTCAAGTCAGAATACTTTACTCTGCACACCAGATCTTATAAGAAGCCCCCAGTTAAATGAATGGCAACTTTCAAGCAAATTGCTTTGGGAATTATGAAGCTTAGGATAACTGTTAGCAATTTATATTTAATTGGGAGCTGGTTTAAACCAATTATTTTCTTAATCCCTAGGGGAAAGTAACTGAATGGAAATTTTTTGAGAGATGAGTAGAGGGAGAGCTAGTGATCATCATTTGGACATCTGCAAGGTCAAGGATGAGAAGTGCTTAAAAGTAGATCACAAAGACTATTTTATAAGGGAGCTTCTCTTGATGCAGTTCAAAATGTTGGCTTCAATAAGGCAGAAAATAAAATGAAACTTTCTAAGTCTGAAAGGTACTATGAATCACAAATGTCAAGGTCACATATTCTGTTTTCTCAGAAAGTAGTTCTCAAAGCTTCTAATAGGTGAATATTTACCTGGAAATAAGGCTGCAGTTTTGCATCTTAAGGATCCGGAGCTGTTGGCAGCCTATCTGAAGATACTCAACTATTTCGTCAGTCATCAGGGCACAACCAGAAATATCCAAAATGTGCAGGTAATGGCATTTTGCTGATAACATCTCTATTGCTAAGTCAGTAATCTAGACACACAGCCAAATAAGTACAGATTATTGTGATGAACTTCATCCCAGGGAAGAATAGTATACTAGTCAGTTTGGGCTGTTATACCAAAATACCATAAACTGGATAAATTTAACAATAGACATTTATTTCTCAGAGTTCTGGAGGTTGAGAAGTCTAAGATCAAGGTGCCCACAGATTCAGTGTGTAGTGAGGGCCCTCTTCTTGGTTTGCAGATAGCTACCTTCTTGTATCCTTAACATGGCAGACAGCTCCCATTTCTTCCTATTCTGATGATTCTTCATGGCGGCCTCACCCTATTTAATTACTTCCCAAAGCCTAACTTCCTCATACCATCACATTGGAGATGAGGGTTTCAACATGAATTTTAAGAAAACAAATGTTTGGGGAGAAGGACACTAATTTTCAGTCTCTAACCAACAGGACACTTGCAGATTCTCTTTAATCAGCTTGCCACCTGGTAGGTCTATAACTCTCACACTAGTGATTTAACTGTTTTCAGACCAATAACATATATATTTCAAGTGGCACCAACAGAATTTGTGATCTTGCTAATCTTTTTAGAGATCTCTTGTTTGGATGGAAAACTTCATAATTTCCTTAGTAATAATATCTGTTACATCGATATATGTAAGTTATTATTAATGCTGTAGCAGTGAGTTTATAACATCAAATGTTACAGAACTCTAAAAATTAACCTGTAGACAAGGTCAAATTGCTATGAGAAGGGGTCTGGACATTGCTGATGGTTTGCATGTGAAGTAGCATGGTTCTGGGAAAGGACAAGTAAGTGAGGCAGACTTTTGCAGGCAGCGGGAAAAAGAAGAGCAGAAGCCAGAGACACTACACGAATCTCATAAAAATTCTGCTGAGGGCTCCAACATTTGGAAAGTTTGCCCAGATGTTTTGCAGAAATAATTCAACTCCACTTCTTAGATTATTTCACTTAGGATCTAGCTTTTGAATTTGTAATTGAATTGAGACTTAGTGCAAAATCAACTAGATTACTCTCCAAAGGAATGTTTGGTTCAACTAGATTTAATTTTTTACTTTAAATGTTTGAACATTCTAAAACATACATAAGGCTTGACTTTTGTTTTTAACATGAAGTTGAGAGAATTATGCGGAAAAACCATTCAATTGAAATGTACACTTTTTAAGTTTGGAAAAATAGATGTCATTGTCTAAGCTTGCCCTTTTTCCAGAACATGCTCAGGACCAAGGTTTAACATTGCAACTGATTCTCACAAAAATGCCTTCAGATATTCCTATCATAATATGTGGATCTTTGAGGATCTGATGTTAGTGGGGAGGGGGGAGGTCAGGGGGGGGGGCCCTCAGAAATGTTGAGGAAAGAAAAAGAGCTCATAGAAAAGTCCAGAACAGGTGGAGTTAAGAGTACTAGGTTTTATTGATACTGGGGGAACAGAAAAGGAATCCATCACTTCCTGTAGACCAGAAACTCAAGACATCCAATAACTGAGGTGATGTCCAGACTTACAAGGGCTGGAAACTAGAGGCAGAGCTGACTGGCTACGTTCTTAACTCCCAAATACAAGATCCTACTCTGAGTCCTGTTGAACAGAGGTTATTCCAATTTCAGTGCTGGGTAGACAAGGTCACAGGACTACTTACTGATCTAAGAAGTAAGCTAGCTGCAAGGAAAAGCTGGCCTTCCAGGAGATGGATAAGGTGCCCATTTAAGATGAACTTTTGAGCTTTTGGAAAACTTAGTCTAGAATGATGAGCCTGACAATGAAGTGTTTTATGGTCCATCAAAAGAAATACCAGTGGAATATATTTGACTAGACCGTAGAATATATTAGACTAGACCAGTGGTTCCCAACCTTTCTAATGCCGCGATCCTTTAATACAGTTTCTCATGTTGTGGTGACCCCCAACCATAAAATTATTTTTGTTGCTACTTCATAACTGTAATTTTGCTACTGTTAATGAATTGTAATGTAAATATCTGTGTTTTCCGATGGTCTTAGGCAACCCACGGGTTGAGAACCACTAGCAGGGTCGCCTAAGATCATGTATTAAAGTGTCGCGGCATTAGAAAGGTTGGGAACCACTGGACTAGACCATAGCCCTAAGGTTTTGGGTGAGGAATATTTAGATTGGCCCAAATTATGGTCACCACATTTTCTGAATCAGGATAGTCCTTTGACTTGCATAATTGGTAAAGCTAAACCCTTCTTCCTTACACTGAGGTTCTGAAATAATCAACTCCCCTTTCTTTTTCTCACCCTAGATCTTTGAGGTAGAGTGATTCATTTCATAGTATGTCATTTGTATAACATCCTTCTTAGTTTCTAGGCTGCAGGACAGTGGAGTTTGGGCTGTTCCCCGCAGGCCTGAGCCTTTGAGACACTGGTGACAGGTAGAGTACACCGCAGGCTCCATACCTGCTTATATTGGTGGTGGACTGTTGATTTAGTATTCAAAGCTATCTCTGGTCTGCTAAATTAGTCCAGCTATTTTCAGGCTCCCGAATTTTGTTGCTCTTGTCTAATCTCCTGTTTTACCTATCACCGTGGGCCCTCACCTTTCTTCTGCAGTTTTAGTAATGTTTCAAGAGAACATAGAACTATATCTGTATATTCAATCTACCATATTAATCCAGAAGCACAAATCTCTATTTCCTGACATAGAAATATATCCTAGTATATTAAGAGAAAAAAGTAGGTTACAATGTATTTTGGAAAATATGATTGCATTCTTTAAAAATATATATAACACAACCCTATAACTTTTTCTAATTTCTTTGTACATAGAAAAAATCTACAAGAATAAATATAAAATACCAACAATGATTATGTCTGGATGGTGGTACAACAATGAATTTTTACTCTCTCCTTTATGCTTTTATATGTTATCCAAATATTTTACAATAAGTATATATATTTTTATAAATAGAAGTCAAGAAAAAAAATGTTAAACAGTTGAAGTTATATTGGAACATAAACAGGTACAGTGGTATCTCGAGATACAAGTTTAATTCATTCCGTAACCTTGAGGCGTGGGAAACTGAGATGCTCAAGTCGCGGTAAACTGGTGGGTCGTGTGCAGCCGGCCGATCCGCGCGATTACTCCTATCTCAAATGTTGCTCATATTTCAAAGCAAAAATCGCTTGCTCGATGGCTTGTATCTCAAAAAACTCGTATGTTAGGGCACTCGTATCTCGAGATACCACTGTATACCTGAGGAGTTTTATATGGAATTATGCCTTTGTTTGACATACTATTTACTTTCAAGGCCCATATTCAGTGAAGTTACATGGTATAAATTTTTATATTTTTGTTCAGAAGAGGTGCAAATTATTTTTGTCTGGTAGAAACTATAATTCCAAGGTTATGGATTGATTACCCTATAGTCATTAACCAATTTTAAATCTTAACTCAGTAATCAAATCTCAACATTCTTTCTTCAGTTCCTATAATTGCTCAGTTCAACCAATGCTCTAGGAACTGGCTTTACTATTTTGTTGGTTCTCTTATTAATTACATAAATCTTTGACAAATTTTTAATATTTGCATGAGGATTGTTTTTAACTCTATGAAAATTCTATTGTAACACAAATGAAATCATGAAACTATTTCCTATTTGGGGGAGGGGAAATCTAATGAATACCTCAGACATGGCTAAGAAAAATAAGTTCTGTGGTGAGTCCACCTCTCACTTCTACCCTGCCTGAGTTTTTTAAACAGTGCTTCAGTTTGATATTTCTGAGTTCTGACTTCTGCACATACCTTTGTACAGCCAGCAATGCTGAGAAATGTGAGCTTAAGGCAATAAATGGACAGTGTTGTAATAAACTCATCTGTTAGTTGGGTGCAATAAGAGACATCCAAGTGTTCCAAGATTTTTGAGACTTTGCAGTATACCTGCAAGAGATTCCAAAGTCAAAGGTGTTTTTTTTCTTTTCTTTTTTTTTTTAGTCTTTATTCAAATGTTATATACATATACAACCTTCTTATCCATAACAATTTACCTAGTATGCATTTAAGTCCCTGAAATACAGATGTGTTACATCTTGTTGGGGGCAGGGGTGGGGGGAAAGCTATTACAACCAAAAAGTATTTACATACAGAAGCTTAATAACTTAGTAGTATTCAAATTGCTGATAATTGATTTTGGTTTTCTTGAAGTTAGCGCTAATGACATTTTACCTGCTTCGTCAGCAATTATTAGTGTTATATTCAGCAAGTGAGTGGATGAACAGAAATCTGGAGGTGAGAATTAGATGGCAAACACTCTAGGGCTGATGGTATAATATAATGGGAAGAACACAGTCTTTGGTATTAGGCAGGCCTGAATTGTAATTCCACTTCCATTACCTATTAGTATAGATCTTTCTGAGCCTCATTTTTCTCTTAAAACTAGAGGCCCAGTGCACAAAAGCCATGCATGAGGAGGATCCCAAGCCTGGCCGGCGATCAGGGATGATCTGTGGGGTGACCAGTGGGGCAATCAGGGGACCCCTACTGGCACCCACCTTGACTGGCCTGGCGCTGCCTGCTCACCAGCCCCCCTTCCCACTGCTGCCACAGCCAGTTGCCTGCCTCTGTGGGGTGACCAGCAGGGTGATTGGGAGTGGGGGGCAGCCCCAGTTCACGCACTGGCTGGCCCCATCTCCCAATCACCCCATCACCAACAGTTGCCTTCCTCTGAAAGGCCACTGGTGGAGCAATGGGGTGGGGGTGGTGCTGGCACCCGCCTTGGCTGGCCTGGAGCCTGCAGGCAGGGGGCAGCTCCTGCCTTAAGTGTCTGCTCCCTGATGGTCAGTGTGTATCATAGCAACCAGTCGTTCTGCCAGTTGTTCCCCCATTCCATTGATTTGCATATTAGGCTTTTATTATATAGGATTATGGAAAATATAGTTGTCCTCCAGTATCCACAGGAGATTAGTCCAGGACCCCAGTGTATTCCCAAATCTGGGGGTGCTCCAATCCTTTAGTTGACCCTCCATTTCTGCAGTTCTGAATCTGCCAATTTTAACATCAACCCTTCTAGGACTGTTCTAAAATGCCAAAATATTCATCTGAAATGTCTAGGGCTAGTAAAGGCCTGGAAATCATTGGAATTTCTTCCCTTTGTGTCAGTGTTCTTAATTTTCATTCTCTTTTCAGTAAAAAAAAGAAAGAAAAAACCACAATAGAATTGAATGATAATTAGCATCCACAAGGAAATAACAGTCAAAAGTTTACAACTCAGCAGTTATACAAGAAAAAATGACCCACAAAATAAACCTGGCAGTAATTGTAAAAATATCTGAATAGGGCAAGATGAGTAGAAATTGGGAACCAAGTTTCTAATTCAAGATACTAAAACTGTATTCATAAGAAAACTAGGGGCCCAATGCATGAATTCATGCACCTTGAAAGGAACTGGGCCTCGAGGCTGTGGTGAGCACAGGGGTTGGTCTTGCTCCATCCTCCATGCCCCTGCCCGGCCCCTTCCACCACAGTCTCCAGTCTCCTGTCGCCTGGCAGCCCTGCTCCTGCTGCCACTGCTCCCACATGCTGATGGTGCTGGCACACCTGCTGATGGCACAGAGTGAATGGGTGTTAGTGGGGCCGGTACTGTCAGTGAGTGCAAATGGTGGCTGCTGCCCCAATCGCCCCTCAGGCACAGGGGGAGGTGGAGAAACCCTCAGGGCAATCAAGCCAGCAGCCACTGCTCTCACCCACTGATGATTCTGAGTGACTGGGACTGGAGCCGGATGCCAGCAGCAGGTGCAAGCACCAAGCAGGACCACAATGCACAGGAGCAAAAAATTTTCAGTAATCACCAGCGGCTTGCCCCAATGATAGCAACTGGCACCCTGCCTTGGTCTGGTGCCCCTGCTCCCCTGCTCCACCATCCTGCAGTGGTCAACACCCTCCATGTTCCACACTCGCCCCAATGGTCAGCACACGTCATAGTGACCAGATGTTTGGTTTTTCTGCTGGTTGCTCTATTTGCATATTAGGATTTTATATATATAGATTCCCTTCCCCAATTTATAAGAATTACAGTTATCAACATGTGCTCATCACTTCTACTCACTTGCCAATCCCCAGTCCTGTCCTGCCACCACCCATCCTGGGTCCCCCATGGTTTCCCATTGGCCATCCAGCAATTGGAGCCTGTGGGCTGGGGGGAAGGACCGAGAGGTAGTCAGTGTACCTCATAGAGACTAGTCAATTGGTTGTTCTGGTCATTACACCATTATGGTCACTGGCCTTTTACTATATAGGATAGGATACAGTAGATTCTCAATAAATACTGGTTGGTTGATCAATCTTTATGTGTCTTCAAAGATATAAAGAGTTCTGTTGTATTAATACAGGAATTCTTATGTTTCAAGGAGTAGGATAATATTGCTTTCTACTTAGAGAATAGATAGCCTTCAATGAACCCGATAAAATTTAAAACAAAAAGGAATATTTAAACAATAAGAATAATTTATGAAGACATTAAACAAGCTTTAAAGAGAGATTCAAGACTCTCAGTGTCTGACAATCCTCTTTGGTGGCATCTCTCAATGTCTTGGGCTGCTTGAATCAGTTATGCATTAAGTCTTTTTTTAAAAAAACAACTCTAATATTCTTTGAAGCTGAACTTTTTCCGAGGTTTAAATTAAACAATACTACAAAAATGATTAAAAAGTCTTTGATGCTTTCATGATTGCATTCTCATCCATAGAAAATCTGAGACACAAAGATTGGTATAAGGCTTTATGCATAGCATAAGTCAGTGCAGAACCGAGAAATAAATCAACTTTCTCTCTCATATTCATATTTTCCTTTAGAGACATTTAAGTCATATTAAGTACTTAAGTCTACAGGCATGTTTCAAGATAATCACTCATTAAATTCCATTTCTCCCCTAAATATAAGATTATTATATACTTTTCTGGTTCCAGTGGTGCAAAATCATACATGTACTAGTACTATTGATATTATTTTCTTGGAAAGTGCCATTTGGATTCCTGGTCAGGGCACATGCCTGGATTGCAGACTCAATCTCCAGGAGTGAGTATGCAGGAAGCAGCCAATTGATGTTTCTTTCGTATCCATGTTTCTGTCTCTCTTTCCTTCTCCCTTCTTTCTCTCTCTCAAATCAATAAAAACGTACTTTTTAAAAAATTATCAAGTTTGGCCGAAACCGGTTTGGCTCAGTGGATAGAGCATTGGCCTGCAGACTGAAAGGTCCCACGCTCGATTACGGTCAAGAGCATGTACTTTGGTTTCGGGCACATCCCCAGTAGGGGGCGTGCAGGAGGCAGTTGATCGATGTTTCTCATCGATGTTTCTGACTCTCTATCCCTCTTCCTTCCTCTCTGTAAAAATAATTAATAAAATATATTTTTAAAAATTATCAAGCTTGGCTCCCATCACACATATCACCCAATTTTGCTGTGGGTTAACAACCTTGAAGAAAACTTCCAAATCTGTTAGTGAGTTAAATCGTTTTTTCTCTGTACCTTCTGGGCTAAGTCAGTGGGGGTGGGCGGTTAATAACTGCATTCCTAAATTGGGTATGTAGTGGAGATAGAGTTTCATTCACATTTACTGACTGTCATAATAATGTGCTTTTGCCAAAATCCTGATTTAAATCATCTCGACAGGTGGCAATTCCCAACCTTATAAAAGCTCACCTAATGTTGCATATTTCATGATACCATCTCTTGACTATTTGTCTCATGAGGTATGATTAATTCCACCACAGTACCAAGTTTTGTGGGGTTTTCTTCCCTATTGATAATGATGGCAAAATCTTGTACTGTCAAGAAACATTTTCTATAATTAAGACTATTTTAGGCTGCCTCCAAGGCTAAAACACAACTTCCACAGTTTTAAGTAGTAAACTAAATTCAAAACTATAATTTCTTAAGCCTTGTATGTTCCTCAAGGTGTAGTGCTCCACTTCACCGAAGACAGCCTTGTTCCCACTACGCATCAGAGCAGGAGGGAGTGGTGGCCTGAGCACACTGAGTTGGGAAATGTGGGCCTTCCCACCAAAACCAAACTATGCGGAGCCTCTTCTCTTGGTGAGTTGCATTCCCAACCTCCATGCCAGAGAATCTGGGCTGAGAAAGGCTTAGCTAAGGCCCAACCTTGGAGGAACATGCTGCTTTTAACTATGGAGAGGTCTCTGAAAGGGGGAAAGGGCAAGGCCCAGGCCCCAAACAAATATTTCCAAAGATACTTTCATGATGCAATTTGTTACCAAGTGATGGTTCGGGAAATGAACATTAGCTTTAAGCAGGTCAAAAGTGACTTATTTCAGGAAGTTTTTCCCAATTCCTCTGGAAGAGATGCCTCTTCCAAATTCCTATAGCTTTTATTTCTCTCTCTCTCTCTCTCTCTCTCTCTCTCTCTCTCTCTCTCTTTTTTTCTTTTTGGCTGCCTCACTTTCTACTTTTACTGTAGCTATATAATTGTCTTACCTTCTACATTGACTATAGCTTCTTGAGAGCAAAATCTATATCTAATTTAACTTTGTGGCCCCAATATCTATGATGCAGAAGAAGTTCAATATGAGAAAGTGTCCAAAGGAATGAGAAATGCCTCTTAGCTCAGGAGTGAGGAGAATGAGTTCCCACAGCTCACTCTTAGAACACCAAGCCTGGTCCTTTGTTGCACTCTGTTTAATAATTGTCAGAGGCAGAGTAGGAGGATGGTTAAGAGCAGAGAGTCTGGATCACAGAGTAGGGTTGATGGGAGTATTGAATGAGTTAATATGAATAAAGCAATTAAAGAGTATCTGGCTCACAGTAAGCAGTCAATGAGTAGTAGTACTATTCTTTTTATTCACTGCTTCTTAATGGCTATGATTGCCTAATTTCTAAAATCATGCACACCGTAGTAAAATTATTTTGAGCACATACTTTCAATAAATGTATATTAATTTACTTGTAAATTATGTAGACACTCAAGGCCCAGTGCATGAAATTTGTGCATGGTGGGGGTTGGGGGTGTCCTTCAGCCCAGCCTTCTCCCTCTTCAATCTGGGACCCCATGAGGGATGTCAGACTGCCCTCTCACAATCCGGGACTGCTGGCTCCCAACTGCTCACCTAACTGCCTTCCTGATTGCCCCTAATTGCTTCTCCCTGCCAGCCTGATCACCTCCTAACCACTCCCTTGACAGCCTGATTGATGCCTAACTGCTCCCTTGCCAGCCTGTTTGCCCCTAACTGCCCTCCCCTGCAGGCCTGGTCACCCCTCACTGCCCTCTCATGCAGGCCTGGGTCCCCCCAACTGCCCTCTCCCGCAGGCCTGGGTCACCCCCACTGTCCTTCTCTGCAGGCCCAGTCATCTCCAACTTCCCTACTTTGCCATCCTGGTCACCCCTAATTGCCTTCCCCTGCAGGTTTGATCACTCCCAACTGCCCTCCCTTGCAGGCCTGGTCCCTCCTAACTACCCTACCCTGCTGGCCTGATCACCCACAACCACCCTCCCTTGCAGGCCTCATCCCTGCCAATTGCCCTCTCCTGCTGACCATCTTGTGATGACCATCTTGTGACCACATGGAGGCAGGATCTTTTGACCACATGGAGGCAGTCATCTTGTGTGTTGGAGTGATGGTCAATCTGCATACTATTCTTTTATTAGACATGCTAGAGGCCTGCTGCTCAGGTGGGGATCAGCTGGTTTGTCCTGAAGGGTGTCCTGGATCAGGGTGGGTGTTTCCTTGAGGCATGGATTGGCCTGGGTGAGGGGCCTGTGGTGGTTTGGGTCCCCTGGCAACCCAAACAGAGGCCCTGGTGTCTGGGATTTATTTATCTTCTACAATTAAAACTCTGTAGCCTGGAGCGAAGCCAATCCTTCTACTGGCAAAGCCATTGAAACTTTGTTGCCTTAAGTGGAGGCCTGGGCCGGCCAGGGTGTGTAAAAAGCTTGGCTTCCTCCATAACCAGGGGCAACCCAAGTCTCTCTTCTGCTCTCTCTCTGTGGCTGTAGCCATCTTGGTTGCATTAATTTGCATATTCACTCTGATTGGCTGGTGAGTGTGGCTGGTGGGTGTGGCTGGTGGGTGTAGTGGAGGTGTGGTCAGTTTGCATATTACTCTTTTATTAGATAGACACAACTATTTAAATATGTATTATATCTTATAAATCATATGTCGATGTCAGAAATGCCCAAACCTATAGAAAATTTTTGTTAGAGTTTATTTGAGTCAAATAAACCAAGCACAGGCTAGGAAGCAAGATCTCAAATGCTCCAGAGAAGAACAATTTGAAGTTTCTTTTACAGATTTAGAATTGAGGGAGAGTAAGGAAGATTACATGAAGGTGGGAGAAAGCAAGGTATAGGACAGATAATGAGATTATGTGGTCCCTTGAGGGTGGCTATGCCTTTAAGGGGTCTAGAAAAGAAGATTTCTTCTGGCATTTCAAAAGTGTTAACCTAGATGCACAAGAAAAATAGATAGTGCTTGCTTAAAAACCTTTTACTAAAGAAGTTACAGGCCTAGGGTGTGACTATTCACCAGGATCTCCCCAGCTCAGAATTTATGATCAGATTGCCCTGTGAGGTTACTTTTGCTCAGATTTATTATGAGCCTATTTTTCAACCATACATATAAGAACAAATAAAATGTATGAGATAAAAAGCAAAACTAAATAGAAGTTCTAATATTTTCTTGTCACACTGAAATAGATTTTCTTACTCATTTGCCAAAGTAAATGTTTCTCTGGAGATACCTACTCAACAGTACACCTTTGGTTGTCAGAAAACTTTGACAATTTACTAGCTCACAGACCCTGAGTATTTGATGAAAACAAGTTGATTACTTTTAAAATATGAAGTGTGACAAATGCATAAAAAGACATCAAATGTGGGGAAATTAAAGAACAGAAAGGGTAAGCAGTGAAATAGAATGTGTATTGGAAAGAAGACTAGGAAATGAATGCAACAAAATATATTTAAATGATATTTTATAATTAGGATTTGTTGGGGGGAAAAACAAAAACCACCACAACCATTTAAGGTTTTAGACCTTAACTCCAAAATAAAAATAAGCCAGAGGTGGACTATCCAAAAGCCAATCAAATATTTTTCTTGTGGCCTGTGGCATAATCCACATTTTCCATTTTTCTAAGATCAATGAAACAAAAAGGTGTCCAGTGGCCCAGTTATCTGGTATTCCTCCAAAAGCCTCTGTGGGACAAGAAGGGCATGGAAATTACTTAAGCTGATCAACCAGCCTGAAAGAGCTGACGGGTTTCTGTTTGTACAGCCAGCCACCCTACATTTTATATTTCTCACTCTTGACCAAGAAAATGGCAACTCAGAACTCTAAGGACAAAGTCACCCATCCAATGAGTTCATGAACCATTGGTGCTGCTGCCTTCATCTTTCCTTTGGGGACATGTAGAATAAGAGATGATATCAAGGGAGCCTCCTGGTCAAGGGAGGGCCTGGAAACAGAAGTTGTGTCTATGACCTTAAGCAATTTACTTAACCTTGAGTTTCCTTATCGGAAGAGAATGAAAACAACTGTCTACCCATCTGACAGGCTTCTTGGAAGTTGAAAGGAAAATGTGTGTACTCCAAAAGCACTTGGCAGACATACACCCTACACAAATGCTGGCTTTTGTCAGCATGGAACCAGAGAAATCCTGGAACAATCTCATCTAAAGTTTAAAACCTGAGAATATGACCTCATCACCTTCAACACACTGAAGACTTTGGGATGAGAAAATACCATGCGCAGAATTTAAGGGGGATCTGATAAGAGAAGGTTATTAGAAGTCACAACATGGAGAAATCACAGCTCCTGTGAGACATGCCACAGTAACTCAGTTCATATCAGGTGAGGCACAATGAGCCAATCTTCTTTTGCTTCTTAAACCCGACTCTTATGTCGGTAAAAGTAGGATTGTGAGGTTTATTTTTCCTGCCTTTTTATTTTTGCCTTCAGACAATCTGACTGGTTTTATTGATCTCTTGGCAAGTTTTGTCTTACATAGGATAACTAATGTCCTGGGGGCAGTTTCAAGGTTAGGAAAGGCTTCCTGAGGATTATCTCCCTTTTAACACATTCTCTTTTTGTTAAAATAACAGATGTGCACATTCTTTCAGTGAGTCCATCAGTGCTTCAGTTGTCTGAGAATGGTTCCCCCCAGTAGGAGTGGGCAAGAAGCCAGGACTGGTGTGGGGTTTTCTTAAAAAGTAAGCTATTTATCAGCTAAGAAAACATGGTACCCATGACTTCAGTATCCCTCGGAACCTTTACAGACTGTGGGAAAAATGACAAGCCATCAAATCCCACATCCTTTGAAGTTTAGCAAATTTCTAATCCTTTGAATTGTCTCTGCAATTGGAAACATACTACTCTGAGAAGCAACAGAGGATAGCAAACTTATTTCTTTTGTTCTCAGCTTTTGAAGGGAAAATAATGTGTAGTATCTTCGTAGGAGTTTGTCTGAGATTCTCAGTTGATTTTAGGTACTTGGGTCTCTTAAGTGAATGTTGTTCTATTATAAATTCTAGGAGACCATTCTTGGCATGGATAGCACAGATTTCTGTAACAAAGCTCTTGTTTCAGATTTTGTGGGAGTTGCTTTTTCCTTAAAATACCAGATATTCACTTCTTAATTCTACCAGAGGAATTCCTTATTTCCCTCAACCAAGACTCTGTAATATTATTCTAAACCTGGGACCTTCTGGGATCTTCATCACAGACAGTTTAGTCAATTAATTCCTAATAGTAACCTGGAGTATTGGAAAAAGTAAAGAATTTTCCTGAGTAGTATGGCCAAGAGATAAAGTATCCAGACCTCCAGATGTCCCATCTCTCCATACAGGAGATTTCAGAGCATCCACCACCCCAAAGGCCAAGGATTAAGGCCATTTTGGAAAGGGATCCTACGTGTGTTCCTTTAACTATATCCCTAGAGAAGAGGTGGAGTTATTGAAATCTCATGCTTTGACAATTCTTGAATGATTTAATCTTAGAAACCAAATAGAAATTCATGTTGGCTTTTTAAAAAGTGTTGCTATGTGGAGTCAACACATCATCCTTGGCATTATAAGTCAGTATGTGTCAAAGCTTCTAAAATCAATTGTGGTTAAGCACTAGGGGGTGAAGTCCATCAATTTATGAAATTAGTTGATGAGAATTTTGCATAAACATCTTATAACTAGTCAGAAAAATTAGTGATTCAAAATAAGAGTTTAAAATCAGAAGATTCCCTGGAGAGTAATCCAGTTTTTGCTGTTTGGGCAAGAATGAATTCAACATGAATGCTAGGGCAAGACATAAACCCAACTCTTCTTACACTCTAGAGAGAAATGTCCAGAACAGACTGGCTATAGTCCATTCTTGGGGAGGAGGACTCAGGACTGTTTCTGAGTGAGGTGGGTACTCCTAGACCTTTTGACCTAAGTGTCCATGTAGATTCTCCACACTAATTATAAGGTCTCAATTTTATATGCATATAGTTCAGGATACAGGACTGAGATCCCTGAACCCTCAGTCCCCATTCGGACTCAGCGTGGAGCAGACTGACATCTATAGAACTGCCTGACTTACTGAGCAGTACTGGGTCAGGCTGAAAGCCAAATAAATAAATAGCAATAGTATCTTGCTCTGCTGTTCTCCCAACTATGAAGTGACTCATGATTTGCCCCACATGGCCACCCTCCCTTATTCCTTGATGAATCTTCTCTACTTCCCTTTTTATTTGTAAATCAAGATAAATAATGTGTTATTAAATTAAGGGTCAAATAAAAAGCAAAAATAAAAGATTGCGACCCGAGAGTGAATAAAATTAGTTAAAACACAGTGAAGATTAAAGGAGAAAAGGGACTTGTTATCTCGTGTCCAAGCAGTTAAAGCAAGCTTGAGGGTCTCGAAAAAGAGGGGACTCTGAAAGAAGAAAGAGGAAAGCTGAAGTTCTAGCATCTCTGCTGCTGCTTATACCCCATAAATAAAGTTTTAGATACCTTTATGATCATCAGAGAACATGACATTAACCCAGGCTACACCTAAAATTCCTCAGTGATGCTATCTGCAAGATATCAGTAAACCAATTTGTGAAGAATACAAACTAGACAGAAAAGTAGATGAGGCTAACCCTCCACCACATATCTCTTATTTCTCACGTAATTATAAATATACCCACTGCATTCTGGTTGCAGGGCTTTAAAAAACAGATATCCTTATCTGTTAGAGATACTTTTTCATAATAAAAGATAAGAGGAGGCCATGTTTGAGTTTGAAGAACAATGACATTCTTGAAATTACCTGTAGAGTAAAAACAGTAACAAATTCCAACAGAACTCCCTTAGCTTGCCTGCAGACACCACACGTCTTTGGAGAGAGTGGGAGAGGAAATGCTTAAAAGACTTATACAAGTAGAGGGGTACAGAGAGCTTAGAGGAAGCACAGGGAAAATCACTCACGAGAAGAGAAAGTGCCACAATAAATGCCAATATGCTGAATAGGACTTGGTAGTTTATAACCCTGTCTACATGACTTGGCTTGTGGAATGAGGGCTTGAAAATGAGGGTTTCACAAACTCCCAGCCAGGCAAGTCAGATGTCAGTAATCATCCTTAACCATGTCTTCACCCCTGTCCACATCCTAATTGTCAAGTATCATGGATTTTGCCACCTAAAAGTTCTCCATTGCATTTCCTTCTCTCCAGCCTCACTGTTACTGCCCTTGTTCAAGCCGCTATCCTCTCTCCTGTGGACGATAACAAAGACCTCTCAACTTACATTACCTTTAATCTAAATAGCTGTCCTCTCTCCCCTCTGCCCTTATATCTAACTTTCATATATTTTTTAAAAATCTTTATTGTTGAAAGTATTACATGTGTCCCCTTCCACCACCACCCCGTCGCCCCCTATGGACCCCTTCTAGCCTGCCCCTGGCCTTTACCACCCTATTGTCTTTGTCCATGGGTTATGTTTATTTACACACGAGTTCTTTGGTTGATCTCTTCCTACCCACCCAACCCCACCTTCCCTCTGAGATTCGACAGTCTGTTCCATGCTTCTATGTCTTTGGATCTATTTTGTTCATCAGTTTATTTTGTTCATTAGATTCCATATATGAGTGAGATCATGTGATACTTGTCTTTCTCTGCGCTAGCTTATTTTGCTTAGCATGATACTCTCCAGGTCTGTCCGTGCTATCTCAAAGGATAAGAGATCCTTCTTTTTTACTGCTTCCAGGTATTCCATGGTGTAAATGTACCACAGCTTTTTTTTTTTATCCACTCATCTACTGATGGGCACTTGGGCTGTTTCCAGATCTGAGTTATTGTAAATTGTGCTGCTATGAACAGAGGGGTACATACATTCTTTCTGATTGGTGTTTGGGTTTCTTCGGATGTATTTATAGAAGTGAGACCACTGGCTCAAATGGGAGTTCCATTTTAAATTTTTTGAGGAAACTCCATACTGTTTTCCATAATGGCTGCACCAGTCTGCATTCCCCCCCAGCTGTGTACTAGTGTTTCCTTTTCGCCACATCCTCGCCAGCACGTGTCATTTGTTGATTTGTTGATGATAGCCATTCCGACAGGTGTGAGGTAATAACTCATTATTGTTTTAATTTGCATCTCTCTGATGATCAGTGACTTTGAGCATTTTTGCATATGTCTCTTGGCCATCTGTATGTCTGCTTTGGAGAAGTGTCTATTGCCCATTTTTTAATTGGATTATTTCTCTTGCTTTTGTTAAGTTGTATGAGTTCCTTATATATTTAGATATTAACCCTTTATCAGATGTATCATTGCAAAATATGTTCTCCCATACAGTGGGCTCCCTTTTCATTTTGTTAATGGTTTCTTTTGCTGTGCAGAAGCTTTTTATTTTGATGCAGCTCCATTTGTTTATTTTCTCCTTAGTTCCCTTGCCCTATGAGAAGTATCTGTAAACATATTGCTATAAAAGATGTCTGAAATTTCGCTGCCTATGATTTCTTCTAGGATTTTTATGGTTTTACAACTTTAAGTCTTTTATCCGTTTTGAGTTCAGTCTTGTCAGTCTTGTATATGGTTTAAGTTGGTGGGCTAGTTTCAATTTTTTTGCATGTATCTGTCCAGTTTTCCAAACACCATTTATTGAAGAGATTTTTTTGACTCCATTGTATGTTCTTGCCTCCTTTGTCAAAGATTAATTGACTGTAATGGCTTAGGTCAATTTCTGGGGTCCTGTTCCATTGATCTACATGCCTGATCTTCTGCCAGTACTAGGCTGTCAGGGTTTTTTGTTTGTTTGTTTGTTATTGTTTTTTTAAATCCTCACCCAAGGATATTTTTTCCCATTGAATTTTAGAGAGAGTGAAAGAGAGAGGAAAAGACAGCGAGAAACATTGATGTTAGAGAAACACATCGATTAGTTGCCTCCTGCATGAGTCCTGACCAGGTACGTGTCTTTGATTGGAATCGAACCTGGTACCCTTTAGCCTGTAGGCCTACACTCTATCAATTGAGCTAAACCAGCTAGGGTGTACCAGACTGTTTCCATTACAGTAGATTTGTATTATAACTTGGTATCTGGTATTGTGATCTCTCCAAATTTGTTCTTTCTTGAGAATGCTACAGTTATTCAGGGTCTTTTTGGGTTCCATACACATTTTGGAGTGTTTGTTCCAGATCTGTGAAATATGCCATTGGTATTTTTTAAAGGATTGCATTGAATCTGTAGATTGCTTTGGGTATTATAGCCATTTTAATTATCTTAATTCTATAAATCCACGAACATGCCAAAATGTGTATCTTCAAGAGAATCATATAATTTTAATTTAATATGATCATTGAATGTCTAGTGTTCTCAGAAAAAAAACTCAAGTTGAAGAAAGTAATGAAGTCAATACTAGGACTACACACACTCAATCTGCATGTGTTGTGGTTTTCAGTAAACACTAAAATGACTCTTGCAAAACCTAACCAGTGTAAAAATGTTTAATTCCTCATTTTTCTCATTAAATAATTATGTAAAATATCTTATAAAAAGAGAATCTCCTATAGTTACCTTTTATAAATAACAAGAAAAAAATTTCTGACAAATTGTAGGTAATTCAAACATCGCAATTTAATGACCTTATGTCACTCCCTTCCTCTCTCTCTTGTAAATCTAGATAAGGAATTGTGGAATTGACTTTATGCATCACTTTCTCCTTCCCATCTCCTTTGTCTTGTTTATTTTGAAACTTAATAATTGGGCTGGAGGAGGCACAGCAGAGAAAGATTACCACATGCCTGTAAGTGTGAACCTTGGAAGGTGTAAAACTGGATAAAAGCCTCCTCCCCCCCCCCACACACACACATCAAAGGCAGGAAAAGAGGATAATAAGAGAAAAAAATTATTTGTAAACTTGAATAGAACAGCTGATCTTATGCAACTAATCCTATCTAATAAAAGAGTAATGTGCAAATTGACCATCACTCCAACACACAAGATGGCTGCCCCCATTTGGTCAAAGATGGCTACCACAAGATGGCCAGCAGGGGAGGGCAGTTGGAGGGACCAGGCCTGCAAGGGAGGGCAGTTGTGGGCAATCAAGCCAGTAGGGGAGGGCAGTTAGGAGTGACCAGGCTGGTAGAGGAGGGAAGTTGAGGGTAACTGGGCCTGCAGGGAAGGGCAGTTGGGGGAGGGAGGACCAGGCCTGCAGGGAAGAAAGTTAGGCGTGACCAGACCTGCAGGGAAGGGTAGTTAGGGGGCAATCAGGCTGGCAGGGGAACAGTTAGGCATCAATTAGGCTAGCAGGGGAGTGGTTAGGGGGTGATCAGGCTGGCAGGCAGAAGTGGTTACGGGCAATCAGGAAGGCAGGCAGGCAAGCAGTTAGGAGGCAGCAGTCCTGGATTGTGAGAGGGATGTTCGACTGCCCGTTTAGGCCCGATCCCGTAGAACATCCCTTGAGGGGTCCCAGATTGAAGAGGGTGTAAGCTGCGCTGAGGGACACACACCACCCTGTGCCTGAATTTGGTGCACTGTGCCTCTAGTACAGTGGCACCTCAAGATACGAGTGCCCTAACATACGAGATTTTTGAGATACGAGCCATTTTTGCTTTGAAATACGAGCAACATTTGAGATAGGAGTAATCGCGCGGATCGGCCGGCTGCACATGACCCACCAGTTTACCGCGACTCGAGCATCTCATAGTTTCCCATGCCTCAAGGTTATGGAACGAATTAAACTCGTATCTTGAGGTACCACTGTATTTTAATAGCCTTTGCTCTATCACATTGTCAAAGACCCTTTGAAAGCCTTACTAAATCATATTCATGGATAAAGTTTTGTGTAAATGCATGTTTAATCCTTAAATGAGCTGCAATACTTACTAGTAAATCATGGTTTATTCTTAGAGGAACCTTTTGGCTCTTTTTCCTAGTAAGTTACATGTGTCTAAATGTGGTTTTTTTTGAGTGTGTGTGTGTGTGTTTTTAATATATACATATTTCTTTATTGATTTCAGAGAGGAAGGGAGAAGGAGAGATAGAAATATAAATTATGAGAATCATTGATTGGCTGCCTCCTGCACGTCTTCAGGGCCTTTTACTGGGTAGCAAGCCCGCAACCCAGGCATGTCCCCTTGGCCAGAATGGAACCTGGGACCATTCAGTCCACAGGCTGATGCTCTATCCACTGAGCCAAGACAGCTAGGACGTGTCTAAATGTTTGTAACCTTTTTGTTTCTGTAGGGTTACAATCTTGTCCTAAATGGAACTGGCTGACCTCTCTGTGATCTTTATTTTGAAGGATAGTGTTTGTTCTTTTTATTTTTTAACTAGTTTTTTAAAATATATATTTTTTTATTTTTTACAGAGAGGAAGGGAGAGAGATAGAAAGTCAGAAACATCGATGAGAGACATCGATCAGCCTCCTCCTGCACGCCTCACAGTGGAGATGTGCCCGCAAGCAAGGTACATGCCCCCAACTGGAATCAAACCTGGGACCTTTCAGTCCGCAAGCCAACGCTCTATCCGCTGAGCCAAACTGGTCTCGGCCATGTTTGTTCTTTTTAATTCATTATACAATTGAATATAGTAGTAAGCACATTTCTTAAGAACTTCTTAGAACCTTGATACCCAGGGTCCGGAATTGAGAGAAACTGACATTGCTTAACACTAATGCCCCTAAAGAAGGTTTCTTACATTTTTCCCTTAAGTACCATTACATTGTCCAGACAAAATGAAATATCGTCAAAATAATTTGAAAACAATTTTCCCTCATTAAGTCATATTGTCAGTTAACCATTTAAAGCAGCAGTTCTCCATTTCTATTCTTCATTTTTGTAAAACTAGAATTATATGCTAAAGTCTATAGCACTGTTTGATCTGGCACCCTCTATAGCACCCACCAGTTTATATAACACTTTAACACTCTCCTATTAGTCATGTTAGAACTTCTTGGAAAAGCTTACAGACTCATGGGAGACAGCTTCAAGTTTGCCATGGTCTGTGGAATTGTCAGCTATCACTTGTGCTATCTTCCACTTGTGGAATAAATCCTTTTACCTCAATAAGTTTCTTTCTTCAAAATTTTTTTTCCTAGTTTAGCCCCAGGTTTTCATAAGTCTCAGGGATTTTGAACTCTCAGGAAACTTTATATGGAGCTTCCAGGGTTTAACATCTACCCATTCCTAGTTCATTGGTTCCCTTTTAAAATGTTACCTTCCATGATTTACTAATAGTTAACCAGATTTTATCCTAGTTCAATACAGGTATAACACATGATTCTGTTTTTTCTACTGTAACAATACATTGATATGCTTAATGTTGTTGTACCTTGCTCATAGTAGCTACTTTATGACTTCCTATGTATACCTCAAGGCCAGGTCTAGGAAATTTACCTTTCTCATGAATTTTTAAAGTACTAATTGAACACGTAATTGTTTATAATATCCAGTTTCTTACCTCATGTTTTCCATTCTGGTAAAATATGCTACCCACTATGTTTGAGTAACTTAAGTTCCTAATTGTTAAGTACCTGGTATAACTTTTCACACTTTCCCAATTTTCATGGTTAGACTATATAACATTTCTATATGCAGAACACCTTTATAGGTTTACACTTTTACCATATTGTATTTCATCTTTCTCCAAGTAAAATGTAACCTATACCTATTTATCCTAAGAATTGATCTTGTCTCGACCAAGATCACATACATGTAGTTATATTTCTAAACCATTTTCCCCACTGTGACATATATAGTTTATTTAATTTGTGCTTAATTTTCCATTTTAATTCTTTATCAAAATGACTTAATTATCTTACCTGAATTCCATAATTGGTGATATGATAACACTCAGATAGAGAAAGCTCCTTTAATTTTTTATGTTTGGAAAGTGTTGACAAACCCTAAAAATGTTTAATGTAAAGATTATTTTGTGGTTATAGTTTAGATAGAAGATATATTTCTAATAAGATAGCCATTCACACAAAAAGATTTAGCTTCTGTCTTATATTTTTTTACACTCAGCAAATCATAAAATAACTTTGGTTAGGCAACATCATTAAATAAAAATTTCAGGTTATCTCTATCTAATGTTTTTGCAAAAAGTGTCACAATACCCCAGTACCAGAAAATTCCTTATCTTGTTACCTGTTTCCAAGTAAATGTTATCTAAATCAATATAAACAAATCTTAAAGACCCCTAAATTTAAACCTTTATTTTGAAGATATTTAATGTGGCTAATGAATCTGTTTTTCAATACATTTTTATTTATGTCTCTCCTAAAAATCTTTAGCTGATTTTATTATGTTTAATTGCTTAAAAAGAGGGAACAGATCATTATATAAAGGCCTGTTGACAAACATTAATCAATAGCCCACTTCTTTTTCAGTTCAAAAGCTTTCTTTCTTCTTATAAAAAAAAAACAAAAAACAAAACAGATTGCCCTTTTCAGTTTAAATTTAATTATAGTTTATATATAATACTAGAGGCCCAATGCACGAAGATTTGTGCAAGAATGGGCATTCCTTTCCCTGGCTGTCAGCACTGCCTTCGCTCCAGCTGGAGCCACCTTTCCACCTTCCCACGCTGCCCAGAGACACGGAGCTGTTGGAGTGGTGCAGGATGGGTGCATTGTCACCAGGATGACAATGCAAGCCCCTGCCCTGCCCCCAGCTGCTCGATGCCTGTGTATGCAAATTAACGCACAATCTTTGTGCGTTAATTTGCATACTCCTTATTGGCTGGTGGATGTCACAAAGGTATGGTCAATTTGCATCTTTCTCTTTTATTAGTGTAGATTAATTTCTTGTGTAAATATAGTGAGTGATTCAACTTTCATATACCTTACAATGTGATCACCACTCTAAGTTGTAATCATCTATTACTGTGCAAACTTATCATAATGTTATTGACTATATTTATTCCCCTTCAACTTTTCACCCATCCCCACACCCACCCCACTTTGGTAATCATAGGTTTTAATTGCTGCTTCTATGACTCTGTTTTTGTTTTGTTTGTTCATTTTATGTTTAAGATTCCATGTTTAAGTGAAGCCATATGGTATTTGTCTTTCTCTGATTTATTTCACTTAGCATAGTACCTACTTGGTCCATTATGTTTTGCAAATGGCAAGATTTTATTTTTTTATTGCTGTGTAATATTCCATCGTGTGTGTGTGTGTGTGTGTGTGTGTGTGTGTGTGTGTATGTGTGTATCAATAAACACTTAGGTTGCTTCCAATTTTTGGCTACAGTTCAATGAATCTAGGAGTGTGTATATGTTTTCAAATTATTTTCCATTTTCTTCACATAAATACCCAGAAATGGAATTACTGGGTCATATGGTAGTTCTATTTTTAGTTTTTTGAGGTAGCTCCATACTCTTTTCCGTAGTGTCTGCACCAATTTGAATTCCATTAACAGTGCATGAGGGTTCTTTTTTCTCCACATCTTCAATAATACGTTATTTGTAGACTTTCAGATGATAGCCTTTCTGACGAGTGTGGTGTGATATTTCATTGTGGTTTTTATTTTCAATTCTCTGAAGACAGCCCTTAAACTTTTTATGAGTGGTTTTGCTTTCCCACTTCTCAGTACTTCCCCATAAACTGGCATAACTCTCAGATAATGAACTGATTAATGTGCCTTATATATGCCATCCCCCGGTTTGCAATCAGGATCACATTACTTTTATAACTCCCTAAGATATGTTTCCTAGATTAGGTGGACAAGGAGAGTTTCTTCTCATTCTATTGTCCCAGAACTGGCTGGCAGGGAAAATCCCAAAAATAGTATGTGAATTTTTCCTTTAAAATTTTATTTATAGGATTGATTTACATTTTATTGATCTTAAACACAACATTTGGACCATAATTTAAAACGACTATGAAAATATTATGTTTCTTTTTTTAAATGATGCACATAAAAAAGTCAGATCAAGGGGGAAAGTGCTTAGAATTCTTATTAAACAAAGCCACTTTAAATTGCAATATCTAATTTCAGTTAACATTTTTGTATATCACTCTAAAATAAAATCACTTTGTTTATTCTTTTAATTATTTTATTACAAATGTGATTTCTTTTGTTAAGAACACATTATGTTTTCTGCCCCCTTGTTTCAAAACAAAGAATGACCAAACCCTGTGGAGCCATTCACATGTGGTCTGTGTTCCAGATGTGGATGCTATTTTATTCATGTTAAAAGAACTGGATTTAGGTATTCCCCCAACAGAAACCATATTGTTTGAACAAAAATATTAAGTAAAAGATGGAAAGTTTGTCTCTTTGCCCTGTACTTGATATTAGCTAAATGTTTTACTATACTTATTATGTAGCCAAGTTAGAATTTTTTAAGATGATTTGGAAATCAAGTACACTTGCTAACTGTGACATTTAACAGTCTACATTCTTTTTACCACTGTATTGAAAATCACTAAAAATTAATATTCACTAATATTACAATAGAATTCCTTATTTTATCACTATAATTTCTCATTAAAATGTATGACCTCAAAATTTTATTACTTAACATCATTAGCTATTAGGTAAAAGCAAATCAAAACCACAATGAAATACTACCACAAACGTACTAGGATGGCTGTTCTTAACAAGACAGATAATAAAATGTCTTGGTGAGGATAAGAAGAAATTATAACTTATTATCTGCTGATGAGAATGGGGGATGCTCCTGTCACTTTAGAAAATAGTCTGGCAGTTCTTCAAAATATTAAACATAGAGTTACCATATGCCCCGGAAATTTCACTACTAGCTATATATCCAAGAGAAATGAAAATATATGTCAACACAAAAACTTGTACACAAATATTCCTAGCAGCATTATTCATTTAGAAGGAAAAAAACTAGCCAAATGTTTCAAATGATGAAAGATAAATGTGTTATAATCATATGATGGAATATTTGGCAATAAAAGAGTACTGATGTATACTTCTATAGATGGACATTTAAAACCTTATGCTCAGTAAAAGAAGCCAGACCTAGTCCTGGCCAGTGTGGCTCGGTTGGTTGGGGCATAGTCCTGTGCACCAATGGGACACAGGTTTGAGTCCCAGTCTGAGCACATACCCGGCCTGTGGGTTCAATCCTCTGTCGGGTGTGTGCAGGGTTCATTTTATTCATGGCTTTCTGACTCAGAAGCTTTTCAGATTAATGACCTAAAGAAATCAGAACCGGCTAGGTAAAATGTTCTACTTGGCACCATGAGGCTCATAAAAGCTCCAAATTAGGAGGTGTTCTCTGAAACAAGTGATGGTTCCAACATTTTACAGACTTTCTTTATACTTTTACAAAGTCTTAAAATCTCAGGTTTGGGCAAAATGCACTCATTTTTAATTCAAATTCATTTGATAGATACACTGTATATTTAGCATGTGTTTATTATACTGATCAGGCTCTGGGGTAGAAACTAGGAGTATAAAGATCAATGAGGTACAGTATTTGCTCTCAAGGAGCCCATAGTCTGGCATGGAAAACAGGCATATACAACAGATCATTACAACCCAGTAAAAGGTAAATACTGTGCACAGTGGTGGTACCACAGAGGGATGATGAGGCCAGCCACTGTGGATTAGAGAAGACTCCATGGAGGAGAATCATAAGTTGCCAAGAAAACTATAGAGGGGAAACATTCTAGGCAGAAGGAACAGAATTGAAAAAGCATTAAGATTTAAAACAATATGGCATGTATACAGGGCTACACAGCATGGCATGTATAATAAATTTTTGTTGTTGTTAATCCTTACCCAAAGACATTTTTTCCATAGAGTGGAAGGGGCAAGGAGGGGGGAAGGGAGAGGGAAAGGGCGCGGGCGAAGGGGGGGGGGAGAGAGAGAGAGAGAGAGAGAGAGAGAGAGAAACATTGAAGTGAGAGAGACACATTGGTTGATTGTCTCCCACTAGCACCCCAACCAGGGCAGGAGATCGAACCTGCAACCAAGATACATGTCCTTGTCCAGGAATCAAGCCATGATTCTTTAGTGTATTGGCCAATGCTCTAACCATTGAGAATGCCAGTCAGGGCAATAACAAAAAAATTTTTTTAAATATCTGAAGAGCTGACCCAAGAATTTAGCTTAAGGAGAAAAGTGTGGGGCTTTATTTTGGTTTTGTTTTAATACCCTGTTAAGTGCTTGGGATAAAAGTCATGGAGGTTGGCTGGTGCCCTGCTTTTACTTTTGGGAGGGATGGAAAGAGGAGAGTCAGAAGACAAGAAAAAATAAAGAGGAAAGAAGAACCAACAAGGTGGAGTAATTGTGTCTCAGTGGGGCAAAGGCAGCTGGAAGCTTACTCTCCAGGAAAGTTGTAACATCATGAAAATTTAAAGCTTCCTTCATTTCCTTCAAAAGTTAGCTACACTCATGAATTCTCTGCAGGAAAGGTTTTGGTTTTGTTTTCCTAAAGTGTAAAAAGGAGCAAAAGTTAATCAGGTGCAGCACAGAGGAACGCGGCTGGTATGGCAGGCTGGAAGAATCAGGATTGCAAGTTGGATGAGAAGGCAAGGCCCCAGAAATTCATACGAAACTTGGTGAGCTCTTTGCTCCTTTGTAGGCCTTGGAATTCAGGAGCCTGAATAGGAGGGCCCAGGAGCCCCTAGTAGTTGATTTATATTATAGTTCTGGTATGAGGGTCACTGAAGGTCATAAGACCCAAAAGGAAGTAGGCGCCAAGTCACAAGAACCTTGTACATTATTCTGAGGAATTTGGATTTCATCCCATGCAGTAGAGGTAAACAAAGCTTTCCCTTGGTAGGGAATATGAGCTGCCAAATAAGTAACCATAACACAAAAAAGAACAAGGATGTGTTTCAAGAGAGATACGAGGGGCCACAGAGCAAAAAGTCATTGCTTCCAGTTGGCAGTTTAGAAGGGACTTCCATGGAAAAAGGAGAATTGAAATTAGGGCTTAAAGACTAAGATTTTGACAAGCAAAATAAATGGAACAGTGTTTCAGGCTGAGAAAACAGAATGGACAAAGACTGCATTTGCAAAGTGTGAGTTGTTTGAGAAGTTACTCAGTTTGGGGTCACTAGCAGTAGTGAGAGGGGACATCGAACACTGCCAGGACAGATTCATGGACACAAGACATTTAGAAGCAGACAAATCCTTGAAAACTATTCTTCCCTCTCTTCCAATATTACATCTGGAATTGTTTAGCTAATGAATATCACCGACATAAACATAAAGCATTCGTCCCCTTATTTTAAAATATCCATAGAAAGGTTCAAAGAATGGTACAATGAACACATATATACCCTTTACCTAAATTCTCCAATTATAAACATTTTGCCACATTTGCTTAATCACTACGAGTTGTGTGTATGAACATACATGGTTTTATTAATATACATGTATAAATACAGTTTTATATTTATACATATACTATACATCATATATATACTTAAATATATACATATACATTTCTCTGAGCATTTGAGAATAAGTTTTAGATATCATGATGCTTTCCTTTAAATGTTCTCTCAGCATCTTATTAGGAATAAGAATATTTTCCTATATATTACCTATAATAAAAGCATAATATGCTAATTAGACCAGTTAGCCAAATGACCTTCCGGACATCATTCCAGATGAAGTCACGGGGGCCAAGGCAGAGGTGATTAGGGGCAATCAGGCAGACAGGTGAGTGGTTAGGAGCCAGCGGTCCCAGATTGTGAGAGGGATCTCTGACTGCAGGTTTACACCAGATCCCACATCATGCCTAAACCGGCAGCTGGACATCCCCTGAGAGGTCCTGGATTGCAAGAGGGTACAGGCTGGGCTGAAGGACCCCCAAATCCTGTGCATGAATTTTGCGCACCAGGCCTCTAGTGTATACTAGTATACCTAAAATTAACAATAATACCATCTCTCTATATAAAAGTCTAAGTGACTGAACAACCAATCAACTGTTGATGAGACACTATGATGCACACTGACTACCAAGGGGCAGCTGCTCAATGTAGGAGCTTCCCCCTGGTGGTCAGGGTGCTTCGATAGCAGGAGCGCTGCTCAGCTGATCCATGGATGCCAGACAAAGGGCTCATGGCTGACGAGTGCTGCCCAGGCGGCACCATCCTCTCCTGATCAGGACTGACTGGGTGCAAGCCTGTGGCAGGCATAGTGGGGCTGGGATGAGTAGGAGTAGCAGGCAGCAATGGACTTACAGTTTCAGCTCAATCCCCAAAGGACCCCACCAGTGCACGAATCTGTGCACCGGGACTCTATTACTAATATAGAGACAATGTTCTAATATTTTTTTTTATCCAGGACTCAGTCAATTCATTATTGCATTTTGTCATATCTCTTTAGTCTTTTTTTCTTTAAATTTTGTCTTTCAAGACATTGACTTTTAAAGATCCCAGGTGTGAATAGACACTTCTTCAAAACAGACATACAGACGGCCAAGAGACATATGAAAAGATACTTGCCCAACTGGTGTGGCTCAGTGGTTGAACATCAACCCATGAACCAGGAGATCACCAGTTCAACCTGAGTTGCAGGAGGGATTCAGGAGGCAGCTGGTATTTCTATCTCTCTATCCCTCTTCCTTTCTCTCTAAGAATGTATTAAAAAATATATTTTTAAAGAGATGTAAATTAAAACACAATGAAATATCACCTCACACCTGTCAGAATGGCTGCCATCAATAAATCAACAAACAACAACTGCTGGCAAGGTTGTGGAGAAAAGGGAATCCTAGTGCACTCTTGCTGGGAATATAGACTGGAGCAGCCACTGTGGAAAACAATATGCAGTTTCCTCATAAATTTATAAATAAATATGCATATATATATATATATATAATTGATTTTTTTTACAGAGAGGAAGGATAGAGAGTTAGAAACATTGATGAGAGAGAAACATCAATCAGCTGCCTCCTGCACACCTCCTACTGGGGATGTGCCCGCAACTAAGGTACATGCCCTTGACTGGAATTGAACCTGGGACCCTTCAGTCTGCAGGCCGAAGCTCTATCCACTGAGCCAAACCGGTTTTGGCTGGAACTGATTTTTGACCCAGTCATCCCACTTCTGGAAATATATCCTCTAAGAATCCCAAAACACATACCAGAAAGTGTATATGTACCCCTATATTCAGAGCAGCGTTATTTATGATAGCCAAGATCTGGAAACAATCCAAGTGCCCATCAGTAGATAAGTGGATAAAAAAAAAAAGCTGTGGTACCTGTACACAATGGAATGTTAGGTGGCCGGGGAAGGGAAGGGAAGGGAAGGGAAGGGAAGGGAAGGGAAGGGAAAGGAAGGAAAGGAAAGGAAAGGAAAGGAAAAAAGAAGAGAAAAGAAAAAAATTTTTACCTTTTAGACAGCACTGATGAACCTGGATATTATTATGCTAAGTGAAATAAGCCTGTCAGTCAGAGAAAGACATGATCTCACTTATAGGTCAATCTGATGAACAAAATAAACTGATGAAAAAATAGAAATGAGGCATAAATACTTGAAACTAACTGACAGCTGGCAGAGTGGAAGTCAGGGAAGTGGACAGGATGAAAGAAGGTGAAGAGATGAGCCAAAGAAAATATACGCATAACCAAGAGACACAAACAATAGTGTGGTGATGGCCAGAGGGAAGTGGGGGGCAGGTACAGGCATTGGGTGGAGGCACACAAAGAGGGGAATGGAAATGAGGACATCTGTAATAGTGTCAACAATAAAAATAAAGTTAAAAAAAAAGAAGGAATAGTGAATGAAATTTTTCAAAATTTGTGAAAAATAAATAACTTGCAAAAAACCAATACTCAAGTTCATTAAGTGATTTTGTATATCAACGAAGAATTATATAAAATATTAACACCATGCTTAATTCCTTTACATAGATTCCAAACAATTCTGGGCAGTTTACAGTCTGTTTCAAACACCTTAGGAGCACACAAACAGAAATATTGAAACAAAATACTAAGCTATGAATGTTAACATGACAAGTACATATATAGATGAACAATTTTATTTTATAGAAATTGCTAGAAACATCTCTATCTTCAAATTACTTAATCCATCTGTGAAGTTTGACCCTGCTGACACAATCTCCTGCTTTTTGAAACACCACCTCCCTTGGTTCCCATGACATCACTCTGAATTCTCTCCTCACCTACTTCTTTGCATGTTCATTTCAGTTTTCTTTCTGTGTTCATGTTCCAACTTTGCCCAATAAGTGCTAGCGTTCCCTGGAGCTTTGAACTTGACCTCTCGTCTCCTTCTGTCTCTCATCCTTGGCTTCATCCACTTCAACCACCTCTGAATCTAGCCAAAATCTCTCTCCTGAACTCTGGGTCTTGTTTCCCAATTGAAAATTAGACATCTGACTGCCATAAGCACACAACCCCTGTCTTCTTGGGCCATCCTCTGACAATATGAGGTCACCTTCCAACAGATAACTTTCTCTCATGACTCCATGCCTTTTGACCGGCTACTTCCTCCACTGAGAACGACCTTCTCTTCTTTGCCTGACAACCTACCGAAGCTTTCAGCTGCACCTCAAAAGCTGAAAAGCCTCGCCTGACTTCTTCACAGAGACATAGCACCCACTTTCCAACACCGCCACTGGGCCACGATGCAGGATTCGTGCACAAGTCTGTATTACAACAAATATGCCTCATTATTTCATAAATCAAGTTAATTATTGCTGAGATGTATTGAATACTTACCATGTGCCAGGCACTATGTTAAGCAGTTTGCTTTCGTTATCTTATTGAATCCTCACAACACTGAGGAAAAGTAATATTATAATCACTTTTCCAAAGAGAGGGAAATGGAGGCATGGAGAGGTTAAGTGACTTGCCCAAGGTCTAATAGTGTGGAGGCATCAGCCAGGATGTGAACCCACACTCTGAACTGGTGCTTTTCATAATCTGTAACCATATACTGCTGTTACTATTGTTGCTGTTTTGACACTAGTCTGTACCTTGAGACCAGTACTATGGCTTTAAATTGAGTACTCCCAGAACTTAGCACAGTGTTTGACACAGTTGACAATGAATAAATTACTTGTGAATGAATAGTCTATAAAATTAGCTGTTTTTAGTAGACCCAGTTTTTTCTTATCTTGCTGGCATACTCTCAGAATTCTTGTTTGGAATCTACAGTATTTCCCTCTGTGAATCTGTGTTTATATTTCATAAGTTTCTTTCTGAAAGATTTTCTCTGTTTGGTTCTACTTACCACATCATTTTATGAATAAAGGACAAAGCTTCTACTTGGAAATATGTTTTATCTCAATTAACACGTTTCTTTTCCAGAATCACTGATAACACTCTCTTGTACAATGTCCTTGAAAATGTATCTTAACCTCCCAAGTGATTTTCCCTTTTATACTCTGGTTAGTGATTATAATTTTGCCAATATATATACCTTTTCTTCTCAGTTATTTTTGTTTGTTTCTATTTATTTGACTGTTAGTATAAATTTTGTTAGTATGAATTCTTTTTTAAAGGTATCAACCTCCCTGACCTAATTCATTGACCTACAGAAGGAAAGTAGGCTTTGGTCAACACACAGAAATAGGTCCTTTATATATTTATGGAGGGAAGGAAAATCAGCATCTCTGTTACCTAAAAATAGAGCAACTTGCCTTGAGACTGTTTGCCTCTTACCTGATGGAGGCAGACAGGAGGGTTATGCCACCAAAGAATTTTCTTGAAGGAAGTAACAAGCTTAAGTTGGCCACTGCTTTTTGCAATGTTTGTGTGTGTGTGTGTGTGTGTGTGTGTGTGTGTGTGTGTGTGTGTGTTTGTTTTTTAAATATATTTTATTGATTTTTTTTACAGAGAAGAAGGGAGAGGGATAGAGAGGTAGAAATATCCATGAAAGAGAGATTGATCAGCTGCCTCTTGCACACTCCCTACTGGGGATGTGCCCGCAACCAAGGAACATGCCCTTGACCGGAATTGTACTTGGGACCTTTCAGTCCGCAGGCCAATGCTCTATCTACTGAGCTAAACCGGTTTCGGCTGCAATGTCAATAGGTTTTACTTTATCGATGCATCTCTTTAAGAAAACATAAATCACATGGTGACATCAATGTCTCTATGTGTTTTTCTGAGTAAGTAAGCATTCTTTAGTTCTCAGGGTACTGTAATCTTATGTTTGCCACATTACAGCATAGTTCCCTAAAAGGGTGTTTCCTACTTAGATGACCTCACAGTAATAATGACTCTTGAATTATGAATAGCACAGAAATTATTTTCAAATTAAATTGCAAAAAAATCCTAATTAACTATCAGCATGTGATATCCATGTTAATTTTAATTGTATATGTTATAAGGTCTTCCGGTTTCAGATATTTCTAACCCAGTGGTCAGCAAACTGCAGCTTGCGAGCCACATGCGGCTCTTTGGCCCCTTGAGTATGGCTCTTCAACAAAATATCACAGCCTGGGAGAGTCTATTTTGAAGAGGTAGCGTTAGAAGAAGTTTAAGTTTAAAAAATTTGGCTCTCAAAAGAAATTTCAATCGTTGTACTGTTGATATTTGGCTCTGTTGACTAATGAGTGTGCCAACCACTGTTCTAGCCAAAAATAATCTATGACTAAATAATATCCTTGAACAGAATGAAGCCAATTTTAATAATCGTTGTAGTCTAAATATCTTTTATATCTCTTCCCCTTCTCCTCTCCATCCTTGCTATCACTGCCATAGTTCAAGCACTATTTCTTCTTACTAACCCCTCTTGCTTTAAATATCACTGTCCTCAAATGTACTCTGCTGCAGTGTGACCTTCCAGCATGCAGATCTGAACCTTTGATTTCCTTGCACAGAATTCTTCAGGAGCCCCACCGTGACTACAGTATAAAGTCTAAATAATCCAGTGTGAAGGACCAAGCTCCTCCTGAGGTGGCCCCTGCCTATCTCTACTCTCTTATATGGTTCCCCAAGTGAAGTTCTCCTTGCCTTTCCATTTCTGCAAGTTATTCCTTCTGTCTGAAACGTCTTCTCCCCTTATCTTTCAAGTTTCAGCTGTGTGAAGCTCTGCTGGAATTCCTGAGCAGGCTTAGGATTTCCCTGTCTTGTGTTTCCACTGTACTTTATAATGCCTTCACTAAAGCAGTCAGCTCATATTTTAATATTTGTTCTAAGCCTGTCTCCCTATAGCACTCTGTGCTTCTTAAGGGCAGAGGCTGGATCATCCTATCTTTGGGATGCCTAGCATAATGCCTAGAATGTAAGAGCAATAGAAAATATTTGACCAGTGCATCAGTAAGTGAATGGGTCTGGTACCATTTCCCTTCTCTCAACCAAACACAGCTTCTTTAAATTCCACATTCTCTCAGCAAAGCTCTGCACTGGAGGAGTGCTTACAGCTGCATGTCTTAATCTGATGATACTCTTTCAAGAGACCACCCATCTGCAGGGAACACACACACAAAGCCTGAGGTTTAGTGAAGCAAAACCTCTAAGGCAGGAAACATATGAAATCACTTGGGATTCAAGAAATAGAAAGAATGGAGTTAAAAGGAAGCAGGCTAACTCAGAGACAAATGGATTTGTACATGACAAGAAGTCTGCCCTTGTATTTTTTCATATAAAACTGGACTTCTCCTTAGTCCTTTCCAGGCCCCTCTCTCCAGCCACTGGCCTTATACGTATAAGCCTGCTGGTTCCATAACTAGCAATAGTGGTTTTCCTCACAGAGGTTACAGACAGTTGTCCCCTATTTCCAGCAAAACGCCTACCAAAAACATTGATATTGCCTTGAAATTATATTGATTGAGAAGTATGCTTTTCTGATATTATGACAGCATGAAAAATATTTATTATAGATAAAATTAAGTCAAAGTATCTTAAAAGCTTGACTATTAGCTTATGTCAAGATGCTTTATATCACAATCATCAGTAATTACTTGTTCAGCATCTATCTACCTGGGCACATGAAAAATGAAAGGACAAGTAGCCACAATAGTCAAACAAGAAAAAGAAATAAAAGGCATCCAAGTTGGGCAGGAGGAAGTAAAACTGTCATTATTTAATAGATGACATGATATTATATATTAGAAAACACTTAAGACTCTACTGAAAAGCTACTAGATCTAATAAAAAATTCAGTAAAGATACAAAATGAATATTTAAAAACTGGTGGCATTTCTATACATCAATAACGAACTATCAGAAAAAAAATAAGAAAATAATCCCATTTACTATTGAAAAAAAATTAATAAGGTACCTAAGAATATATTTAACCAAGGAGATAAAAGTCCTGTACTTGAAAAACTATAGGACATTGAAGAAAGAAATTGGTGAACTTTTTCACCCAGTGATCCCCCTTCTAGGAATATATCCTAAAATCCCAAAACACCAATCATAAAGAATATATGCACCCCTATGTTTATAGCAGCATTATTTATAATTGTCAAGATCTGGAAACAGCCCAAGTGCCATCAGTAGATGAGTGAATAAAAAAAGCTGTGGTACATTCACAGGAAGGAATGCTATATAAGCGGTGAAAAAAAACCCAACAAGCTAAGGAAATTTTACATTTTGCAACAGCATGATGGATGGACCTGGAGATTATTATGCTAAGTGAAATAAGTCAGTCAGAGAAAGACAGATACTATATGATCTCACATATATGTGGAATCTGAATAACAAAAATAAACTGACAAACAAAATAGAAACAGAAGCATGGATGCATGGAACCACTGACAGCTATCAGAGTGGAGGGACATGAGGGAATGGGATGAAAGAAGATGAAGGGATTAGTCAAAGGAAACATATGCATAAACAGTAGACACAGACAGCAGTGTGGTGATGGCCAGCGAGTAGGGGGGCCAGGAGCTAGTGGAGTGGACTAAGGGGGTGGGGAGAATAGAGACATTTGTACTAGTGTCAACAATAAAAATAAAGTAAAAAGAAAGTTGAAAGGACAAGCAACTCAGACAGAAGGTACAATGTGTTTAAAGATCCTGCAGTGGAAGAGAATTGGCTTGTTTGAGGAACCAGAGGATGGCAGTGGAGGTAGAGGAAATGGAATAAAGTGAAGAGATGCAGGAAATGTTATCAGATGGGTAAGGCAGGGATCTGTCCAATTAATGGTAAATGTTCAAATTTTGGTCTTTCCCTGATCTCTGTTCTGTTAGACACTGTTGGTTATTCCCTCGACACTCACTTCACACATGACTATATTCACCTGGTTCTCTTATAACCTTTTTCACCTTTCTTCTTTAGTGTCCTTCATAGATTTATCATCTTCTTCTTGATCCTTAAATATTGATATTCTGTTGTGTTCTTCCTGGGTGCACATTTCTTCTCAGTCCCCACACTGTCTCTTGGGATCACAGTCATATTCACACTTTCATGCTCATAACTGCCATATCGAAATCTCCCTTCAGGGTCTCTCTCCCAAGCCTTTGGCCTGAATATTCCATACACTCTCACTCAGTGTAAAAAAAATGAAGTAACTTTTCCTTCAAAACCTATTCTTCTTCTTACATTATTTTTTTTTTTTTGAGGTAGGACCGAAATCCACCCAAAGTCATATTTTTGGAATCATTCTTATTCTTCAGTCTTCCCCTCTCCTATGTCCTCTTTTTCCACAACAAACCAATCACCAAATTATTTCAGTTTTACCTCTTACATATTCTTGAATATGTTCTTCCCATGCTAGTTCTAGCCTTTGACTTAATTCAAGAACTCAACATCTTTTTTTTTTTTATACTAAAATGATCTCCACTGGTCTCCCTTCCTCTAGTCTTTCTCCCCTCTAACCTATTCCCTAGAGAACAATCAAATAATCTATATAAAATAGGAGGTTGACTAGCACCGTGACTACCCTACCAATTGTTGCTTCACCGTCACTGGTTCAAGTCCAAGCTCCTGGCACAGCATGAAATTCCCTCAGTCACATTTTCTTTTGCTGGTGTATTCTAGTAATACACTAAGCTACATAAAGTTCCTTGAACAAGCATGCATTTCCATGCTTCTGTGTTGTGCTGGATGAATTAAAATATCTTTTCCTCTGCTTCCTCTGTCATTACAACTGCCACAACATATTTTAAATTATCCATACTTACTTACCTTTCCAAATTGGGCTGTAGAGAATAGGTCTTATTCACATTTGATAACTCTACAGCTCAGCATTTGTTCTTTCACTCAATTAATATTTATCTACTACTCCCCAGAGTTCTGGAAAAACATCAGTGAGCAAAACTAAGTCTCAGTCTTTCTGGATCTCACATCCTAGTGAGGGGATTCCAGGAGATTGCCTAAATAATGGGCACTCCAGATCTAGTACTCAAAGTGAAATGTTTGAAAAATTTGACAAATGAAAATCTTCTAAAACCACTGTCTAAGCACACTGTCTGGAACATTGCTCTGACTCATTTTCCCTTATGAGCATGTTGGTGACTAAGGCAACTTAAGCTACAAAATGAACTGCCCTGTTTGTGGATTCTGTGGTCTTTAGTAAATGATAAGTTTCCTGACTGGTGTGAAACATTTTTCCACATAACATCATTTTCAACCAATTCTCTGGAGAAGAAAGATAATAAATGATATCCCATTTAATAAGATTTTAAGAAAAACTATAGAAGATTAAAGATTTTTGAGATACTTTAAAAACTATTTGTTCATTAGTGATCTATTTTCCCTCACTTATGAGCCCTGCCTTCTTTATATTAAAGAGGAAAATCGACATATTCCCTCTTTCCCTAAAGTGCTTATTAGATAACTTAAAAAAAAATCTTTAGTGTTGAAAGTATTTCGTATGTTTCTGTTTTTTCCACATCAACTCCTTCTAGCCACCTCCCTGTCCCTCTCCCCGTCCCCCCCCCAGGCCTTCACCACCCTCTTATCTGTGTCCATGGGTTATGCATATTAGATAATTTTTTAACTTTTGTTCATGGATGATACAATACATTAATCACTATTTTCTACAAAGGAGTGGCTAAAGACAATAAAATTATTATAAGAAGTGTATACAGTTTGAAATAACTGTGTTCCCTTTGCTTTCCTCATTTAAATCAGCTCTCTCAAATAAAATCTTTCTAGATTTCTAAATATCTGTATTTTTGCCTTTGCTAATTAACCTCATGAGTTTTCATGAGTTTCAGAATACAACTCCCCTTCACCCTCTGTCTGCAAACTTATAAAGTTCTTGTACCTCTGAGGAGTGAATTACAATAATTTTCCTGCTTATTTCCTGAGCTCTCTACCTCTCTATAGCACTATCTTATAGGTGACTCAAACTAAACACGGCCATTTTCCCAACCTGCAGCAAACCTGCTCCTCCCACTGTGGAAGGCACACAGGTTAGTAAGAGACACTACCATTTATACAGATGCTTAAGACAAAAATCTGGCATCATCCTTGCTCCCCTCCCTCTCATCTATACCCCTGTACTCAGTCTATTTCTATCTCCTGTTGATTCTTCCTTCTAAATGTCTCTCAAATCCTCAGACTTTTCTCCAGCCATCTCCCTGGCTCTAGCCCTAAAGCAGACCCTCATAGCTTTTCACCTGGATTTCAGCTTCATAATCGGTCACTAGTTCACTTATTATTCCCATGCCCCTCCTGCAAACAGAACGATCTTTTTAAAATGTCCATCTGACCATGTCTAATTGACAGTACTGAATGTCCTTTTCTTGCCAAAAGGACAGAGAACAAATTTCTCAATGTGGCTTCTCAGCCCCTCACAACCTGGCCCCTGCCCATCTCTCAAACATCACCTCTTACCACTCTTCTCACAATGAAGCCATACCTAATTCTGCAGATTTCCTGGATGCCACCATACTTTAAACCCCTATATCTTGGTTCACACTATTTTGTTGGTTCATCCCATACCCATTTTCTTTTTATTGGAAAAGGTCAGGTTTGCCCGGCTGGCATGGATCAGTGGTTGAACATCGGACTATGAACCAGGTCACAGCTCAATTCCCAGTCAAGGAACGTTCCTGAGTTGTGGACTCGATCCCTAGTGTGTGGCGTGCAGGAGGCAGCCAATCAATGATTCTCTCTCATCATTGATGTTTCTATCTCTCTCTCCCTCTCCCTTCCTCTCTGAAATCAATATATATATATATATATTTGAGTCTCTGAGTCAGGTTGTTTCCTTTCTCTTTGGTTCTCACATCTGTCATACTTTGTAACCATTTGCTCTGCCCCTGTCTTCCACTAGAAAGTAAGTGCTCAGAAGAGGGGTCATGTTTTGTTCATTCTGACATCCTCAGAACAGAGCATAAAGCAAATATTTGTTAACTGAGTACTGTGATTCTAACTGAAAAGTCATTATGGAAAAGAATTGAGAGTGGGAGAGAATCCAAGATGGCGGCATAGGTAAACATCTACACTGCTGCCTTGCACAACAATTTCAAAACTACAACTAAAAGACAGAATGGACATCATCCAGAATCACAGGAAAGCTGGCTGAGTGGAAATTCTACAACTAGAGGAAAAGAGAGGGGTTCATGGAGACCCAGAGGAGCTGCAAAAAGCTGAGGTATGGAGATGCACGCGTGGAGAGAGCAGATGCCGGAGTACCTGGCTGGTTTTCTCTGGCAGGAGGGAAACGGAGACTCTCAAAGGCATTGAACCCCTTATCCTACGATACTAAACCCCAGATCCAGCCGAAACTCATACGGGGGGAGTTTGGACTGTGAAAAGGGAGAGGTGCACGGAAATTTAGGGGAGTCGCAAAAGATCAGAGGGCTGGTGGCGTGCACAGCACTGCGCAGAGGACAGACTGCTGATTGTACCACTGGCTTTTGCAAGTGGGCAGAAGACAGACCCTCCCAACTGTGCCACTTCTGACTTCCCTAAGCCCCTGTTTCGGGTGAAACCCTGGGGACCTAGACTCCTGTGGTCCTGTAGCGCAGGGGAGCCAGAAAGACAGCGGTCTAGAGGCACTGTGCGTACACACAAGGACCGATCCAGTGATTACCCAGTCACGTGAGACTCAGGGGCCCTGAAGGGTGGGGCCGACTGGAAGGCAAGGCAATCCCTTAAGCCCTGAGACTCCACCCATCCCAAGCTCAATAGAGAGGCTTCTTCGGTTTTGCAAGTCTGCTATCATAAGGCTGAATCCAACACAGAAGTTCTCCCAGCATAGTGAAAATGTCCAGACAAGGGAAGGGATCACAAACAAAAGAAATGGAGGAAAACAAATGACTGGATATAGAGTTTAAAACCATGCTTATAAGGTTTTTCAAGAATATCCTAGAAAAGTTGGATAAAGTTAGCAAGAGCCAAAAGGAGATGAAAAAGGACCAACGAGAGATGCAAAAGGTCCAACTAGAGATGAAAAAGGACCAACTAGAAATTAAACATACACTGTCTGAAATAAAAAATATTATACAGAGTCCTAACAGCAGACTAGAGAAAGGCAAGAATCAAGTCAAAAATTTGAAATATACAGAAGCAGAAAACACTCAACTGGAAAAGCAAGAAGAGAAAATAATCCAGAAATGTGAAGATAATGTAAGGAGCCTCTGGGACAGCTTCAAGCGTACCAACATCAGAATTGTGGGGGTGCCAGAAGAAGAGAGAGAGCAAGATACTGAAAACCTATTTCAAGAAATAATGACTGAAAACTTCCCACATCTGGTGAAAGAAATAGACTCACAAGTTCAGGAAGCATACAGAACCCCAAATAAAAGGAATCCAAAGAGGACCACACCAAGACACATCATAATTAAAATGTCAAGAGCAAAAGAAAAAGAGAGAATATTAAAAGCAGCAAGAGAAAAAAAAAGCAGCAGTTCATTACCTACAAGGGAGAACCCATACGACTGTCAGCTGATTTCTCAACAGAAACAATGCAGGCCAGACGGGAGTGGCAAGAAATATTCAACGTGATGAATACAAGAACCTACAACCAAGAATAATCTATCCAGCAAAGCTATCATTCAGAATTGAAGGGCAGATAAAGAGCTTCACAGATAAGAAAAAGCTAAAGGAGTTCATCAACTCCAAACCAGTATTATATGAAATGCTGAAAGGTACTCTTTTAGAAGAGGAAGAAGAAAAAGGTAAAAGCCAAAAAATTATGAACAAATACATATCTATCAACAAGTGAATCTAAAAATTAAGTGAATTAAAAATTTGGTCAACAGACCCGTAGAGGTGCATTTACTGCTCTCTCAGATTGTGAATATTCTTTATAAGAAAATGAAAACAGCAAATGAGGCTATCATTTTCAGTTTTGAATTGTCCTCATTAGGAATTTTTTAATATGTCATTTTTGAAAATAAAACTGAGTTTTCCCCAAAAGCTAAAAACTAAGAGCAATTAAAGTTTACTCCCTTCATTTAACAAATGTTCACCAGGCCCTGCAGGCTTGTGATGAGTTCTGTGGTGGCATTATATTCTAATGTATTTTATAATGTGCTTTGACCCCCTATTTCTTTTTTACCCTGTGACTCTTGAGACAACAGCTGGGCATTCTATCTGTATGTGTCAGGGAAGGGTTTTTACAGAGGAACACAGGAGAAAAAAAATTCTTCCTCTAAACTTTTACGACCTTTAAGCTTCAAATCCTTAAACTCTGAAACACTAGGGCATAACTTTTTTTTTTAATATATCTTATTGATTTTTACAGAGAGGAAGGGAGAGGGATACAGAGTTAGAAACATGGATGAGAGAGAGACATCAATCAGTCGCCTCCTGCATGCCCCCACTGGGGATGTGCCCGCCACCAAGGTACATGCCCTTGGCTGGAATCAAACCTGGAACCCCTCAGTTTGCAGGCCAACGCTCTATCCACTGAGCCAAACCGGTTTCAGCTAGGGTCATAACAATTTTTAAAACCATGCAATCAGTTTGAACATTTTTTCCACTCCTAGAATAGATATGGAATCAATGCCAAGAGAAAAGAAGAGGAACAAAGAAGAGAGGAGAGGAAAAGAACAGAGGAGGAAGGAGAAAGAGAAGGAGAAGGAGGAGGAGGAGGAGGAGGAGGAGGAGGAGGAGGAGGAAGAGGAGGAGGAGAAAGAAAAGAGAGGGGTAAAGAGAGGGGAAGGGAGAATCACAGGGAAGCAACCGAGTGAAATGCTGAAAGATCCCCCCCTAGATCTGTTCTGGACCTCCCTGGACTCTATTCAACTGGACAGGAAGTAGGAATCTTCTGCTAGAATTGGGGTTCTAAATAAATGAGAACCAATGTCACCTTTCCTGGTAGGGCTGTGAAAAGCAACAAGGCATCTGAGTTTTCATGTGCTCATCATATATCAGCCAAGATCTAATGAGGAAAACAGAAATAACTCTATTTTAAATTGAGGAAATGTAATTGTGACAGGGAATTGACTACATAGGTGGTAGAGAACCTGAAAAGCCAAAGGGATAATGACACGGTCTAAAGATTAGCAGCAGCAGCAGCAGCAGCAGCAGCAGCAGCAGCAGCTGAAACCAGTTTGGCTCAGTGGATAGAGCGTCGGCCTGCGGACCAAAAGGTCCCAGGTTCGATTCCGGTCAAGGGCATGTATCCTGGTTGCGGGCACATCCCCAGTAGGGGGTGTGCAGGAGGCAGCTGATTGATGTCTCTCTGTCATCGATGTTTCTAACTCTCTATCCCTTTCCCTTCCTTTCTGTAAAAAAAATCAATAAAATATATTTAAAGATTAGCGGCAGCAGAAAGCCACTACTAACTCTATGTTGGAAGAACAATGGGAAAAGGTGGTGTTATTGGAGCCCAGGGGCAAAGGTTACGCAGGAAAGTGGAAGCACAGGAGGCCTGACTAGACAGTTGACCATAAATGAAATGCAGCTGCTGCTGATGCTGCAAATAAAGGTGGAAGAAAATCCCGGCCTCTTCTTTCTTCTGACCCTTCACAGGTGCCTTACACGCATCAAACTCAATTAGAATCTAGTTAACATGAATCAGCCACTCTGTAGCAGAGTGAGAGATGGGTAAGGAATGGGTCTGAGGGCAAATACACCCTAAGAACAGGAAAATGACTTCAGGAGATGTCTAGGACTATGGACCTAAGATAGCCTCACAGAGTTCCCATGGCCTAGCATGACCCAGAGGAGGACAGAGCAAGGCACATATGACAAGAGTGCCTGAAGGATTGAAGGGACCTTGATGCTAGGACTCAGAAGACACATAAGTATCTACCTAGGTAGGAAATCAAAGACCAAATGGGACCTCAGAGATCTTAGTGGATTCCAGCAGAAGACAACATTGAGAAGATAAGACTTGATCCTGCCATAATGAATTACTTATGTATAAGTGCTCCCCACCCCAACTTTCATACCACTTAATGATACTCCAAGGAAGGGGGAGGAGACCATCTAGTAATAGAGCGTGAATCTAAATTCTCTATTAGACAAAGAAAGAAAAGCCAATAAACAGACATAATCCTTCATCTAAAAGAGCCCACTGAATGATGGGGAAGGGTAGACATATAACCCATATCCAAGTAATACAGTGAGAAACAGAAACACATCGTGTTGGAGGATGCACTGGGGCTGGAGATGCACATGGAGAAGTTCCTATATTTGTGAGGTGGAGCTTCTCAGAGAAGGCATCACAGACAGGTGATATTTGTTGAGTTTAAGGGATTAATAATAATTTAGTAAGCAGATGGAAGGGAGAGCCTCCCCTTTGTTGCCCTCCTATATCCCTCCTAATGCACTTCAAGAGAAGCCAGTACATTATTTATCTAACTATAGCCCATCTAAGTCTTTCAGCAACATGGCAAATCTCTCCAGGTTTATCATCCATTTGATTAGAAAATGAGCCAGTGCTGAAGTGACAGGATGCATATGACCTGAGTTTCAACTCTAAAGAGTAGCACCAGCAGTTTGCAGGAAATGTATTCTTTTGTACATCTGATGAGGCCATTTCTAGACTTTGGTTTTGAACTAGTCTGAGATCTCAAGGCACTCAGATAGTCTTGCAGAATATGCAAGACACAAGAAAAATCTACTTAAGCCATCTAAAATATATTATTTCCACATTGACCAACTTCTATTATAAAGCAAATTTCAGATCTGTCATGTAGCACTCCGATCTGTCAGGACTCTCCTCTCAATATTGTATTTTGCCATTTTTTAAACAGAAAAGCAAGACCAGGATTTACAAGCAACTCATCTATCACTATTCCAGAAACAATATTCCTAAACTTGCCTTTTATAACTTAATATTTTAAGAAATAAAAGTAATTGGTGTTCTTTTCATTGTTTATAAAATGGAAAATGATTATATTACAGAAGAAAAATATAGAACTGTTTTGAATATGTGTGTGTGTGTTTTTTTTACCTCATTAGAGATATTTGTTCCAGAGAGATCTAGTGATAACAAGGAGTACATGTTTATGATATGTTCAATTCCTGAGTCAGTCAGATGTTCACAATTTCGTAAACTCAAATAGTTTAAGTTTTGACAGCTGAAAGAAAGTATAAAAAAAATAATTTTAGCTTTTAATTACTGTCAGTAACAATTTCTTCACATAAAAACTATCTAGGAAAGCAAATGATATTGAAGCAAGGATTTTACTTTTCTCAACATAAAAGCAAGCTTAAATGTGGAAAATAATTTGGAATTACAAAGGTGGATGAAAAGGAGATGGTCTATTATATAAGGCATTCTTTCTATAAGGATTTCATTTCATATTGCAATTTCTAATAAGAAAATAATATCACCTACATATTACATAACTAACACAATGAATGACCACTAAAAGTGCAAAGTTAAATTTCTTACTTATCATTTATGAGTTTGCAATGGGAATTGGGCTTGACCCTTAGTATACACATGACCTCCAACGAGAAAGGAGAATCAAGAATAAATCCACCAGCTAGAACATTCCTTAGGAAAGGCTTAAGTAAAGGTTTACATGGAGATAAGATCCTTGAAAAGTACTGTGAAATCACTCATGCCTAGATATGCATAATTTTATGAATGATCCATTTCAAACTTTCTCTAAGGTGAAATTAATAAGAAAATCTCAGATACAATTAAAAGATTATTTTAATCTATGATTCCAATGTCTTTTATTTTATTTCATTGCAAATGCCTTTGAAGTTCTATCTCTGATCTCTCTTATTAGTAAATATACAGTTTCTAATGATATGATGTAAAATATTGTTTTATCATACCGCTCTGATAGTTTCAGAATAGTGAAATCACCCACTTGGATACAGTTACTTAAATTTAGCTCTCTTATCTTTGTGCTTGAAGGACCATCAAGAAATTGCTTTATTCCCATATCACCAATTCTGTAGGAAAGAGTAAAAACAGCTTTACATGTGATTTAATGTGTAAGTATATAGAATACTGTTTAAATAGCAGTTACTACACCCATATATTCCAAAATAGCAAGATAATATCTTTCTACTAGTATTTTGTCAACATTTTAAAGCCAAATTTGATTATATAGCTTTTAGTTTAATTTGTTCTAAAAGTATAAATGATAATAATAGAAGTTTTAATAGAAGTGCTATTCATCTTCACGTGTCATACTAATTATAATTATTAAAAAACAAAACAAATGGTTCTTAAGGTGTCTTTCTCTTGGATTAAAATGTGATCAAGCTAAGCAGTCCCTGATGCAATATCCTCAAAAGAAAAAGAGCAAAACTTAGGATACTAACAGTCACATTACTGCTAGAATCTTGGAGGAATTTCCACTAAATACAAGGTCAATTTAGTTGGACTGGAAACCCAGTAAGTGACCTTTGGGTCCTTTCCTTTTGAAGCAGAGGAAATCTAGATATATAAAAGCTTTTTAAATAGAAAAATATGTAAGAAATACAAATTGGTAAATACAAAAGAGTTATAGGGATGTAAAATATCATCCTATATCATAGATATAAAACAGTTACAGGGATGTAAAATATCATCCTATATAATAAAATCTTAATATGCTAAGTGTCCGGTCATCTGGTCATTCGTGCAACCAAGCAAAGCATAATATGCTAATGATATGCTAAGGGCGCTAAACCACTCGCTATGGTGTGCACTGACCACCAGGGGGCAGACAGTTGAACAGTCAACTAGTTGCTATGATGTACACTTGAAGGACCAGATGCTCTGACCAGTAGATTAGCTTACTGCTGGGGTCCGGCTAATCAGGACTGAGCGAGATGGGCTGGACATGCCCTGGAATGCTCCAGTGGCTCTCCCAGGCTCTGATCATGCACAGGTGGGTCCCTCAGCCTGGCTGGTGCCCTCTTGTAATCTGGCATCCCTCGGGAAATGTTGGAGAGCCAGTTTTGGCCCAATCCTGCAGGCCACGCTGACCTCATTGATCCACAAATTCGTGCACCAGGTCTCTAATATTGTAACAAATATGTATGTTGCCAGTTGAGTACTGGAAAGATCAGGGGGAACACTTTATAAAGTATATTATTACCTAACCACTATGCTATACACCTGAAACTAATACAAAAAAATATTGAATGTAAGCTGTAATTAAAAAGTAAAAAATTTTAAAGTAAATAAAATAACAAAACATAATCTATACATTAAAAATAAAAAAAAGAGAAAAAATATAAATAGAATACTTAGAAGCAAAAGAAAACCCAATATATCAATTTTATAATAATGATACATATTAAAAAGTTGAAAATATTCCCTATTAAGATAGATTTTTAAATTTGTTTAATAAAATCTAGTCATAAGTAGTCTATAAGAAATATATTTAAAATAAATTAACAAAAAAAGAAATTGCAAAGATGTATTAGCAAACTTAAAATTAATACGGGTTTGTTGATTCCAATAATTTAAAAGTTGTGGGAACTTGCTTTAAAACTTCACACACAGTCCATTTTTAAAGGATTGGTGTGTGGTTAAGAAAATGTATATTCTTTGACTCATCCACTTATTGTTTTAGGTGTCTTTCATAGATGGATTTTAAAAATTGAACCTGAAACTCTGACACTAACTCTTCTCTGTCTTTTCACCCTATGTTATAGTCTTTTATAAACTTCTCTTTTCTGTTTTTTACTCCAGCTCTGTTCTTCTCTCTTCAGTGAGTTCTAATCTGTTGATTAGCAATTCATTGAGTTTCTTTATTTCAATAACTATATTATATTTTTATTTCTAAAATTGGTTTGTATTTTCAAATAAGTCTAATTATTATTACCATTTGTTGCCTGCTCATGTTTCTGATTCCATTGTTTATTTCTTCAAACATAGCATACATAGTTACTTAATATTCCAAATCTGGTAATTCTAATATATGAATTACTTAAAGATCAAATATATTTTGCCATGTCTGATGACTCCTTTCATGGTTACTTCTACTTTTGTACATTTGATAATCTATAATTGTGAACACCGATTTATTTGATCTTAACCTATGGTAAGTCTGAAATCCTAAATAGAGATGCTTTCCAATAGAGAAAAAGCTTTGAGCTAACTTCTTTCAGAAGCCTGAGTCCTTTGAAGGGTTTTATCAGCTATACTGCCTGAAGCAGAAAACCTCCATTTACTTTAAAATGAGTTAACCTGCAGAAGTCTGAGTGAAATAGAAGAATAAAGATCAATAATTAATATTTCACATATTAATACAGGTAAGATTAGCTGTTATGCACACACACATTCACGTATGTACACATGCACATATGCACGCGTATGCATACACATTGTGCTGGTTATCATGATGCCAGCTTGCTCATGAGCTTGCAGTCAAAATACCAGCTGGGGCTTCATTCATATGGAGGCTTGACTGAGACTGGAGGGTCTGCTTCCAAGCTCACTTTATGGCTATTGGCAGGAGCCCTCAGTTCCTTGCTGCCCATTGATTGGAGGCCTCATTTCCTAATGTCCATTTCAAATTCTATGTTACCCATTCCTCCCAGACACATGGTGCTTCTCCATCTTAATAGACCACCTGGCTTAATATTTTATGTAACTTAGCTTATTACTCAGACTCGTCTCATGTTTTCCCAGATATTAGCCAACATCATAGGATCAAATGCTATTTTGTTATCTTCTTGCCCAATAATATTACAAGAAACTTACATAAGCAAGAAGCTGAGATATTCATTGGTGAAGAGGTTTCAGCAAGAATTTCATCCTTGCCCACCTGAGAATACCAGGATAGAAGCCCAATAGTAGCCTTGCTGAAAACAGGGTTTTAGTGAGAACTTACCACCTATCCATCTGTCAGCAAAATCACACAGGAGAAATCTAACCAGTGCCCAAGATTGGTTCCTCATAAGCAAGTTTGAAAGTCCATTTGGGAAAAACCTGTTAACTGAACCAGCTGCGAGAACACTCTCTAAGAAAGATAGTTCATAAGTCTTTCTATGAATTCATTTAATTTCAAACATATCCTGAGCTTTCCCTGAGAATCTCCTGGCACCCCCTTATAACCAGTCTGGTTTGGGTACCCCTCCTTTGTGTTAGCCTCTACACTTACCTCCATTTAGATTCCTGACTTTCATGTTTACTACCCATGAGCTCTCTAAGGAAGCCTGGCACAATACAGAGTTTCAGTGTTCCTTGAATATATGACTAAATGACTCATTACCTTATACAATTTGCCAAATTCAACACACTAAGTTGCTTCAAAGGTGAGAGTGACTTGAGGCTATTATCCGTTATTCCCTTGCAGTTTGCCATGTAAATGTGACTAATGTTTGGATAATGCTTGTCTATATATTTGAAGCATGAATCAGTAATTCTTTTATTTCCTGTTTTAAGAAAACACAGAAGAAAAGATAAGTACTGCATTTAAATTGCCACAAAAGTAAAAGTTAGTGCTGAACCACATTTTTAATATTACAGACCTTCAAATCGGATTTTTCTGAGGTTACAATTAGTGAGGGCTTTGAAAGCAAGATCGGAGATATGTGGCGAACCAATGAAAACCACTGATGTAATGCGAGGACAATGCTCAACTAAAGCCTTTAGAAGAAAAAGGATTATTAAATTAGCCACAGCACAATGAGGTCATTTTTTTCCCTAAATATTTTCAGAAACACATTAACCATTAAATTTTCATTTTTTCAAAGAAAATGGGACTTTTTTTCTATATATTTTAGTATACATACATTAGAATAATGCAGAGGAATCAGAATTAAATCATGTTATGAAAGTATGGGAAAATATGAAAAAATAGAATGCTGGGGGAAAAAATCACTGCATTTAGAAGCTTCACATGTAGAGCTAAACTTAAAATTGATGCTTAGGCTATTATCACTGAAACAAAAATATCCTAACTGTGAAACAAAGTTTCTTAGGACATTTAAGGATTCAAATGTCCAAATGTGTGTGTGTGCGTAAATTTTAAATGATTTTCTTACTATTAAAAAAAAGAATATGAAAAGCCCATTCATATTTTTAATAATCCAAGTCACTAAAGAGTGTGCCCATCTAATGGGTCTGAGAAGAAAATGTACTTTCCAACTACTTACTTTTAAACAGTTGTCTGTTAGAGTTGGCATGTCATTGATGGTTAGATGCATGATTCCAGTGCAGCTGTTTGCAATGTTCTTGAAGCCTTGGACTGAAATCTGAATTTTACAGAGTAGGTGGAAATAATGGGAGAACCCATTAGAATGAAATCTAATAAAACCTTTTGTTAGTAATAAACAAGGGTATGTCATGATTTTGCTATTGTGTTTTAAAATGGAAACCAGCGTGAGCTGATGTGGCTCAGTTGGTTAGGCATCACCCCCTGCAAATGGTTGCCAGTTCAATTCCCATCCAGGGCAACAGGCCTGGGTTGGGCGCACCATCCCTGCTGGAGTCATATAGAGCAACAGATTGATGTTTTGCTTTTACATCGATATTTCTCTCTTTCCCCCTCTCCCTCTTTCTCTCTAAAAATCAATTAAAAAAATTTTAATGGTAATCATAAAATGTGGCAGGCATACAGGTAAAGAATCTAGTCTTGATTTTTCTCTTTATTATTTAATACTTTATATGCATATATTATGAAATGATCATCACAAGTTTAGCTAACATATTCATTATTTGAGGTAAAATTCACATAACATAAAATTAATCACTTAAATAAGCCATTTAACCATTAATCATTTTGTGCAACCACAACCTCTAACAAGTTCCAGAACACATTATCACTCTAAAGTAAGATATTTTCAACTTTTTTCATCTCATGGCACTCATAAATTAATTACTAAAATTCTGCAGCACACCAAAAAATATAATTTTGTAATCTGATAAAAAAAAAGATGTAATTTTGATTTATTCACACTGGACTGTTACTGTTGTGTTGGTTGTTGTCATTTTTTTATTTGACAATCTAAGGGAAAAGAGGTCAGTGCCCCTAACTAGTCAAGTACTGCATATTTTAGAAATTCTTGAAACTCATTGGTTGAAAATCACTGTCCTAAAAGTAAATTCTATACATATTAAGCAGTTGCTTCCCCTGCTTACCTTCTCCCAGATCCTGGTAATCACTAACTTGTGTTCTGTCTCTATGAATTTACCTATTTTAAATTTTTTCTATAAGTGAGTTTATATAACACTAGAGGCCCAGTGCATGGATTCATGCACTGGTGGAGTCCCTCGGCCTGGTCTGTGTCCTCTTGCAATCCAGGACCCCTCAGGAGATGTTGGACTGCCAAGTTTGGCCTGATCCCCATAGGCCAGACTAAAGGACCCCACCAGTGCATGAATTTGTGCATCGGGCCTCTAGTATGCATATAAGATCTTTGGTTAATCTCTTCCCACCTCCTCCCCCTTCCTTTCCCCCTTCCCTCTGAAATTCATCAGAAGGATCCATGTTTCCATGTCTGTGCATTGAGTGTCTTCCCCCCTGGTGGTCAGTGCACGGCATAGCTACCAGTCAAATGGTTGAATGGTTGCTTAGGCTTTTATATATATAGATTGTATGAATATACTACATTTTGTTTATCCATTCATCTGTTGATGGATATTTAGGTTGTTCCTATCTTTTGGATATTTTAAATGGTGCCACAATGAATATGCATGTGCATCTATTTGTCTGAGTACCAGTTTTGAATTCTTTTGGTTATATATCTAGTAGTAGAATTACTGGGTTCCATGATAATTCTATGTTTAACTTCTTAAAGAACCACCATGATGTTTTCCACAGTGCCTATACCATTTTACATTCCCACCAACTATCTATGGGGGTTCCAATTTCTCTACATCTTTGCCAACACATATTTTCCTTTTTCTTTTTAATTTCCTGGTGGGTTTGAAGTAATACCTCATTGTGATTTTTATTTTCACCTCCCTAATTACTGATGATATTGAGCATCTTTTCATAATTTGTATATCTTATTTGGGGGAATGTCTAATTCAAATCATTTGCCTATTTAAAATTGGATTATTTGTCTTTTTGTTGTTGAGTTGTAAGAGTCCTGTACATATTCTAGACACTCGACACTTAGATATATAACCTGCAAATATTTCCCATTGTTCACTTTTTAAATAATAACCTTTGACATACAAGTTCTTAATTTTGATGAAGTTCAATTTATCTATTTTTGTTGTTGCTTGTGCTTTTGGTGTTCTAGCTAAAAGCCATTGACAAATCCAAGGTCATGAAAATTTACCCCCAGTGTTTTGTTCTAAGTTTTATCATTTTAGCTCTTCTATTTAGGTCATTATTTCTTTTTATTTTCTCTCATTAAACTTTGTTTTAATGGGTCTCAAGGTTTTGTGACAGATTTTTTTGTTGTTTTCATTAAAAAGTACTGATTTTAAATAACTTAAAAACTGCAACACACACACACACACACACACAAATGGTCCACAAAACATTCTCCTTTCTTCCTGAAGGCTTTAGGATGCATTGTAATCATTAACCAGTCTTTTATATTAAACTTAAATGGCCAATTGAGATAAAAGGTTCTAAGATCATTCTTCCACGGGGTGGTAGGTATCGAGGATAATATCCATTTAGCCGGAGCTTTCAGGACAGACTTGGTGACTTTGCCAGCTCCAGCTGCCTTCTTGTCCCCTGCTTTAATGACACTCACAGTAACTGTCTGTTTCATGTTACAAACAGCAAAACAGCTCAGAGAAGAGTAGTCAGAGAAGCTCTCAACATACATGGGATTACCAGGAACCATATTGACAATGACAGCATCACCAGCTTTTTCCCAGAACAACAAAAAATCTCCTTCAACTCAGCAAATGTGCAAGCAATATGAGTTGTGTGACAATCCAGCACAGGTGCATATCCAGTATTGATTTTGCCTGGGTGGTTCAGTATAATCACCTGAGCTGTGGAGCCAACTGCTTCCATTAGTGGGCCATTTTTGCTGTTACCAGCCACATTGCCACAATGAACATCTTTGACAGACATGTTCTTGAATTTGAAATCCACATCGTCCCCAGGAAGAGTTTCATTCAAAACTTCATGGTGCATTTCAACAGACTTTACTTCAGTTGTAACATTGACTGGAGTAAAGGTGACCACTATGCCAGGTTTAAGAACACCAGTCTCCACTCAGCCCACTGGAATGGTACCAATACCATCAATTTTGTAGACATCATGGAGGGGCAGATGCAGGATCTTGTCAGTTGGACAAGTTGGTGGCAGGATGTAATCCAGAGCTTCAAGCAGAGTGGATCCACTGGCATTGCCGTCTTTAACGGTGACTTCCATGTCTTGAACCAAGGCAACCAGAAATTGGCACAAATGCTACTGTGTCAGGGTTGTAGCCAATTTTCTTAATTTAGGTGCTGACTTCTTCTTCTTTCTTTTTTTTCCTCAACACATTTATTGACCACTTGAGCAAAGACACTGTGGTAGATATTGTGGGAATTACAAAGGAGAATCAAGCACTTGGCCTGGCCTTGAGAAAACTGAAGTGTCTTATTCACAATTCTAGAAAGTTGCCAAATGAGAGAGAGAACAAAATGCTTAACAAATTTTCATTCTGTATTAAGAAAAGCAGAGAATTACATATTACATATTTGGAATTGCACATTTTTTGTTTTTTTGGTCTTCATTAAATAGAAATGTAATTAAGTGAAAGTAGCTTTTCTGTTTTATCTTCAAATTTTATATTGACTTATTTTTAATTTCATCCCATTCAATTATTTAATTGTTTCATTGACATTAACTGCTGTATTTGATGACTTTGTTCAATAATTTTGTTCTTTCAGGGCTAGAAATAAACTTTTCTATGTTTATTTTTCCCTTTCCTAAACTTCTTTAAATTAGAATACCTTAAAAGAATAAGTGTAATACGTTTTCAAGAACATTCTAATATTTTTAAGAATAAATGTTTTTTTAAACATGTCATGCCACCATTTTTAATGTATTACAAAGTCCAAATTAGAATGATGGGTAGGAAGCATGAGCCTTCCCTCTTCTAAACCCAGGTTCCAAATAAATTTCTTAGAAATGTTCTGGCTATCAGACCCAGTTAAAACACTTCTGATCTATTAGATAGGTGCTGACTTCTTGAACAACTTCCTCATGTCTTTTCTGGCTCTAGGGTAGCTCAGTGGACTCCATTTTGTTAACCCAACAATCAGCTGTTTCACACCCAGCGTATAAGCCAGAAGAGCATGTTCACAAGTCTGCATATTCTTGGAGATACCTGCTTCTAATTCACCAACACCAGCAGCTGCAATCAGTTCAGCACAGTCAGGACAGCTTTGAGAGGTAATTTTGGTCTCTACCCTCATGAATGGGAATAGTGTCCTTATAAAAGAGACCCAATGAGATCCCTCACTGTATCCCACGATGTAAGGTTACAGAGATAAGGTGCTGTCTAGGAACCAAGGAGTGGATCCTCACCAGACGCTGAATCTGCCAGCACCATGATCTTGCACTTTCCAGCCTCCAGAACTGTGAGAAATAAATGATTGTTGTTTATAAGTTACTCAATCTATATTTTGTTATAACAGCCTGAATGGACCAAAATACTTAGTCTTTTTTTTTTCTCTAAACAGTTTTTGGGAAATATGTTTTTAAAAGCTGAACAATGTACCTATTTGGCCCTGGAATTTCTTCAACAAAATTGTCCTAAGGAATGCTACACATAGAGATTTATATACAAGGATGGTCACTGCGAAGTTCCATAATACTGAAAACATAATACCAAATTAAAATTCCAATAATTAGAATGTGTTAACCCAGTGGTCTGCAAACTGTGGCTCGCAAGCCACATGCGGCTCACAAGCTGCGGTTTGCCGCTCTGTTGACTAATGAGTTTGCCGATTTCAATAATTACAGGCTGTTGTTGTTCCTTGTGATTAAGCCCCTATCCAGTAGTCGGCAAACTCATTAGTCAACAGAGCAGCAAACCGCAGCTCGCAAGCCTTATGTGGCTCACAGTTTGCCGACCACTGGGTTAACCTAAACTGTGTCAGCTCCTATGATGGAATGTGTTACCGTTACTACAAATTATGTTTTAGGAGAATAGCTGAGATTGTGATATAGTTTAAAAGAAAAAGTTGGTTATATAAATCCATGCTACTCAAAGTGTGGGCTACCAACCAGCAGCATGGGCATGGACTAGGAGGTTGTAAGAAACGCTTAATCTCAATCCAACACCTTCTGCCCCAGAGGCTGCACTTGAACAAGATTTCCAGGTGTTTTACATGCACAGTATAGTTTGAGAGGTGCTAATCCAGAAGAAATAAGTGAACAAAAGAATGGGGGCAATTGGTGTATGAGTTGGGTTCTCCAGAAAAACAGGACCAATCGAATGGATAGATGGAAGGAAGGAAGGAAGGAAGGAAGGAAGGAAGGAAGGAAGGAAGGAAGGAAGGAAGGAAGGAAGGAAGGAAAGAAGGAAGGAAGGAAGGAAAGGGAGATTCATTTTAAGAAGTCAACTCATGATTGTGGGGGCTGGCAAGTCCAAACTCTGTAGAGCAGATGACAGGCTGGAAATTGAGGGAAGAGTTGTGGTTGAAGTCTTGAGCCTGAAATCTGCACACTAGAACTCAGGCAGGTTTGTTTCAGTCTCAAAGCAGAATTGCTTCTTCTTTGGGAAACCTCAGTTTTGTTCTCAAGGTTTTAAACTTATTAGATAAGGCCCACCCACATTATGGATGGTAGTCTGCTTTACTCAAAGTCTACTTACTTAAATGCTTATCACACCTGAAAAAAAAAAATTTTGTGGAAATATCTATATGAGTGTTAGACCAAGCAACTGGGCAACATAGCCTAGCCAAGTTGACACGTAAAATTAAACATCATAGTAGGAAATGCATCATAATGTTAACAATGATTATCTCTAAAGTGTGAATGGTTTCTGTGTTTTTCAAATTTTCTACAGTAACCATGTAATATTAGAAGAAAAAAAGAAAGAGAATGCCATCGTTTGGGAAAGATAGCATAAGAAATCCCTTAGGAAGTTTGTAAATGACCTCTTACGGAGGACTTCTCCTTGCAGGGAAATACTAAATGTTGTAAGTTTAGTTCCAGAGCACCACAATAGAGTGAATATCACAATGAAGCAAGTCACACAAATTTTTGGCTTCCCAGTATATAAAAAATTATATTTACACTATACTGTAGTCTATTAAGTATATAATAGCATTGTCTCAAAAAATTATATACCTTAACTTTTAAAAACTTTATTTCTAAAAAATGTTGATCATCATCTGAATATTCAGTGAGGTGTCATATTTTTGCTAGTGGTGGGTCTTGCCTCAATATTGATGGCTGGAGACTGATCGGGGTGGTAGTTACCAAAGTTTGAGGTGGCTTTGGCAATTTCTTCAAACAGGACAATAAAGTTAGCTTCATTGATTGACTCCCTTTTATTAGTGACTTCTTTGTAGCATAAAATGTTATTTGATAGCATTTTACCCACAGTAAAACATCTTTCAAAACTGGAGTCAATCTTCTCAAACCCTGCCACTGCTTTATCAACGAGGTTTATGCAATATTCTAAATCTTTGGTTGTCATGTCAACAATCTTCACAGTATTTTCACTGGGAATGGATTCCATCTCAAGAACTACTTCCTTTGCTTATCTATAAGAAGCAACTCCTTGCCCTGGCCAGTGTTCTCAGTGGTTAGAGCCATGGACCAAGCATCAAAGGATCAGGGTTTGATTCCCAGTCAATGTGGATTGCTCTCACATTGATGTTTCTCTCTTTCTCTTTCTCTCTCACTTACCCTTTCTCTCTCTAAAAATAAAACAAAACAACAAATAAAATCTGGGAAAGTACAGAATTTGACAATAGACCAGATTGAAAATTATTCCAAGTCAAAGGTAAAGTACAAGCAAAGGCAAAGCAGTGGTAGCACTGGGCTTGACTGAAGTGGCAAGATCATCCTTAGGATGAATAAGAAAAGTTTAGTAGGTAAGGAGGAAGGGAAAACTAATGGAAAACCCATTGAGATAAGAATGAGGTATTTTGTATTATATTGTGATAGATTCTCTTTTTGGGGGGGGGCGGGGGGCGGGTATGTTTTTTGTTGTCATTGTTAATCTTCACCCAAGGATATTTTTCCATTGACCTTTAGGGAAACATCTATGTGAAAGAGACACATCGATTGGTTGCCTCCTGTTGCACCCAACCAGGGCCAGGGATTGAGCCCGCAACCAAGGAACGTGCCCTTGACTAGAATGGAACCTGGGACCCTTCAGTCCGTAAGTTGATGCTCTAGTCACTGAGCCAAACTAGCTAGGGCCTGGCATGAATTCTTGAATAAATTTTCCATAAGAACTCCCAGAAAGAAGTCCAGGGAAGATTAATGAATGTTAAAATCCTGGAGAACAGAGGAGAAGGGGAAAATGCTGGGTTTGGAGTCAGTCAGCAGAGCTGAGTTTGAGATTGGCTTTGCTTCTTTCTCACTTATCACAACAGAAAACTCAACCTCTCTTATGCTTAGTTTCTCATCTATAAAATTGGTATGATAATACTTATTTTAGGTGATTCTATATAAAAATGATCAGGTATTACAGTGTCTGGCATGCATGTTTGGTATCAGTTTTTCTGTTACTGTTCTGGGTGCATTGTGCATCTACAAAAAAATAAAGATTTTAGAACTAGAGATAGAGGGCCTTGAGAGATCATTCTAATACATCCCTCATATTGCATATATAAAGAAACTAGAGGCCCAGTGCACGAATTGGTGCATAGGTGGGATCTGGCTGGCCCACCCCCAATCAGGGTTGAGGAGCTGATCAAGGGAGTGGCCAGCCAGGGGAAAAAGCTGTAGGTGGTTGGCCAGCCAGCCCCACCTCTGATCCTAGTGTTGGACCCTGCCCCCTGGTTGAACTTCCAGTCAAACTCCTGGTTGAGGGGACAATTTGCATATTAGCCTTTTAATATATAGGATGATATTCAGAGGTTTGAGAACATGTTCCTTATCTATTCATCACCGTGTAGTCCTCAGTATTGGACATAATGTCAAACAAAGTCTGTGCTCTATAAGTGCTGAATGAATGAACAAATGATCTTGAATCACACTGCTGGTGGCAGAGCCAGGGCTAGAAGCACTTCTCCCCATTAAGACACACAACTCCAGAGATGGGAACAGCCATTTTTCACAAAACTTCTAAGTTCCTCCCCTTTATCCCAGACCCTAGTCCACCACCCTAGCACTGGTATCTCCAATAATAGCTTCTCCTAAACAAACAAACAACTTTGTCTCTCTTGCTATCTTGGAAACATGTTCCTAACAAGACTTCCTAAACAAGGCAGGGTGAGTGATGATAGTAGTAATCAGCCACAGCATAGCGATTCCTTGCAATGCAGCCAAAAATTTGGTGCTATCAACCAATAAGATTGTATCCAGAAAAGGGGGTCAGGGAGACCTCTGAGAAACAGCTTTTTAGTTTTGTCCTGGCATAAGATGTCTAGTTTTCTACACAGTTTATTTTAGGATACCCAAAAAGATGTTTGGCTGATATTTTATGACTCAAATATTCCTGCCAGAATCTTCTAGCCAACCAACTATTAGTTGTCCTTACTCTTCACTGAAATAATAGGGTATAAGCCTGAAATTAAAAATTCCTCTCTAAGGGAAAAAACAAAATATTTTACCATGTTAAAATAGCAGGCCTTGCCACAGTTGATATCTGTGTAGAATTCTTACAAAAGTTAGATGTGATCTCCCTTTGTTTCATTTGAGGTGATTTTTTGGCTTTAATTTTGATACCATCTGGAGCTCTGCCACTCTGCTCTTTTTGCTGGCTAAGCTCCCATTGGTTAAAAAGTTGGGCAAATTGGCCACATCAGTGTTGTTCCAATGTCAGGTCCCAGCAGACAGCTACGGCTCCTGATTGGGACAGAGAACCTTTGGTGATCACAGGGAAATTCTCTCCATTTCCCTTTGGTGGGTCTCAGCCCATCAGCGCGACAGCACACAAAATGAGTTGTAAGTGATCCATTACAATGAGCACCCAGGGGTATCTCAAATCCCTCTTTGCCACTCAAAGGTAAAGAAAAGAAAAAAGGGACTTACCTTGGTGAGGGTAACAACTCACCAAGCTTCCATTTTCTACTCCTTTCATACAGCGTTGTTGCTGACCCAATTAGCTCAGCAACAAAGAAAAGATATATATATATATATGCCAAGCGACCAGAACGACTGGAATGACCAGTTGATGTATGACGCACACTACAGTGGCCAACCAACCCAATGGCCAACTGCCCGTGGCCCCTCCCCTTGGCCGACCTGGCCCTGATCAGCTTCCTCCCCCCAATCAGGGGTGGGGCCACTGGCCAACCTCCCACATCCCCTCCACCCCCTACCCTCTGGCCCTGCCAATCCTACCTATGCACTAATTAGTGCACTGGGCCTCTAGTGTATGTATATATATATACACACATACATACATACATACATACATACATACACATAAATATAAACACACACACACACACACACACACACACACACACACACACACACATATAGGCAAGCCCCTCCATTGCAGTTAGAAATATCCATCTTAAGTAAACACATGGCCAAGTGGTGTTCCTGTACCATTTCCAGCTGTTTCTCTCATTCTGCAGTGCTGTAACCAATGACTAATGGGTAATGTGATGACTTTAGTCATATCCATATATCCTTCACAACCTCTTAGTGAACTCAAAGAAGCCTGGCTTAGCAAGGGGAATGAATTGTTGGAGAAAATCAAAGCTTTCTCCCAAAACATCATGGAACATTCTATTTTATTGCATTCAAATATGCCATAAGCATCTTCAATAGCAACACTTCCTGAGTTCTTCTTTTTTTTAAAATATATTTTATTGATTTTTTACAGAGAGGAAGAGAGAGGGATAGAGAGTCAGAACCATGGATGAGAGAGAGACATCAATCAGCTGCCTCCTGCACACCCCTTACTAGGGATGTGCCCGCAACCAAGGTACATGCACTTGACCGGAATCGAACCTGGGACCCTTCAGTCCGCAGGCCAACGCTCTATCCATTGAGCCAAACCGGTTTTGGCACTTCCTGAGTTCTTGAAAAGCTTTTAAATATTGTGTCCCTTTTGAGGTCCTGCCATTCTCTTTCTTTGGATGACCCTGTACTTTCTAGTCTATATATTCTTCATGGCCAGCCCCCCATCTATGTTCCTAGTGCACCTCTCCCAGGGAGCCTTCCCTGATCACTTCAGGCAGAGCTGTTCCTTCCTTTTACATCTCAGAGCACCAAAGACCCCAGCCCTCACTTTGCAGTTTGTATCTCCTGCCCCGTACCATCACTAACTGTGCACCTGGCAAATCTCCCTGCTGAGGAACACAGACCACATCTTAACCTCTTGTCCTTTACACAGTACCTGTCACAGAGTATGAGGCCACAAAGGTTTGTTAATAGACCAGGTAGCTATCAAATAAATTATTTGTAGAATGTACATTGGAATTAGTAGTTCCAAAAAGGGAGGGGGTAGGCAATATAGTCACGTGTTAAAGATGACCATATTTATCTAAAAACATTGGAAAACCGAACATGAATAAAAACTTCCATTTTCCAACATGAATGAGGAACTAGAACATGAGATTAGTGAAGCCTGCAGATGCCAGGAAGGCAAGTGTGCATGCCAACTCTGTGTGCACTCACTGCTCTGTGACTCAGAGCTGAGATCTACAGAAGTAAGTTGACCCTTCCCAAGCTTCATCATTCCTGACTAGAATACACTGGCCAAACTGCTCAAAGCTTTCCCTGCATTCTAATGGAGCTTTGTCTCCTTTTCAACGAGGCAATCACAATCATGATACTTTCTTCTTATGGCACAAGATCCAGAGCGCTATTTGGTTTGTCCAGATTTACTGAGCTAGCTGGTGGCTTTAAAGGTGCAAGTCTAGCCACCTTTAAGATAGGAAAGGGCGAAGAAACAAACTTAAGTATGGTTTTTCAGAAAATATTAAAAAATTGTTCAAACGATTTTTCAGGAGTGGGAAACATGATCTTACTCCCCAGAGACTCATCATTTTGTCATTTGATGCTTTAAGATCTAAAAATTGAAGCCAGATGTTTCATAGTTTTACTACTTAGTACAATAAACATCTTTATACATTTTGCCTACAAAGAGATTACATTAAGATATGGATGCTAGATAATAGGTGTTTGTTATATTTCTTCATTTTTTACTCTTTTGTTTGTTTTTTATTTTAATAAATCTTTATTGTTCAGATTATTATAATTATTCTTCTTATTTCTCCCCATAGCTCACCTCCACCCAGGTTCCCACCCTACCCTCTGCTCTTACCTTCCTCACATTATCCTCCTCCATAGGTTTTTGACCAGTCTCTTCCAGCATCCACCTCACTGATTTCCCCCTGAGAATTGTCAGTCCACTCCCTTTCTATGCCCCTGATTCTATTATATTCATCAGATTTTTAATTCACTTGATTTTTAGATTCACTTGTTCTTAGGTATGTATTTGTTGTTCATAATTTTTATCTTTACCTTTTTCTTCTTCCTCTTCTTAAAGAGTACCTTTCCTCATTTCATGTAATACTGGTTTGGTGTTGATGAACTCCTTTAGTTTTTTCTTATCTGTGAAGCTCTTTATTTGACCTTCAATTCTGAATGATAACTTTGCTGAGTAGATTAATCTTGGTTGTAGGTTCTTGCTATTCATCACTTTGAATATTTCTTGCCACTCCCTTCTGGCCTGCATAGTTTCTGTTAAGAAATAATAATGTAGATAATTAACTGTTTTTCTCTTGCTGCTTTTAATATTCTCTCTTTGTCTTTTGCTCTTAGTATTTTAATTATGATGTGTCTTGGTGTGGTCCTCTTTGGATTCCTTTTGTTTGGGGTTCTGTGCGCTTCCTGGACTTGTAAGTCTATTTCTTTCACCAGGTAGGGAAAGTTTTCAGTCATTATTTCTTCAAATAGGTTTTCAGTATCTTGCTCTCTCTCTTCTTCTGGCACCTCCATAATTCTGATGTTGATGCACTTGAAATTGTCCCAGAGGCTTCTTACACTATCTTCACATTTTTGGATTCTTTTTCTTTTTGCTTTTCCAGTGGAGTGTTTTCTGCTTCTTTGTATTTCAAATCTTTAACTTGATTCTTGTTTTCCTCTAGTCTGCTGTTAGGTCTCTGTATAATATTTTTTATTTCAGTCAGTGTATGTTTAATTTCTAGTTGGTCCTTTTTCATCTTCTCTTGGGTCTCACTAAATTTATCCATTTTTTTCTAGGAAATTCTTAAAAAACCTTATAATGTGATTTTGAACTCTATATTCAATCATTTGTTTTCCTTCATTGCTTTCATTTGTGATCTGTTGTTTGTCTCCACATATTTCGTTGCTTCCCTGAGTTGGGAGAGTAGCTTTGTGTGCTAGGTGTCCTATTTGGCCCAGTAGTTCTACCTCCCCAGTTACCTGAGGTGGACACTCTTGGTGCACCCCTTTGTGGGCTGTGTGTATGTCTTGTTGTAGCTAATTCTTGATTGTTGTTGGTATCACTGTGAAGAATTGACCTCCAAGCCAATTGGTTGTGAAGATCAGCTGTGTCGGCGCCTGGAGAACTTCTGTGCTGGACTCAGCCTTAAGACTTGCAAGATTGCAACAGCCTCTGTGCTGGGCTTGGATGTGGTAGAGTCTCAGGGCTGAGCCTTTTCTTTCCTTCTAGTTGTAGAATTTCCACTCAGCCAGTTTTTCTGTGGTTCTGGATGATATCCGTTCTGTCTTTTAGCTATAGTTTTGAAATTGTTGTGCGAGGCAGAACAATTCACCTATGCCACCACCTTGGTTTCTCCCTATTTTTTACTTCCAATAATGGCTAGCATGAAGTTAAATTCAAACTAATAGTTATTTAAACCATGTATATTCCTGAGTCCTACCTATAAGCAACATAAAAAGATTGTTATGAATTCTTTTATTTTCAACAACAGCATGGACACAAAGCATTCCTTTACTAAAACAGGGGAACTGAGGCACACGAGCCAATCCAGAGAAGCAGAAGTTGCAGTGATTTTTCTGACTCATTACTGCTTTTCCACTAGAACTTTTTACTGATGACACTTAAGAGCACGTACAGAAAATGTAACAATATTTTTTTTCTTTTTTACAATATACAATACATAGTATTTTAGTTTTACAAATGACAGTCTAGTGCAAGCATGTCAAACTCAAAGGCTAACACAGACCAAATAAACAAGGTTTAAGTTCATGTGGGCCACAAGAAAACAAAAGCTTCAATTTTCATATTAAAATAGGTTTATTTCAATGGAGACAGGCTGAATGCAAAGGGCTGAAATAAATGAGTAATTGTTAACATAAATTAATAGAACATTTTAATAAAAATTAATTTTTTCTTGAACATTACCTTAGCAGACACTGAATAACTGCACAAATTAATAAGTGTAGCAAATAAACCTATTTTTCTTCTTCTCCAAAAGTGAAATATTTCCTGTTTCGCACACCAAACAAATCAGTCCTAGAGTAATGACGTGGCAATCAGCTGCTAAAATATTCGCTACAAGAATCAGTGGAGAGAAATTGTGCACTTGTGTGTAAGGTGCATAAGGGAAATGAATGCAACATGATTATAGTAATCAGTCACTAGTGAGCGTTATAGTTCATTATTAATAACTATGTATAACAGGATATTGTAATAATTAAGTTACAAAATTTACATTAGAATGTTTCTTATATACTGTTATATTGGTTGGGTCACAAAAATATTAGTTGTGGGCCACGTGCAGCTTTACAGGCCATGAGTTTGCCATGCTTGGTCTAGTGGTTAAGGGCCAGGTCTTCAGAATTAAATGGATCAAGGTTCTAATCTTGGCCCAGGCATTTTGTGTATGACCTTAGGCAAGTTATTTACCCTGTTTTAGCATCATTTTCACTGGTGTATGAAGCCAGCTTACTATCCTATGAAGGCAGACAATTAAATTTTTATTTCAGTCAGTGTACTTCTGTTTGAATTCTACAAGCCAGTCAAATAGTTTAAATTATATCACATACATTTAAAATTAAATAAATTATATTAAAGGTAATGAGTACAGTGGTACCTTGAGATATGAGTGCCCTAACATACAAGATTTTTGAAATACGAGCCTTCGAGCGAGTGATTTTTGCTTTGAAATACGAGCAACATTTGAGATAGGAGTAATCGCACGGATTGGCCCGCTGCACACGACCCACCAGTTTACCGCGACTCGAGAGTCTCATAGTTTCCCATGCCTCAAGGTTACGGAACGAATTAAACTCATATCTCGAGGTACCACTGTACTCAAAATCATCACTTCCTAATTTTTTATAACATGTTACCATTATCTCTGCTCTTGAGAATACTTATGTTTATTGTATCTGTCTGGTGAAAATAGGACATAATAGTGCACTATTGCACATACTTTCCCTACTCCCTGTTCAGTGACCTCATTGGTAGTTTGAAATAGGCCATGGTGAGAGTCTTTACACCATGAGTATCAGCAACCATTGCAAAGTAGGGCTTTCCTTGCTCCTAGACAATTGTTATATGTTTACTAGCATACTATTGTTCAATTTCCACATCTCTAAAATGGAAATAACTTTATCTACATCATGTAATCATTTGTAAAAATTAAATGAGATAAAAAATGTAAAGCACTTAACTGAATATCTAGTTAAGATATTCAAGACTCAACAAATGGTACAATTATTATTACTATCCATTAAAATAAAGAGTAAAGGAAAATAGAATCTAACAAACATAAGTGAATTTCAATTTGTTACCAGTTCTTTTGGGTATGTAATCTGTTTGTTTACAACTGGGTTGGCTGGTCATACCACTATTATTAGTCTAATTACCCTTTATCAATAAACTGCCAAATCTGTATCACTACTCCCAGCTCTGTGCCCAGGGCCAGACTTGCACTTTCAAGTAGTTCTTAATATTTGACGATCAAATGTATCACAAGAATCTCAAATAAATTTGATTTCTAAAATAAAATTCAGTATTCTTTTTCCCCCAATTTCTCCTTCTTTAATTATCTTGGTTAGTCTTCATACAAAAGCACAAAATCCTAAAGCTGAAAAAGATCATTTAGCCCAACCAAGTCATTCTACAGAGGAGGTTGCTGGGGCAGAACAACCAAGTGTCCAGGGTTACACAATTGGTCAGTGGCATGCAAGGACTAAATCCCAGGTCTCCTAACTCCAGTTTGGGGCTCCTTTTACTTACTTCTGCTATATGTGTGTGTGTGTGTGTGTGTGTGTGTGTGTGTGTGTGTGTGTGTGTGAGAGAGAGAGAGAGAGAGAGAGAGAGAGAGAGAGAGAGAGAGAGAGATCCCTGTTTACTCATGCTTATGCAATCTCATTCCATTAGGCATACATTCATCTCTGGATGTGCCTCTGTGGCTTTCTCCCACCTCCACCACAAACCCCAGGGATGAACAAGTAAGACCTTCCATCCTTCCATGATCTTTGCCTCTCTGAGAGAGGGATTTGGAATTTATGTAGCTTGGAGATAACTGAAATGACCTTGGAATCTTCCAGTGTACAGTTTGATGACCTACCTTTAAGACTGATTCATTGCTCCCAGAGAGATGTAACAGTACAAGAACTACTGATAAACCAGTATTATTGCATCAAGTATTCCAATTATTTGAACATTTCTGGGATGCTGTCCCTTTTCATTTTCTTGATTTATGTGTAATGACTAAAAAATAATTGATGAAAAATACTGTCACTTTATTTATTTCAGAATTTCCTAGGCTCTTCTCTCCTTGTAAATGTCAAAACCTTACCAAGAAAAGATCATCAGATCTAGGTCTAGTAAGTTGCCAACTTTGGGAGAAACCAAGATGGCAGCATATGTGAACACCTAAACTGCTACCTCACACAACAATTTCAAAACTACAGCTAAAAGACAGAACAGACATCATCCAGAACCACAGGAAAGCTGGCTGAGTGGAAGTTCTACACCTAGAAAGAGATGGGCTCATGGAGACTCAGAGGAGCTGCAAAAAGCTGAGTTACTGAGACACGTGCGTAGAAAGGACAGGCGGTGGAGTGTCTGGCTGGCTTCCTCTAGCAGGAGGGAGACAGAAACTCCCAACTGCACTGAACCCCAGTTCTGGGTGAGACTCATACGGGGAGAGTCTGGACTGTCAGGAAAAGGGAGGAATGCACAGAAACTCAGGGGAGCCATGAAAGGTAGAGGTCTGGAGGTGCGTGCGCAAGTGCTCGTAGAAAGGACAGACTGCTGATTTTGCCACAGCCTTTGTCTATCGGGAGGAATACAGAACCTCCCAACTGCACTGAACTCTAGTTCTGATTGCACTGAACCCCAGTTTTGGGCAAGACCCATTAGGACCCAGACTCATAAAGGTCCCCAGAGTGCACGGAAACTCACGGGAGCCACAAAAGGCAGAGGTCTGGAGGAGTGCAGAGAGAGCTGCAGTGATTACTGAGGGACACTGAGACCCAGGGGCTGCATACAACAGGGCTGATGGGAAGCCAAGGCTGTCTCTGCTCAGCCCTGAGACTCTGCCCCATCCAAGCTGAGCACAGAGGTTTTTGCAATTTTGCAAGTCTTGTATCATAAGGCTGACTCCAGCACAGATATTCTCCCAGTGTAGACAGAGCTGATCTTCACAACCAATTGGCTTGGAGATCAATCCTCCCTAGTGATACCAACAACAATCAAGACTTAACTACAACAAGGCTGTACATACAGTCCACAGAGGGGTGCACCAAGAGAGTCCACCTCAGGTAACTATGAGGCCATATAGGACATCTAGCACACAAAGCTACTCTACCAACTCAGGGAAGCAGCGAAATATGCAGAGACAAACAACAGATCACGGATGAAAAAAATGGAAGGATACAAATGACTAGATATAGAATTTAAAACCATGGTTATAAGGTTTTTCAAGAATTTCCTATAAAAGATGGATAAATTTAGTGAGACCCAAGAGGAGATGAAAAAGGACCAACTAGAAATTGACTGAAATAAAAAATATTATACAGAGACCTAACAGCAGACTAGAGGACTGCAAGAATCAACTCAAAGATTTGAAATACAAAGAAGCAGAAAACACTCCACTGGAAAAGCAAAAAGAAAAAAGAATCCAAAAATGTGAAGATAGTGTAAAGAGCCTCTGGGACAACTTTAAGTGTACCAATATCAGAATTATGGGGGTGCCAGAAGGAGAGAGAGAGCAAGATACTGAAAACCTATCTGAAGAAATAATGACTGAAAACTTTCCCCACCTGGTGAAAGAAATAGACTTACAAGTCCAAGAAGTGCACAGAATCCCAAACAAAAGGAATCCAAATAGGACCACACCAAGACACATCATAATTAAAATACCATGAGCAAAAGACAAAGAGAGAATATTAAAAGCAGCACGAGAAAAACAGTCACCTACAAGGGAGCACCCATATGATTGTCAGCTGATTTCTCAACAGAAACTATGCAGGCCAGAAGGGAGTGGCAAGAAATATTCAAAATGATGAATAGCAAGAACCTACAACCAAGATTACTCTACTCAGCAAAGCTATCATTCAGAATTGAAGGTCAGATAAAGAGCTTCACAGATAAGAAAAAATTAAAGGAGTTTATCAACACAAAACCAGTATTATATTAAATGCTGAAAGGTACTCTTTAAGAGAAGGAAGAAGAAAAAAGTAAAAATAAAAATTATGAACAACAAATACATATCTATCAGCAAATGAATCTAAAAATCAAGTAAATTAAAAATCTGATAAACAGAATAAACTGGTGAATATAAAAGAATCAGGGGCATAGAAAGGGAGGGAGTGCACTGACAATTCTCAGGGAGAAAGAGGTGAGGTGGGTGCAGCCAGAGACTGGACAAAAATCATATACCTATGGATGAGGATAATGGACGGGGGAAGGGGAGATAAGGATAGAGGGAGAGGTGAAAGCGGAGTGGAGGGGAGCTTTGGGGTGGAAAAAGAGGAACAATTGTAATAATCTGAACAATAAAGATTTATTAAATTAAAAAAAAAGTTGCCAACTTCTCAGCCACCCAACAGGCCTCCTGAACTTTCACCTAGGAACCTGGCTAGCCATTACTTAAAATTGGTTGTATTTTCATTCATTATTTATGCATTCAGTCATCAAAACATTGATCAAAGCCCGACTATGTGTCAGGTACTATAATGTGCTAAGGAATCAGATATACCAGTAAAATAAGGCATCATGCTGGTCTTCAAGGAGCTCACCATGGGGAGGAGAGCAGACAAATAAGCAGACTGGTACATACATAGAGAAGGCTTAGTGAAAGTGCAATGCTGGAAGTATACACAGGAGGACCGTAACCCAGCTTGGATTTGGGGAAAGACAGGGCAGTAAGGGCTTCCTAGAGAAAGTTGTGATTGAGCAGTTCCGCAAAGTATGTGTGAAAGTTAACCTGGTTAGTGGGAAAAAGGGACAGTGTAGGGTATCTAAGCAGAAGGGAAAAGGTGAGCCTAGCGAAATAGCTGAGGCTGGAAATGGAGAACTAGGAAGGCACAGAGAGAGAAACACTGATTGCAAGTTCTCTTACTCTCTGGTTTACTTACCTTAATCTAAACAAAAAAATCTGCATCTTGTTCCAAACTCCCCACTCTTCATCTGGTTCTGGTTCCTATTGTCCTCCATGTTCAGAGTTGTGGGTCTCTGAGCATTTAGGCTTCAGCAGGAATACCCTCCTCCCCAGCAGAGTTGTGGTCATTCCATGCCTGGCTTTCTATACAGTGCTAGAACCCACTGGCTGCTACACACAGTGAGAGATACATGCATCTGTATGGAAAATGGCTATCTAAAGATAATTCCACCGGGACAACCCTTGGAGTTACACACAGAGGAGAGGATAAAGGGAAAATATAATCAGGAATCACTGCCCATCTAACTGGCACTTTGTCATGTACAAGTAGGGTACCTTTGCCCTCTCCATTAAAACTCTTAATGCTAGCCATATTTTCTATTTTTGCATTTTGAAAGAAATTGAACATGTTTTAAAGAGCTCTAAAATGAATCGGAAACTAATTGAATCTCTTTGGAGCATTTTAGCTGATGCCTTTTTATTTATTTACTCATTCATTTTGGGGATTTGTGAGGAAAGACTTAAAGGAGATGAAGAAGGTAGCCAAACAGATAACTGGAGAAATAGTACTCCAGGCAAAAAAAAAAAAAACAGCCAGTGCAAAGAAACCATAAGTCAAGACCTTTTGTGTTTGAAGAACAGCAAGGAAGCCAGTGATCCCAAGCAGTGTGGGTAAGGAGAGTAGTAGGAAGTGATGTCGGAGAGGCAATTGGGGGAGGATGCACATTACATGGGTCTTGGAGGTCCTTTCAAGGTTTTTCTTTTACCCAGTGAATAGGAAGCCTTACCAAGTATTTGAGCAGAAGGACATTATGTGGGTTTTTTTAAATCACTCCAGATGCTATGTTCAGAGCAGACTTGTAGGAGGCAGAAGTGAAAGCAGAGAGACTAATTGGGAAGCTATCACAACAATCCAGGCAAAAGATGATGATGGCTTTGAGTGGGATGGTAGTTGTGGAGGTGGTGAGAAGTGGTCATATTCTGGATGCATTCTGAAGTAAAAGTCAATGGGACTTGCCGATGGAGTGGATGTGGAGAGTGAGGAAACAGTCAAGGATATTGCATTAGTTTGCTAGGTCTTCTGTAACAAAGTACCACAAACTGTGTGGCTTAAACAACAGAAATGTGTTGTCCAACAGTCCTGGAGGCTAAAAGTCCAAGATTAAGGTGCCAGCACAATTTGTCCTTCCGAGGTCTCTCTCTTTAATGTGAGAAAAGAACATGGTCCAGGCCTCTCTCCTTGGCTTCTATATGACTGTCTCTATGTTCACATGGCACTCTCCCATATGCGTGTTTCTGTGTCCAAATTTCCCCTATTTATAAGGACATCAGTCATATTGGATTAAGGCCTAACCTAATGATCTCATTTTAGCTAATTACTTCTGCCACAACCTTATTTCCAAATAAGGTCACATTATGAGGTACTAGGGGTTAGAACTTCAACATATGAATTTTGGAGAGATACAATTTAATCCAAAACAAATGACTCCAAAATTTTTGGTCTGTGCAACTATAAATATGGAGCTGGGGAAGAGCAAACATGGAGCAAGAAGTTATTTTTTAGAGCAGTGGTTTAAAAATATTTTTAAGATATAAGAGTAAAATTTAAGAGTGAAGTGTGGGTTGGTGATATATATTATATATCATATGTGTGTGTACATTTATACATATATACATACATTTCTTCTATAAACATATTACATGTAAACTCATACATATAAGCTTCTATAAGCATATGTATGTATATATAAACACACTTCTATATATGTGTTACATATATGTGTATATATGTGTGTATATACATATATATACATGTAATTATGTATGTGTATGTGTGTCTATATATATATATGTATATATATATATATATATATATATGCTCATGATTTTAGGTGTTATTTAAAGCCATCCTTTAGATCTGATAACCAGAGGAGTAGGTATAGGCTGAGAAGAAAAATGAACCAGGAACTGAACCCTGGGGGCCTCTTTGATTGGAAAGCCACAGCATTAGCTTTCTCACAGAAATCAAATCTACATGAGTTTTCTAAGCCATAAAAAATGTCATCAGGATCGATACAAGCAATCTAGGAAATTAACAATCTCAACAAAAGCCAAACATGCACATACTTTAATGACCCAACCTAACAGAAATAAAGTAATGTATATAAATGATCATAGCATTGTGCATTTTTTATATGGATATTATCTCTCTCTCTCTCTCTCTCTTTCTATATATAATATAGAAATATGCTAATTACCCGAGACGCCATAACCAGATAGATGACTGGACAGGAGCAGGTTGAGCGCGCACAGCATTGGGGGCGGGGCGACAGGGACCTCCACAGGCCTGCGCTGGGGGCGGGCCTGATCAGCAGCGGCTGTAGCTGCTTCAAGGGCTGGAGAGGCCAAGGCTGCTGCAGGGGCCCGGGGAGGGAGGCGGGGTGGGAACAGCGATTCAAGGGTGGGTGGTACTGGGCAATTTCTAATTGCGCACCTGGATCCTAGTATTTGATAAAAGTCATTACCCGCCCGCCCCGCCCCCCTCCAAAAAAAAAAAAGTCTTTAGGGAATGCCTCTACTCAATGAGGTCTCAACTCTTAGTGCCAGCAAAACAGGTAGCAAATTTTATCTGGCTTCTTAGTGTTAAGGATTGCTTTGTGGTCATTCACAGAGCATGCTCAAAGCAAAAAATTTAGGTACATGTGAAAAGCCATAAGAAACCTTCACAACTTTCTGGGTTTTAGTTTTGTTTTTTGTTTTTTTCTTTTTCTTGAGTATGGTTCTCCATCAAGCTCAATCAGAAGCATTATTTGCTCCCCCAACTAAAGGCTAAATAGGAATCACACACTCACCAGTTGTCAGTTTCTTTCGGTTGCAGTGATGGAAACTGGAAACTCAATATAAACTAGCTTAGGTAGAAAGGAAGTTAATGGTGTGTCTAACTAAAAGTCCAATTAAACAATATGTCATCTCTCCTTCTTAACACATCATCTCTCCCTCTCAAAAGTTGGCCTCTTTGTGATGGTTTCATTCTTTCCCACTCCAGACAAATTTCTTCTGTGTTCCTGGGCAAGAGAATCACAAATCAGCCTGAACTTAAACACTCCAGATCCTGCAACCTCAGGGAAAATAGAATTTATTTTTCCCAATATTGAATTGTTCTGCTAAGACCATACTCTGCCTAGGAAAATCATGGCCACTGCTTATGAAATTTAGTATTGTCTAGGCCTGGCCAAATGACCAGTGGCCAAGAAAATACTAATACCAATACTCAAGTAATAATAATAATAATAATAATAATAATAATAATAGCTAATGATGACTAAGCACTTATTTTGCAGCCACTGTTCTAACCTTCTTATGTGCATCTATTCATTTCATTCACACAACACATTTATGAGAGATATTCGTATTTTCCCCATTTCATAAAGATAATGACATATACAGAAAGTTTAGGCAACTTGTCCCAGACCCAAAACTCGTAAATGGAGAACTCAGTATTAAAAGTACCCCAGAACTCATGCTCCCAATACCATGGTATATTCTCTCAAGGTGCCAAGAGTGACAGCTCCACAAAACCACAGGGGAGAGGATCAGTCCCTGAAAAAAGTATAAGGTGTAAAGGAAAACTACTAACGTTTCCTACAATAGTTCATTAGACTAACTTATTTAACCACTAGAGACTCAGTGCACAAAATTAGTGCACAAGGTGGGGGTGGGGGGAGTATCCTTCAGCCCAGCCTGCTCCCTCTCAGATCTGGGACATCCTTCTCACAATCCAGGACTGCTGGCTCCCAACTGCTCACCTGCCTGCCTTCTTGATTGCCCCTAACCACTTCTACCTGCCAGCCTGATTAACCCCTAACCACTCCCCTGCCAGCTTATTTGCCCCTAACTGCCCTACCCTGTGGGCCTGGTCACCCCTAACTACCCTCTCCTGCAGGCCTGGTCACCCCTAACTGCCCTCCTCTGCAGGCCTGGGTCCCCCCCAACTGCCCTTCCTTGCAGGCCCAGTCACTCCCAACTTCCCTCCTCTGCCGGCCTGGTCACTCCTAACTGCCCTCCCCTGCAGGCTTGATCACCCCCAACTGCCCTCCCTTGCAGGCTTAGTCCCTCCCAACTGCCTTCCCCTGCTGGCCTGATCATCCACAACTGTCCTGCCTTTCAGGCCTGGTCCCTGCCAATTCCCCTCCCCTGCTGGCCATCTTGTGTCCAGCTGGAGACAGGATCTTTTGACCACATGGGGGCAGTCATCTTGTGTATTGGAGTGATGGTCCATCTGCATATTACTTTTATATTAGATAGGATAGAGGCCTGGTGCATGGGTGGGGACCAGCTGATTTGCCCTAAAGGGTGTCCTGGATCAGGGTGGGTGTTCCCTTGGGTCATGGGGTGGCCTGGGGGAGGGGCCTGTGGTGGTTTGCAGGTTGGCCACACCCCCAGCAACCCAAGTGGAGGCATTTATTTATCTTCTACAATTGAAACTTTGTAGCCTGGAGAGGAGCCAAGCCTTCTGCTCACACAGCCATTGAAACTTTGTTGCCTTAAGTGGAGCAGCCTGGCTATCCAGGTTTTGCAAAAATCTTGGCTTCCTCCATCGCCAGGGGCAACCCAAGCCTCCCTCCTGCTCTCCCTGTGGCCAGTAGCCATCTTGGTTGGGTTAATTTGCATACTCACTCTGATTGGCTGGTGGGTGTGGCTTGTGGGTATGGCAGAGGTACGGTCAATTTGCATATTCAATAGGATTAATCCAAATGTTCAATAAACATCTGATGAATGTCTGCCATGAATTAGGTCACACAGCATTTCCTAGAGCCATTCACTGTCACCAATGTCTCCCACATGAAGGGATAACAAAGGAGTACAGGAAAGGGTACTTTCTTTACATGGTGAAATTATTTTGTCTCCTTATAGTCTTCCCAAATTGTGTTTAGACATGGGTTTTAAAAAACTATTTTATGGCATAAGCTTAGATTTTATAACTGAGTAAATGGTAAGTATAAAAGTAAATGAATTAAATTTGTTCAACTGATTCAAGCAGAATTTTTGAATCTGCGTAGTGAATGTTGATTTATTTTTCCTTCTGAAAATAGCATGAAGAAAACATTGCAATCAGGCTCTAAAAGAAATTTTTAAATTAATTTCAAAGCTATTTTAACAATGTCAGCCTCCTGGAATAAGAATGCTATCATTCAATAAATATGTATTAAGTACCTGGATATGGTTAAAATTTTAGGACCAAAGAAATACAAATTAAAAATACAAAATATCATGTTCAATGCCAAATTTGCAAAATATTTTTAAACATATTTATAAGGATACCAAACATTATTTTACATTTATGGTAAGTGTAAAATGACAACCTTTGTAAAATATAGGTGGCCTTTAAAATAACTATATCCTCTGCTTCACTTCTAAAAATTTGTACCCCCAAATTGCATAGGCATATACAAAGATATGGTTACAAGAATTTTCCTCACAGGTTATCATTGATAGTAAAATATGGTAAGGCCAAAAATCAATAGGGAAATGCATATTGGTATTTTGGAATAATGGAATACTATGTAGCTATTAAGAGTAAGTTACAGGAAAATATTTCATGAAACATTTGCTTTATAGAATAGTAAGTGAAAGATATGTTACTATATAATCCATTTTAGTTTAAAAGATTATACACCTGCATAGAAAAAAGACCAAAAGGTTTTTTTACTAATACTGTTTATTATTTCTAAGTAATTAATTTTTAGGTTACTTAACTTTTTTCTTCTCTCTCAATTTCTCTCTCTCTCTCTCTCTCTCTCTCTCTCTCTCTTTCTCTCTCTCTCTCTCTCTCTCTCTCTCTCTCTCTCTCTCTCATGTTAA